>CM059214.1:1496071-1591071 GCA_030347435.1 Clarias fuscus
AAAGTTATGATATTGATGATTTTCATTTGCAAAATTGTTGGATAATTAGTGTGTTTTAAAGCAGTTTCCACATTTTACCTTAAAAATATCGTTTCCCTCCAAACAAACGGTTAAAGCTGCGTATCGTACTAAAACATTAATCTGATGCAAATAAGGAATATTTATGTTAATCAGAATTTGTCTTGCTGTTCAGTTTATTACAGAAAACAAACTCACACACACACAGACTAGCACCAGAACCCGATTCCTGGAGGTGCGGTCATTAGGGCCCTTTGACTCACACACTGTATGTCACCATGAAACATATTCATTATATTTCAATAACACTTGAGTCAAACATGAATACGACAGAATAACACTCTGTGTACTGAGGAGCTGGAGAAGTCACTCGTGTTGTTTCAACCAGAGTTACAGATTTAAAGAAGCACGCGGAGACGAGGCGGGGGGCGTGGCCGTCACAGCCGTTGGTCCTGGTAAGTTTATTGTTGGATAAATTTTTCACAATCACAGAAAAAGTGTTGAAGCGTTAAAACACGAACGCCGGGAAGATCATCAAACGATACAGTTCAGTGTGGCAGTGTTCTACTGTACAAGACCAACAAGCTCATCATCATCATCATCATCATCATCTTTATCATCATCATCATAAACTGATGTGGGGATCCAAAAATAAACATCAGAAGCATAAATAGATCATAATATTCATATGTACTGTATATCATACATTAAGCACATGCGGGATAATAATTTCTTTTGCATAATAACTGTGCAAATGCTAAATAGATTATCATAAATGAATATTAATTAATTAATTATTAAATGATCATTTAATTAATTCAATGAATCAGACATAATTTATGAGAAATAAAATGGTCTTTGTGTATTTACACTAAAATAATACTATTATAATCTTTCCTTAGTGCCTCTTTTACCATCATGTCTGTACATGAGTGAGTGTGTGTGTGTGTGTGTGTGTGTGTGTGTGTAAGGAACCGTTTGTTTGATGCCTGAGGTTGAAGACGAACAGACAGAGACGAGGGTGCGGACGGAGGGAAGGAGGGTCACAGGTATACCGACCAGTAGATGATGTTAAAGAAGAGGAAGGAGAAAGGGAAGAGGGCGCGCGAGTAGAGGTCGATGCGTTTGGCGGCAGACGGGATGACGGGTTTGGCCGGAGGAGGCTTCTTGTTGTTTTTGGCCTGCGTTTTTCCCGCCGCGTTTCCGACGTCGATCGGCTTCCCGTAGCAGTCAAAGTTCGAGAGCTCGAAGTCTCGCGGGAGAGAACCGACGATGCTGAAGTCACTCGAGCGCAGGTCCGACTTCGACGTGCAAACCTTCTTACAGCGTGTCTCCGTCACCTGATAGAGAGAGAGAGAGAGAGAGAGTCAAAGAACAAGGAAATAAATAGAGAAAATACTTTAATTAAGAAGTAAGGAAGAAACTACTAAAACAAATCAACCAAAAAAAAAATTGAATGAATGTTTAATAATGATGATAAAAGGAAAAACAAATACAAAGCAATATAGTTAAAGTTACAAACTCTGTGTGTGTGTGTGTTGTGACCTGTAGAGTGCTGATGTGTAGCGGTGTTCCTCCGGCTCCGTTCAGACTGTTCACTTTCGGGGTCACTCGGCTCTCGGCTTTCTCTCGGCTGGCGATCCGGGCCTTCTCAGCCTCCAGCAGTTTGGGGCTGTTGAGCATCACCTGCACCACGGCGTACTCCACCAGCGAGGCGAAGCCGAACAGCAAGCACGCGATCAGCCAGATATCGATGGCCTTCACGTACGACACCTTGGGCAGCTCTGAGGCCAGAGAAGTGCACTCTGAGGACAGCGAGAGAACCGACAGGATCCCTACAGGAGGAAATTGTGGGGGGGGGGGTCAACCAGAAGTCAGAGATCTACACAGGGTCAAGGGGTCACGCACAAGAAGCAATCTACGAGCTTAAAGCACCAAGTACCGAGAGTTACAGCAGCAAGTAGTGACTAATCAGCAGCAGCTCTGCCATGTGGAGCCTCAGGCGGAGCAGGACGAGCAAATTACAGGAGAGAACCAACTACTAACTACAGCTAACCAACTGAGTAACGAAGGAAAGACTTTAAAAAAAAAAAGGAAATAACCTGAGAGCGTACACACTCACCGTTCTCAGGGGCATTATGGGATGGCATGTGGACTGTACAGAAGTGCATTATGGGATGAAGAGTGACCCTGAATGGAACAAATACACTAAGATGGAGAGGAGGAAGAGACAATTAGGGGTTTAAAAATGGAGAAGACAAAAATGGTGCTGGTGCGAAGAGCCACGAAGAGAGACAAGGAACAAATCTCACACGTGCTAGAGAAAAAAAAAAATATATATATAATGTACAAATAAATACATGCATACATACATATTTTATATACACATATACACGTACTGTATACAATATATATAAGTCGAAAGATTAAGAACATATATAAAGACATGAACAGGCAACCAAATTATGAAAGAATGCAAAAAAATAATACTAGGACTATTTTTTTCCTTTTCACTGATTAGCATTAATTACTGGTTTTAATTAAACTGTGGCTTTTTATCCATTATAAGTGACTTATTGAACTAATTTCACATTAATGCTAGCTCTTTTGATGATGTTATATATCTACATAAGTTTACTAATAATCCATGTCACAAGGTAAAGATGACCTGCCTCGACTAGGAGAAGAAAAAAGCGTAATGGTGATTCGGTCACATGACTGTATCAGTTCAGGTTTATCTTTAGTGATGATGCTAATAAAAATGTCTCCTGATAAGCCTCGCTCTCCCTGAAGAGTAAAGTGCTTACGCTAGCATTAAACTGATAAAGAAATGTTTATCTGATTACCCAGTGGGACTCGAGCAGCGCTGGCATCCGGATTTATCCAGAAGGAGAGCCAGGAGAGCACGACGATGAGCAGCGTAGGAGCGTACACGCCCATCATGTAGAAGCCCACCTGTCTCCTGAGGGTGAAGATCACCTCCACACAGGTGTAGTAACCTGCACCACAATCAGATCAAAAGATCAAAGCGGCAGCATGGTGTGATTAACTCTTAAGCCCTGTCGGGACTCGACAGTATAAAAGCCTCTTCCAAATGGTTGAGATGTCGTGTCATGGTAAAAGTATCTGTATATTTCCAAATATAAAATAAAAAAAAAATCAGAAAAACTCTGCATGGCACACTATAAAAAAAAAGTGATCTAGGCTTTTTATTATTTTTTTTTTTTAGTATAGCATACCTCAACCGAATGGTAGAGATGGATCAATCAGGTAAGGCTCAATACATTTTTCAATATAACACAGCAACACAGAATGTGCTCTGCCAAAAAGTCGAGCAGACCACTAAATGTTAAAATCGATTAAAATCGAGCGTTGCTTTTCTCACCGGTTCCTGCGTAAAATTTGGTGCAGTTTCCGTACTCGATGTCCTCCTGTCTGATATCAAACTGAGGCAGAGCGATTTCATCCATCTGTACTGGATCTCCAGACTGCCACATGAACTGCAGGTCATCTGTGGTGTAGCCGACTGCACACACACACACACACACACACACTGAATGTCCAAATTCTCTATAACAGCAGCTCTATCAGGAGTGAAGGTTGTATTAATATGGACACGTTATCGTTTTTATAGTAACAGCTCACTCTCAGAGATTTGTACGGCAGACACTTTCCTGTGGCATAAGAGGATTGAAAGACGTGCGGGTGTGCTGTTATTGGAAAGTAATCACCGTCTGTGTGTTTACAGTGACTTGATTTACTCACAACTCTCCAGCTGCATCTTGCATCTCTGAGTGTCCATGGGGAAAAGTGTCAGGTCGAGAGGACACGAGAGAGTCACTGATAACCTATAACACACACACACACACACACACACACACACACACACACACACACACTGGAACAATGGCAAAAAAGAAGAAGACCTCACAGTGCACTTGCATGAACAAAACTTTCCGTATAAACATGCTGAAACACATTACACACACTTCCTGACTTGTGAAAACAGGAAAATGTGTGAGTGTGTGTGAGTGTGTGTGTAATGATACATAATTTATTCCCCATGTCTGCAAGGCATATAATCTAGACTCCTTAAGAGCTACTTCACTCCATAACTACGCCATGAGATGAGAGCGATGAAGTGATGAAGTGATGAAATAATGATGAAGTAACTTGTACATGCGGCGCAATCAGCGTTCCTCAGAGGCAGAAGCAGCTGGTGCCCGCACCATACAATGGATTTAAGTTTGCCCCTCCATCCCGAGGATCTGTCTTGTGAAACCGATTTCACCGATAGATCCAAATCTGGTAAAGAGATCGGATCTGATTCATTCTCTCCTCACCGTGATCCAACGAAAGGGCGAAGAGCAGGGTGAAACGAACCGGGACGACTCCCTGCACCATGCTCCTGATTAAAGGCCACACTCTTCCCTGCTCAGTCCACTCTGGAGGTCACCCAGGCTATCTCCCGGGGCAGGGGTAGCTCAGGGGTTATGATGCTGGACTAATGATTCATTGATGAAAAGTTCAAACCCCAGCACCACCAGGTTACCTTAAGCACGACCCTCGACCCTAAACTGCTCAGATGTATAATGAGATCAATAGAAGTTGCTCTGGATAAGGGTGTCTTAATGCAATAAAGGTAAATCTCTACAGTCCAGCTCTGTGCAGGTTGATGAGCCTCGCAGACCAGGTGCCAACCATGCTATGCCCTGTCGCAGTCCTGCTCTGCTCATGCCACGCCCTGTTCTGCCTTACCCACAATTCCAGCCATGCCCTATACAACCTCTATCTTGGAGAATGTCATGCTTGCCCCGCTCGGTGGCTTCATGGCCATTGCTTATTCCACCAGCAGATTTTCAGGATGTCATTCTGATCCGGTCCTCTAGCTTTCATGCCAGTTTAAAGAGGCGGCCTTTCCCACTACAGTCTCACACCAAAAACAGTTAAATTCATTTTAATTTTATATAGAACAATGGTCTTTTGTTGAAAAGCAGCTTAACAGAATAAAAAAAATAATGGAAATTATTTTGAGAAGTGTGAAGAAGTATGTATACAGCGGTACCTAGGCATGCTACGAGACCCTTGGTGCTAATGTAGGTCTCCACTAAATGTTGTACAAAATGCCAAAAAAAAAACACAAAAGAATTGTGATGCTTGGCTTTCCAAGTGACAAACAAACAAGTTTTGAACAGCTCATGTTCAGTCGGTCGTTAAAATTTTTGTTCTTAGGGCGAAAAAATGATGAACAAGCCGATGGCAATAGGAAGAAACCTTGAGAGGAACCAGACTCAAAAAAAGAACACAGAACCCAAAAACCACTTCAGAGACCATTCCAAGTTCTGATCCACATGCCAAGTCCTTGCCCAGATATTATGCTAATCTTCCACCTGACTCCGGCTTGCTCTTACACCATGATCCAGAGACAGAGCCTCATGACTCAGCAGCGCCACCAACAGCCTTAGTGTCCCCGCTAGACGGTGGAGTGGCTGTCCTGTGCCAACTGTACTGCACTTTGGCAGCATTTCTTTATGGACGATTATGTCATGCTCTCACACAGGGCATTATGTGCCTCTTTGTTTTTTTTGCACCTTTTACGTTTACTGCAGCTTAATATCCCAGCATCCTTTGCTAGTTTTGATGTTCAGTTCCGGTGTTTATTTGTTTTGGCTTTTACTAGTTTGTTTCCTTGATTGGTGCCATTATTTAAAGCTCTCGTATTTAAGTTTCTTTGTTTTGTTTTAAATGGGGTTCATCACAAAATGCATATTATTATGAGATGCTAGGTCTCTGGTTTCTCTACCTGTTCTTGCTAATGCTAATAGCGCTAAGCAAGGTTTCTGTTTTCATGTCTCTAACTGTAGTTCACGCGCTTGTTTCTTGTTTGAAAATATGTACCCTAATAAAGACATGACTGCATTTACATCTCCATCCTCTTTTTAATAATGTAACACTAAATTATTTAATATAAAATGCTTATATATTACTGTTTCGAAAGTAATTAATCAATTCACTTTAAATAATATTCTAAAATGTTTTGTTTAATTTCAGTCAGATAACTGAAGACCAGCTCGATCCTCGAGAATAATGTACAAAAGATGTAATGTACATTTGGCTGCTGTGTTATTATGAACAGAAATTGAAGCACACAAAGTAAAAGCGGTCCATGAGGCGCGAGTTACACGTCCAGCCCGAGCCGCATTACTGGACTGATAAATAATGCAGAACAATCTGTTCATTAATGCATAATTAAAGAGGTAAGTGTGTTTAATGGAACGGCCGGAGCGTTTCGTCGTGTTATGTTGTGTTTTTTACCTCATGCTGATGAGGACGTCTCCGTTCCTGAAGATGAAGAGCAAGATGTTCTCCTGCGTGACGTCGTGGAAGTTGGCGCTCTTCTCGTTGGCGAAGAACAGATCGGGTTTCCACAAACACTTAAACATCTTCGGGTCAACAGTCAGAGATTCGGATTTAAAGTCTTGAGGAAGACGGAGGCGCGGATCGTTCCAGCGCTGACGCAGGAAAATGTTCACGCGATAATCCTGAATAAACACACGCAGCACACCAGGGAGTATTTAAAAAATGTAAATCAATCACTCCAGAATTATTGAGATGTGATCAAATCTGGAAAAAAAAATGTTAGATGTGTTGTCAGTCCTGCACTTCAATTTTACATTTAATCACCTCACTCACAGGTACTCTGACCACACCCATCTTTACTCTCAGGTACTCTGACCACACCCATCTTTACTCTCAGGTACTCTGACCACACCCATCTTTACGCTCAGGTACTCTGACCACAACCATCTTTACTCTCAGGTACTCTGACCACACCCATCTTTACTCTCAGGTACTCTGACCACACCCATCTTTACTCTCAGGTACTCTGGCCACACCCATCTTTACTCTCAGGTACTCTGACCACACCCATCTTTACTCTCAGGTACTCTGACCACACCCATCTTTACTCTCAGGTACTCTGACCACACCCATCTTTACGCTCAGGTACTCTGACCACAACCATCTTTACTCTCAGGTACTCTGACCACACCCATCTTTACTCTCAGGTACTCTGGCCACACCCATCTTTACTCTCAGGTACTCTGACCACACCCATCTTTACTCTCAGGTACTCTGACCACACCCATCTTTACGCTCAGGTACTCTGACCACACCCATCTTTACTCTCAGGTACTCTGGCCACACCCATCTTTACTCTCAGGTACTCTGACCACACCCATCTTTACTCTCAGGTATTCTGGCCACACCCATCTTTACTCTCAAGTACTCTGGCCACACCCATCTTTATTCTCAGGTACTCTGGCCACACCCATCTTTACTCTCAGGTACTCTGGCCACACCCATCTTTACTCTCAGGTACTCTGGCCACACCCATCTTTACTCTCAGGTACTCTGACCACACCCATCTTTACTCTCAGGTACTCTGACCACACCCATCCTCCCTCACCGGTACTCTGACCATGCCCATCCTTAGTTTCAGGTACATTGACCACACCCATCCTTACTCTCTGGTACTTTAAACACACCCACCCTCACTCACAGCCATCCTCACTAACCAGTACTCTGGCCATGCCCATCCTTACTCTCAGGTACTCTGACCACACCTATCTCATTGCAGTTCTTTGTAATGCTTGTTTGTTAAAAAATGGCAATAAAAGGTTAATCATCATAAATAGTAGATAAGCGCAGGAGTTACATCTATAGAAAAACAACGGCAGACTGTTGAATTGTGGAACGGCAGGCTGTGTTTTTATGCTAAATTATGTATTGTGAAAACAAGTTTGAGGTGAGAAAACAGTGGATGCATTTTGTGTTTTTTTGGTATAAAGTTGATAAAGCATGATGATGATGATGATGATGATGTACCATGGTGGTTTCCTGGATGGATCCAAAGCTGTTGATGAAGATGTTGACCCGATCCTCCACAGGCGTTCCTGTTTAAAGAAATAATAATAAATTAAAGATCAGCAGCTTCACACAGTCGTTCTCTGGTGTTACTGTATCGCTTGTCACACAAACCGTAAGTTAAAATCACACCACATTTACATTTTGAACACTGAACAATATCCTCTCTTATCGTCATTCACGCCATCTGAACGCACTGTATGGATTTAATGGGTAGATTATTAACCAGTGATGTCATCATGTTTGGATCCAAATGTATTTGTGGTTTACATCATAAAAGGCAGTAAGTCTGGTTTTACAGAGTAAAAAAAGCACTCCGGTTTCCTGCAGGATCTTTAATCTCGCTTACATACGGAGCAGATGGATGAGTAATAACACTCAGTCATACACCGAGCCCTAAACACGGCGACCGCATCCAGGCCGCTCCAGCACACATCAACATTAAACACAAAGGAGTGCGGAGGCTGAGCGAGAGAGCTCGGGTTTTACTGCGGAGGAAAAGCCGCCAAGGAAAATGCACGCGACTCGGCTAATGTGGATTTAACGAGCTGCTCCTGTTCGACTTCAGGCCATGAATCAGGTGTTTCTGCTTTCAAAAACTAAGGGAAATGTGTACGAGTACAAGAGTCTATAGATACAGTACTGCTTTTATAGCTTTTTATTTACATGACCTTTTTATTTTTTTTTTTTATTTCACTTTTTCTCCATTTATACGTTTCCTTTCACTCGTTCGCTCACATGTCTAGACTTTTAGTTCTCAAAATAATAAAAGAAATAAAAATAAAAAACTTCAGTCCTGAAGATGTCTTAAAAAGTCAGACTGTTATGAGCACTGAAACTGGAGACTCCTTACTTATATACACATATTTACATAAATCCCCTTTCTCCTTACAGAAAACTTCATCATATTAATACACATTATAAATCTGGTTATTATTAGAGCAGAATCTGATTTAAAACTTCCCTTTGAATGAGCTGTTACTATAGAAACGATAACATATTGTATAAGAATGAGAACTATATTATATAACTATGTACAGTATAATCATGGAACATTAATCAACGCCTTCTGACCAATCAGAGTCCAGAATTCAACAGTGGTGTAAATTCTTTATTAAAACGGACTTTTACTATATACTTTTTTTTTTCTTCTATTAATAAGTGCTGACATTAATATTGCGGTGATTTTTGACGGCTGTTAAACTCATCAAAGCAGGAAGATAAACATAACAAAAATCGTTTTCAGGATTAATAAAAATACTGTAAATGTTAGCACAGCTAACACAATACTATATCATTGTTGCTGACTTTGGGTTCAGGTTGTTTCAAACAAGATCATCTGGGTGTTTATTCAACATTGATATACACCAAGATGGCAAGATTTTATTTGGTTTATGAAAACAAAATGTCATTAAAAACATCATCCAGCTTAATCACGACGCTGTGCGCTCTCGCGCTCTCGATGAAGTGAAGCGCTCACCCTTGAAGTTCGGCCGGATCCTCGGGTCGTAGCTGATCAGGAGCCGGTTGAGGATGTTACTCGTGGAGTTCGCAGGAACCCGGGCGAGATCTTCTGACGACAGCTGCCTGCAGAACGCACAGGGAACTCTTTATATTATACAGTACATGCATGTGTGGCAATTTTTGCCAAAGTCTAAGGTGTGAGTAAAGAAATGCTCATGAGCAAGGATGGCATTAGAAATAGTTTAATTAAATACATTCTAAATACAAATTATACTGAATATTACTGCTAATCACAGATAATAACGCTTAGAGTTACTCAGTATAGATACACGATTGCGGGTATGATGTTGCTTTCATGCAAGAGAAAATATAAATTTTAAAAAATGATAAATTACTAACTGAGTAAGTGAAATTTCAGCAGCACTGTTTACTGTCTGATTTGTCTCAAGTAGCTAAATGTATAATTCGTGTTATTGGTTGTTTAAATGTCAATTACATGTCTTCTGCTCCACACTCCAGACCAGTAGGTGGCGGTATTCCACCAAAAGAAGCAAAACTCTCACAAAACATGAGTATGTGCAGAAGATGTGAGCGATTTGTAATTTTGTTCTGACTTTTTAGGCCGTTTAATGTTTATAAATAATCAGTACAGTAAGAATCGATTCTAAATCAAAAACTGATACATGAATTAATTTAATCAAACAGGAAAAGACAAAATAATTACATCATCGATTAAATTGCATAGCCCTGTTAGCTAACTCACATTGCTAGCGGTGTGTACATTCCTATTAAAGCTTCTTCTTCCATTTCACCTTCATCAGATTTCAAATGTTAATCCAAAAGTTAAATTCCTGTAAGAGATCATTTGCCGAGTCTACTGCTGAGGCTGATGAGTTTAAAGTTAAGTCTTTATTTGTCACATATACATTACAGCACAGTGAAATTCCTTCCCCGCATATCCCAGCGTAACTGGCGTCAGAACGCAGAGTCAGTCATGATACAGCGGCCCTGGAGCAGAGAGGGTTAAGGGCCTCGCTCAAGGGCCCAACAGTGACAACCTGGTGGAGCTGGGGATCAATCCGCCAACCTTCAGATCAGTAAATCAGTGCCTTAACGCTCTGAGCCACCACTGCCCCCATGTCACTAACATTACTGCTAGTAACCGTTTCATACTAGGAAGTGGAATTTTATGTGGATAAATTTCACAGTAAAGCGTCCCAGGTCAATTAAAGGAAATTTAGGAAAACTCCTCGTCCAATCAGATAGCCGATTAATTAATTAACAGCAATTAATAGCCGATTAATTAATTAACAGCAATTAATTAAACCAGCTAATTTAACTTAAGGAGGAGTCATAAAATAAAACATCCAAATTTTTACCGAATTTTGTAACAGAAAGTTTTTTTTTATTTTTTAATAAAATAAATAAATCTGAGTAAAATGTTTACACATTTACTGAATACTGGATACAAAACCTGAAGTTTTATAAAATATCTTCTAAATATGGTAGCTGTTCTAACCATACAGAACTTTACCCACTAAAAACAACAAGAACGAAACTGTGTATACATTAGGCATGTTAGTTACTGTACATGAGCAAGGAAAAAAACTGTGCTGCTAACAATCTGCACAGCTAGCTAGTAAATGTGTGCGGTCAGAATCAGATTTCTTCTTGTAGAAAATTATATGTTTATTAATTTTGGAGTGAAATCACGCGAACAGTATAAATTGCATGTACAGTACAGTGCATTAATGCTCATCCTCGGTTATACATGTAGCGCTCTCGTATTCATCTACTCATCATGATCTACTCTAATCTGCCTTGATTTTCATTACCTCAATTCTCACCTTTTGCATCGCTCTCACTTTTATTTGCTATATATATATATATATATATATATTTTTTTTTTTTTTAAATTTTATTATTATTATTATTATTTTTTACTGTATGCTCTACACGATTGAAGATTTGCAGTTGCAGCTACTGTACATGGCTACTGTGTTACTATCCCTGCTACAGGATGTTTAAAATTTCCATTGGGATCAATAATCTTTCTATATATCTAATCTATCTAGTACAGCCGTAACTCTACATTTGCATTTAATCCGCTCCGGAGGCGAGTTCTTAAGGTGAAATGTCGTATTGTGAAACGCATTGTCCCATAGGAAATGATGTAAATGCAGATAATCCGTTCCAGCCACCCAAAAATATTACCAATATTACTAATTCCCAACACTATAAACATATTTGTGCACGTGGAAACAATCAAAACATTTTGAAAAGACATGCACATGAAGTAAAATATTAAATAAATAGACATTAAACCTCACTGAAACTTAATTAATGATTCCTCTCGGCAGCGGCTGCTCTAAAACCCAAACTGAAAGCGGCTCAGGGGCGGATCTACCGGGGTGGCACGGGGTGGCCCATTTGCCACCCCAGCACTAGTGTTCTAGTGTTCTAAAAATAAAAGAGTTTTTTTTTATTTATCTGACGTTCCAATCCAGATATTAGGTTCAAGTCAATCACACATCAGCCTTTATTTCATTTTTATAGGACAATGTAAAAATAGTGTATACTCAGTGTATACACCGAATAAGAATAGCGTTCCTTGAATCCACAAAAACCATGCAAGGATGCTTGCTTCAGTGTTGCCACCCCTCATAATTTTAATGCCACCCCCTTGCCACCCCATGAATAATTTTCTAGATCCGCCCCTGAAGCATCTCCCTTTCCTTTTTAAATAGAACCGTCCTTGATAAGGTTCTCGGGACAGGTGGTTCGATTGGCTTTCTTCTAATGCGAACAAGTTTTGAACGGCTCCCGGAAGAACGTGCAACTTCATATCCTTCGCAACATAATAAAATATCAGTTCTTAAGATGAAAATGAGTTTGTATGTCATTTATTATCTACAACTTATACTCACACTTGAGACTCCTTCCACGAATGTTAAATAAATATCTCCTAAGAGGAATTTGAGTCTGTTGCTAAGATTAAAAAACCGTAAGAAAGCAATTTCAGAACTTCTATCTTACATTGATGTATTAATACGTAGTTTGTTATATTTCCATTATAAACTGTAACTCTTGTTAAGATAGTTTACAGTGAAACTGGAGGTTCACGAGGACAAAACACTCGCCAGTCTGATGTAACGTGGCTGTGTGAGAGAAAAGCACTTACGATGGGCAGTAGACCTGCTTGCCTTTCTTCTTGCCTTTCTTGGCTGACTTTTCTTTGGCGAATGCATCGTCGATCCACAGAGCGAGGACACAGAGCAGCAGAATCAGCTTCAGGACCGTCATCTTGCAGCTCATCTCTCCGACAGCCTGAGAGGAACAGCAGCAACACGCAGGAGTACGTTTATAATGTCTGCTTTATAACTCTCTCAGGAGAGTCAGAAAAATTGAGAAGTACTAGAAGTACAAATACTACAAGTCAGCCGTTTTACTTTTGCTGTTTCCAACAAATGACAATTTGACCGCTACAGACTTATTTCCTGATGCTCAGCCAGAAACCTAAAGTGGTATGTTTAGGGTTTTTATAAAGCATGATGTTCCTGAGCTGCTACCATTCTGTAATTAGGAAATTTGTCCTAAACACTCTTACGCTCCATTTAAAACAAGGCGAGCTTCAGGGTGAGTGTCAGGAGCCCCAGCCAATCACAGGACAGAACCTGCAGAGGTTTCTGTCCTCGCTGAAGCGGTGGAGTTTATTCTGAATTGAAAGGGAGCAAATAAATCCATTCGCTGGTTTTAATCAAAGTCCATTTTAACCAGTCAAGTAGTCAGTCCTTTTTTTGTTTGTTTGTTTGTTTGTTTGTTTGTATTTTTTGCATGTCAGGGGTCAGAACAAGTCGACACTTCCACAGCCAGGGGCCTCCTGAGAGAAGCAATGATGGCTGACTGTTTTATGTAGTTTTATTGATGCAACAGATTTTGAACAGATTCATGCCGTACAAAACCCAGCGTACAGGAACCACAGCGTTGGATGAAGGTTGTAAGAAAGTTGTGAAAAACACAATGTTGGCTCACTATTAAAAGTAGAATTAAAAAGAAACTAAATGAGGTTGGGATAACGTTAATGTCCCGTCACACATGGAGTTGAGCACCATGAAGTTCCCACTGCATCCGTAAAATAATAAAAAAAAGTGTATTTATTAAGTTCATAATACGTCTTAGCTGCGTCGTGTCAGGTCCTTAATGAATGGCTCGAAAAACAATTCTGCAAATGCGACCTGAAAACAACTAACATTCAAAGTTCTTTAATAACAGTTATAACGATTATGATCATTTCGTCTGAGAAATATAAACAAAAGAACTTGTTGTATTTGTAACATTGTGTTGATGTTATTCGTTCAGCGTTATCCCAGCGTCGTGGAGTTACTGTTTCTTCAAGCGTCAATTTATCAAAGTAATTCTGTTTTTTTTTTTAAAATGACCCGATATCAAAGGTGTCCCAGTGTCCCATTTTTTTAACATGGGAGGAAACTGGAGAACATTTGGAAAACTCAGCGAGCACGGGGAGAACATGCAAACATGCACATACTTGCACACAGAGCTGAGGTGCGAGTGCACAGTGCTAACCACTGCACCACCACGACACCCCAGTTATCAACATCATTATGATTTCAGAGCAGCGATGGATTCTGCGTTTTTATCCCAGAAAGGTGCTGATTAATTTTCTATAACAGAAGATCTGACAGTAGTTTCTGCTGTAATACAAATCATAGGTTTTTATTAACATTCCTTATTATTATTTTTTTTTTTTTGCATTTTTCCCTGATTTTCTCCCTAATTTAGTCGTGTCCAATTCCTCCCCGTCACTAGGGGGCTCCCACATTAAGGCTGCTATCACCACTCAGCCGGAAGGGCTGAAGACTATCACAAGGTTCGGGGGAAGCAGACCGCATCTTTTCGAACTGCTCGCTCACGCTCCGTTGGGGGCGGAGTAACACACTCGGAGGACGGCGCTATCCGCTCCTTCCGCTCGCGTGAGCTCACAGACGCCCCTGATTGGCTGTAGAGCCGTGATTCATGTGGGAGGAGCACTAAGTACCTCTCATCCCTCCCCTCTGAGAGAGCTCGGCCAATCAGCTCTCTCTAGACCTCCGGCTGCGAGAGGTTACAGCACCACCCGGGAATCGAACTGGCCATCTCCGGACAATAGGGCGAGCGCTTCACCACTGCGCCACTCGGAGGCAACATTCCTGTTTCAATAGGTTATCGTTTCCATGGTAACAGCTTATCCACAGGGTCCTGTCTGGTGGACGCTCTGTTACAAACTGATCAAAACCCCGTGTTTTATTGTGAATAGTTTGTTATGAGGTGTTTATTTAACATTTATGGAAGGAGTCTCCAGTGTTAGACGTAAAGCTGTTGAGACATGTTCAGGACAGTGGAGTTTATGTTTTCCCTGAAACATGGCAAGTGTTTATATCTGCTAGACCATGAGTGAGAACAGGAACGAAAATGGATCAAAAGCTCGGCCTGTTGTTCTTTTAATAAGTGAAAATTTGCATTCGTTGGAAAATAATCACTGTGGTGTAAGAAGAATAAAACACTCCAGGATGTGCTGTTCTACAAAAGCTGGGGAGGACGGAGAAGACAGCAGATCACAGAACCACACTGTGAGGTTCCTGCAAGTTCTACTGTACTGTAGGTCTATACTCAAACCTGTGCTTAACTCGTACACACACACACACACACACACACACACACACACTGATCAATGACCAGGATTCCTCACACTCATGTTGTTCTGCACTTCTTATTCCCAGGCATCACATCCATCCTGGTGAGAAGATCAAAGCCAGAGCTTCAGAGAACCTGCACACACCCGGGTCCGAGCTCCAGACACGGGGATTAGTGTGAGGAATCCCCTGTGAGGACGAGCGCAAGAATCGCTCCATCGTCTAGACTCTCTCCTCCTCCACCACATCCATCGTCGTTTTAACAGAAATGGGACACGCTCCATGTTCTCTCTCTCTCTCTGTCTCTCTCTCTCCGTCCTACGAGTTCTCCTCTCACTGGGACTTCACTTTAATAACTTCCCTTCTTTCGCTCCCTCATTCTCACTGAGATCAGCACTGTGAGCCAGCACACACACACACACACACACACACACACACACACACACACACACACACACACACACACACACACATTTTTGGCTGCCTGCCTTTAATTAGCCCATTTACATTCACGTTCGAGAACGTCAGCTGTGATTTACATCCTAACATTTAACTCCCGTAACTGGATCGAGGAACCATTTATAATCCAAACAATGGGATTCGTGTGTGTGTGTGTGTGTGTGTGTGTGTGTGTGTGTGTGTGTGTGTGTGTTAAATATGTACTCTTATTTAAAAATATCTTTTGAATATTTCTTTGGATGCTAAAAACCCTAAGTTATCTCTCCACTTTAAAAAACAATTGTAGAAATTTTTTTTCCTCAAGAGACGCAGCCTGAGTATTGAAGACAACCTGAAAGTGCTGATATTCAGTACAACATGACGACCTCGAGTCTGATATTGCTTTTATACAGCAGTTCCACAAACACCATTTATTATCAACAGATTATGATTTTTTTCTTTATTTAACCGGATGTTTTGCTTCGCCCACACACATCCTTACACGCCAGGTGGAACTGCTGTAACTAACCGCGACTGGCGGAGCTGGAGACTCACAGTTAGTGTAATTAACAGGAGGTGACAGTAGTTTTAAATTCTTACCGGTACTACTGTATGTAGAGAATAAACCATGGAGGTGGTGGACAGTCCTGAGAAACTTACCAGATTTACTTTATATTTCACCTTATTTCCATATATAAAGTGGAATATTATTTCCACTTTAGAATATCAGCTCCGTTAATTTCCGGGTTCTGGGGTCGAATCCCAAATAAAAATTAAATGTTAAATGTAAAGCTAGTGCACTATGTAGGGAATACAATCCCTTGTTCCACACACTAAGTAGTGCCCTTGATCAGGGGTTAGAGAGGGATTTGGGATTCAGTCTCGTGTTAGAAGCTAGTTAGCTTTGTAGCTAAGCGTTAGCCGTGAACAGAACGACGCGGACGGTTCAGAGGCGATTCAGAAGGATCTGTGTTGTTTAAGAGACATGACGTTATCAGATGTGTGTTCCTGCTGAAAGTGCTTCTGTGACTGGGTGTGAATGTGGGCGTGGTCAGGCAGCTGCTCTCTCCTCAGTACTGCGGACCGTACAGACCGACTCTCACCCACGCTGAGACACACAGTTAGTGTCATTAACCGCTGGACAACACCTGGAACACGCCCAGTCACACGCACAGTTACACATCACAGTGCCGTTACTGTTTGTTATCAGCACTCGTGGAATAACGCCTCTTGTCCAATCAGATCACTTGCCCGGAAACTACCTGGCGTATAAATTGGAATATATAGCGGTGATGGTACATGCAGTATGTGTAGATGGTAACACACATGGTGTATAAGTGGTAGTGGGAGGGAGTAGTGCAGCAGCGTGTTTTTACCCTTCATGCACTTCAGTACTCAGCGTGGTAGTACAGCCAAGACGAGACGTGAATGTGCTATCGTCACCAGGGCTTCATCACAGTTTCACACACACACACACACACACACACACACACACACACACACACACACACACACACTTTCCACTGATCATGTCACACACATCATATATTTTATTATATTATATACATAATAAACAAATAAACGAGCAAATAAATAAACAGTGTGTGAAAATCCTAAGAAACAGAATTGACACATCCTATACAATAAAGATAGATAGAGAGAAAAGCCTAACACAGGATTAACACCCGTGTGACCTTTACTGCACTGTATCTGAGCTGGGATTTGCTGATCAGTGCGATTTCACCACATGACCACATGCTATAAACACACACACGCACACAGACACACACACACACACACACACACACACACACACACACACACACACACACACACACATAAAGACACCTCTTTTCCCCACAAATATACAAACACAGCTAAGGCAGCTGAGACAGCAAGTTTATTATTATTATTTTTTTTTATTATTATTATTATTTAGCTGGACCTCAAGTCACAAAAAAAAAAAGATAGAATCTCGCTGTGTGTGTGTGTGTGTGTGTGTGTGTGTGTGTGTGTGTGTGCACTGAGGCACCACATCCATTGCAATGTCAGCTCCAGCCTGGAGGTAGCACACATGCGCACATGCACACACACACACACACACACACACACACACATTACGCCTAGCTTAAAAAAAAGATTTGTGTCCAATGCATAAAGAGAAAACAACCTGTAGCTGGTGTAAAGTTGCTGCAGAAGGGAGAGAAAGTTAAAAAGGAGAGCGAGAGAGAGAGAGAGAGAGAGAGAGAGAGAGAGAGAGAGAGAGAGATGCTGATGCTGATGCTGGTGCTGATGAGAGAGAGACACGGCAACAACATGACGCAGGCGCATCCTCCATGACGACGGCGGGGTGGGGGGGAGGGGCGGGAAAGATGCTGCACACACGTATCACACACATGACAATATAAACACATTTACAACACACAATACACACACACACACACACACACACACACATTCCCGAACACTGTTGCTCTCACCGTGATGCGCGCGATGCTCCGCTGGTTAAATGCTGATTTATTCCTTCACCGTCTTCATCATCTTCATCAAACTCACTCTGTTGTTTCCCGCCTTTTCTCGGCACACGCTCGGGCTCTACACGTCCCCGCACGCGCTACACCCCGCGCGCTCTGTCGCGCTGTTGCGGTTTTGTCGCTACACGGTGCGGGTTCTCGCGCGCGAGCGGATGGAGCACCGCTGTCCGGCCGCAACAGGAGGCGCGCAAGATGGAGGAGAGTGCGCATGCGCAGTAGGAGGGCGGCGGAAACAGCTGGAAGACGCTGGCTTACAGTATAAATAAATAAATAAATAAATAAATAATGAATAATAACCCCATTCACAAAAAGAACAAGTTTCAAAATACACACATAAACATATTATTAAAAAAAAATATATGAATGAAATGAATAGAGTCTGTACCAAATAATAATAATAATAAGTACATAATATATTCACTTATACTTACTTAATTGTTATTATTATTTATTAGAGTTAATTGGTTTGTACAGAAAGTAGCCAGAAAACTAAGTATAAATGTTTGTGGAACTTTCGTGAATGGAGTTGTTGTTGTTGTTGTTGTTGTTGTTGTTATTATTATTATTATTATTATTATTATTATTATTATTATTATTATTATAGTTTAGTACAGAATGTATACATTTTAAAATATATTATGAAAATTGTATACAAAATATTTTATTTTAAAAATAAATGAATAAAGAATAAAGAACAAACTAACTAAATTTTAAAATCCTGTATATAAAATATATAATATTACTTATGCTTTTGTAATGTAGGAATGTGTATGATCACTAACAATCTAACTAATAAATTAACCCCCATCCGGCTCAAAAATAAATAAATAAATAAATAAAATACACACACATATATATATATATATATATATATATATATATATATATATATATATATATATATATATATATATAATTGCAAATGTTCAGCAAATACATCTGCAACTGTAATTAAAAAAAAGATTATTGTACATCAGGGTTGTGTCATTTACTTAATTTTTTTTAAATCTGTTATATAAAATTTTATACAGTTACTTATTAAACCCTAGAAACTGTCCGAAGTTTAACATGTAGCTCCTGGCGCTTGGTACACTATTTAAAAAAAATCTTTCTCAGTTTGTTCATACAATTAAGAGTTCTTAGCCTCCTATGAAGGTTCAAGTTTCTAATAGAAAAAACACACTGCTGTTAGTTTCTTCATCAAATGTTAAAGACGGATACACAGAGAGACAAACAATGAACGCCAAGAAATGGTTCCAGAACAGTTCAAAGAGTTTAAAGTCTTGACCATATTTTTCACTTCATCCCAAAAATTACTCAAAGACACTGGGTTAAGGATTCTTACCCTTCAAAAGGAGTTCTACATGGACCCATGTGACAGGTAAGGTTATTCACTGGAACTTTAAGGATTTCTCCAAAGAGACAAGCAGTCCTTCAACTGTTCATATTCTGCGTAAAGGGTTCTAACTTCTGCTTTCTGTAGGATTCCATATGGAAGGAAAAGTAAGAGGAACCCTGAAGGGCTCTAAATGTTCTAATATTGTACAGCATACAGCAGAGTGCGGTGTATTCCTGTTAGAAAGAAAATGCTGCTTAAAGGCTCTTTTGATAGTCAAAGTATTAGGAACATATTCAGAATGAGAAGGGGTTTGTTAAGAGTTATTAAGAGTTCTAAGCCTTCAAAAATGCCTTCCTCATAGAGAGATGTTATTCTACACAGTGAGAGAACTACAGGAGAACCCTTAGCAGGTCTAATAGTGTCCACAGATTTGACATTTCTTAGGACTAGGTTAATGTACTGTATGTTTTCTAAGAAAGTTCTCAGCTAATTGGGTACTTTTTTTTTAATAACACTGTTTTTTTTTTGTTTGTTTGTTTGTTTTTTTGTCTGGTTAATGGGTTCTACCTGGATACCTGTCTGATAAGTTGGGTACTACATTATAAACGTTTGCTGGATCATTAAGGGTTCTTAAAACAAACACCCTCTTGTAGGTTTCTACAGTGAAGGCCCACTGAATACTGAATTTTATTAGAATATACAAAGGTTTGCCAATTGATTATGGCAAGATTCATGATGTCTTCTAAAAAGAATTGACTCGTTCTATGTTCTATATATACAGTTGAACCTCGGATTGCGAGTAACGTGGTTTATGAGTGTTCCGCAAAACCGAGCAAAGATTTTAAATAATTTTTTAATCGGAAACCGAGCAAATATTAGTTTACAAGCGCCAACTATCATGTATCACGCATGCGACTCTTATTTTGACACCGAGCAGCAAGTGATCACAAGTGAGCCAATGATTTTTCGCTCTCGTGGAATTATGGGTGATCGTATCCCCTGCTGCGTCCCCTGTGTCAAAATAAGAGTCCCCTGCTGCTTCTTACCACACACACCGACACACACACACTTTACTCATGTATACTTTATGTGTGTGTACGCGCGTAATTTCACACTGACACACACACACAGATCTCCCCGGCTGCACACACGCACTTTATTTACACAGAAAACTCAGCTCTGTCGCGATTCTTTTCAAAAGTAAGGTGCTGGTTCATTTGTTATTTTTTTATTTTTACTTTACAGCAGTGATTCCGTTAGTCTGCTCACGCGAGTATCATTAGAGAGATTTCTTTTTTTTTCCCTGTTAAAACAGTGTTTGCATTGTGTATGTTAGTTGTGAAACTTAAAAAGGTGTGGGAGGGAGAAGGAGTTTTACTGTTTAAGACGAGGCGAGGGGCTAATTCCACACTCACACACACACATACAAATACACGGCGCCTGCGCGCACAAAAAGAAACACTTAATTGCCTGGATTTATTTTTACTTTTTATTAAAAATGTTAAGTGCAGGTTAATTTGTTTTATTTTTACTTTATATGTTGTATTAATTATTTTTATGTATTTATTGTCTTGGGCTGTAGAACGAATAATTTGAGTTTTCATTATTTCTTATGGTAAAATTAAATTTGGTTTACGAGTATTTTGGAATACGAGGCCGCTTCCGGAACGAATTGTGCTCGTAATCCAAGGTTCCACTGTATATTTATTTATTTATTTATTACTGCTAAGGGTTCTTATCTTTTTTAAAGGTACCTACTTGGATCATTCTATATACAGTAGACACTTGTAAGAATTCTCCAAAGGGAAAATAAAGTTAAAGAATGCTTCAGAAATCTAGATTTAACCTTGTTCCTTTTAATGCACTATTTGGAGAATGTGTGTAGTGAACTGCAATAGATTAGTGGTTGAATGCTGCACCATATGAGATTCAGATTACCTATAATGCACTCAGATGTCAGAAGGGAATTGTAAGCAATAGTAATAACACCCTGTCTGATGTCTTTGATAGAAGAATGAAAGATGATTAAATACTAACTGATTATAAGCCATTGTTTTTGTTTTGTTCTTTTCCACCAGAGTATGCCGTACTCTCTGTATCAAATGATCTCTTAAGGCAAAGTCTCAAACTCAAGCTCGGAAATTGTTCCTGACTCTTCAAAAAGCTCAAAGAATGAAAAGTAAAACAGCTGTGTAAAAACAGAACCGTTCCCAAAAATCTCCTGAGTGGTGTGGAACTTGGCTCCAGGCTCTGCTCGCGTGTCATCCTATACATCGCTGTACATTTGTGGCGAGTTCGGGTTCCTCTTCGCAGGGGTCTCACCGCTCCACCAGCACACATACGCAAAATCCATCAGTGACCGCCGCCAAATGAATTAATCTCCTGCCTCAGAGCTGCAGCCTCCTAATGAAGCCCTGAACGGCACCGAACAAAGGCGGCCTTGTTTGGGGAAAATTGTTCAGCGCTTGGCAGGAAGCCACGGAGCCGCTCAACGGCGGAGAGCCGAGCCAGGGACGTGTCAGTGCGCTCCGGCTCGATATAAAACTGTATTATATCAGGCATGCAAACGCCACTCTGCTATCAGTCTCCACCAGGCCCTGTGTCGACACGCCGGCCCTTCAGGAGGAAAATAAAATGAGTAACAGGGCGTTAAGGTTCCACTTTGTTCTTTATTCTGTAAGTGGATTACAGGGCGGTGGTGAAATGTCTGTATGATGATATACCCTTGATAAAGAAATCTCGTCTCAAGTATCTTGACAAATGACACTTTATTAAAGAAGCGAGGTCTGTTTGCCCACAATGTATAGGTTTAAACTTTCTTAAATCAATGTCTTTATAGCTACAAAGGTTTTTTTTATACACATAGTGTATAAATTATATAAGCATTGTTTAATCACATTGCTCATAAGATGCCAGATTGCTTAATGGTGTAACAGTATAGCTGCTATAATGTAAGAGACAACTGGAACTTATTTTCTTCACTGGCTAAATGTAGTTCTAAAGAGATAAAACATATATTTTAAGACACAGAAGTCGGCTGTTCTGGAACAGATCTTGCAAGAACAGTATTGTGTTGAGTGCAGCTGCGAAACCCATCAAGCACCATGATGAAACTGTCTCTCATGAAGACCTTCCCAGGAAAGCGAGACCAAAACTTACCTCTGCTGCAGAGGAGAAGTTCATTTAGAGTCGCCAGCCTCAGAAATCTCCAACAAACAGCACTTCAGATTAGAGCCGTTATGACGGCTTTGCAGATCATAAATAGCAGACACATCTCAATATGTACTGTTCAAAAGTGATGATTACTGTATGTATATTTTTAAGCCTTCAGTTTTATTTTACAGTGTGGAAATGAATAACAATCAGGAAAGACCATGGAGTTAGAAGGGGTGTGGAAAGTTTTGACTGGTAGTGTACAGGTATGTGCGTAAAATATAGGCAATGAGAGTGAATATTCAATGGACAGACTAGTGCAACTTGAGACGTGCAAATTGAGACGTGCAAATTGAGACATGCAACTGAGTTATAGCAATTGAAAGCGACAGCAGGGCAAAAAGTAAGTGGTGACTGACTGGGGTAATGGAGGTCAGAGGTGAACTACCATAACCAGGAATGAGTAGTGGCTGAGGGACCATCACAACCAAGGATCCAAATCAGGTCCCCAGGCAGCGTCAACATGTATTAAAACAGAGTAGCCCTGGGAACAAAGGATTTCCTGAGTCTGATGGGAGAGTAGCTGTGTAAGTCTGTCATAAGTCTGTCACTGAACATGCTTTTCTTCTTGGTAAACGCTCCATATTGGACATGATGGACAGCATTTTATTCAAGGTCATCTTGTCCAGGAACAGCTTCAGCTTAAAGCCAACCACAAATACACTCTTTAATAAATAAAAGACTTTGCAGCAACCCAAGCCCCACACCAGAACTTCAGTAACTATTGCCTGGTATCACTTCTCTTTTTTATTTCCAAAATTCTTGAAAGGAATGTTTACAACCAGATGACTCTTTATCTCTCACAGAACAACCCAATGATCCCAACCAACCTGGAATCAAAGTGGCACATTCCACAGAAACTGCCCTTCTGCCAGTCACTGAGAAGCTCCATGCTGCTAGATCAGCTAAACTATCAACTGTCTTCATCCTCCTGGACCTGTCAGCTGCATTTAAAGCAGTTAACCACAATATTATAATATCTTTTCTTATAATGCTTGGAATCTGTGGAACAATGTGGCAATGATTTGCTTCATACATAGAAGATGGGCTGTATGAAGTGACATGGAGGGGACCTACATTCGCCCCACACAGACTCTCTACTGGTGTCCCACAGGGTTCAGTACTTGGTTGTCTTCTGTTCTCCCTCTGTACTTCCGGTCTCTTGGTAAGGTCATCTCATCGCATGGCTTTTTATACCATTGTTATGCAGATGACACACAACTTATTCTCTCCTTTCCTCCCTCAGACATTCAGGTTTCCACCCAGATCTTAGCAGGTCTGGCAGACATCTCATCCTGGATGGCAGCTCATCACCTGGTGACTCATTAATTGGTTAAAACCTTGTGATCTTACCGGGCAACAATCAGATCACTTCTTCAGCCACTGCCCGCAATCTTGGGGTAACTGTGGACAATCATCTGTCATTTTCCGCACACAACCTTACTTGCTCTTTCTGAATTCTTCTTTACAACATCAATAGAATCCGCCCATTTCGTACTTCACAGGCTACTCAGGTCCTTATTCAGTCCATTGTTATTTCAAGACTGGACTACTACAACTCACTCCTGGCAGGTCTGCCTCTGTCCACCATTTGTCATCTTCAGTTGATCCAGAATGCAACTAGATGTCTTGTTTTCAACCTTCCCAAGTTCTCCCACACCACCCCAGTTCTCCGCTCCCTGCACAGGCTTTCTGTAGCTGCCCACATCAGATTCAAAACCCTGATGCTCGCCTACAAAGCTAAAAATGGCACTTACCTCTCGGCTCTAATCACACCAAGCACTGCACCACGTTCCCTCCAATCCTCCAGCACTGCTCACCTCGTCCCACCATCTCTCAGAGATCGAGGAATACCTCAATCTAGACTATTTTCTGTTCTGGCACCTACTGTAGGTGGTGGAATGAAGTTCCTCAGTACAGCTGAGTCTTTGACAACCTTTAAATGACAACTCAAGACATATTTGTTTGTTTAATACTTGGACTAATCTTCCCCCTTCCCAACTATGTTTGACTGATGGGACATAGTTAGTAATCTAGTAACCCAGTGTGCATATCTATCCAATGATGGAAACTTCAAAGCACTTTCTTGTAAGTCACTCTGGATAAGAGCATCTGCCAATTGCCCAAATGTAAATGTAAATAAAGCACAATTAATTATTGATAAATTGTTGTGGTATAAGAGGACAAAAATGCTTTATAACAACATAATCATGAGCATAAGACTAATAAGAAACAGAGAGAAGATGATTAGAGTGAAATTTGCTAGAAAAGCAACTCATGTTTTTGTTAAATGTTCACGATGTCTATACAGCGGCATCGTTCTAAACCTGGCAACTAAAAGCCGATTCGGAGTGGGAACGGGTTCTTCGGAGTTACTGTATTATGGATCTAAGCCTTTCAAAATTGCTTCCTCATAGTGAGACATTGTTCTACACAATGAGATAACTACAAGAGAACCCTTATCAGTTCTAATTGTTCCAATGGTGTTCACTGATTTGTCATTTCTTACAACCAGGTTAATGTATGTTTTCAAAGAAAGGTCTCAGCCACTTGGATTCTGATTCCAGGGGAAGTGAAGATATTAGGTGTTCTTGGAATAAGGAGTCATGCAAAGGTTCTTTAGTTACTCCTGGGTTGTTGGTCTTATTAACGGGTTCTGCCTGGATCCCTGTCCGATAGGTTGGGTTCTACATTAAATCATTCAAGATTTCTCAAATAGGTTTGTTGGATCATTAAGAAACTATAAGAAACAGAGAGAAATTAATTTGAGGGAAATTCGCTAGAAAAGCAGCTCATGCTTATATTAAACGTTCACAATGTCTAAAAAGTGGCACCGTTCCAAACCCGGCTCAAACCTGGCAGCTAAGCCTAAGTAAAAGCCAATCCGAAAGCGCTTAGCGTGAGCGTCGGAATGCTGCGATTGACTGGTGGTCTATTAAGTAGATGGCGAGATGGACGCATCTGATTTAGTATCAAGATGTCTGTCATGGGTATCGACTGCTCGCTCCTGCTCCTGCCAAGAGTCTCGTTTAAAGAACACTTATCCCACAGCGTCTCCCTCCTCTCTTGCTTCATGAAGGGGTTATTAGATCGAATCAGGATTTTCCAAAGGTTCTCGTATCCAGAGCAGTCGCATCGCTAATGAAATTACGACCTCTAATGAAGATTGCCACTTAAGGAGCATTTCTCTCTGAGCAGCCGTGATGAATGGAAGCAGATTAGATTTCTTTTCATCTACAAATAGATACACTGTCTGGCCAAAAAAAACAGACACGACCTGGATTTAACTAAGAAAATAGTTAAGCTCCTTCCATTGGATAATTACTGCAGTGATTAATACGGTTCAGCAGCAACAAATTAATGAAACCCTAACTAATGCAGTGAGGAGCATCTCATTTCTTACACAACCATGTCAGAAGAGATATCCTGTGTGCAGGCAAAGATGTTCCTCTGTTTCAGAAGCATCAAAATATTGTCTACTAAAGAACAACTAAACAACTAAAGAAAGAGCTGAGGCTAATAAACCTGGTTAAAAACTGTCAAACACATTTTTAAACCCCGGAAGGATGTGATTGGAAAAACATCCTGAAAGAACGTGATGGGAGACATACAATCATAAAAGAATGATGGGAAAAGGTCATGTGGCCTGATGGATCCAGATTTACACTGTTCCAGAGGGATGGGCGTGTCAGGGCAGTGTTATGATCTAGGGTTGCTTCAGTTGTTCAGGTCTAGGCTCAGCAACCTTATGTGGCAAGAAAATCAATTCAGCTGACGACCTGAATGTAACAAAATACACTGTTTTTCAATTAATAGGTTTTTCCTTCCCTGATGGCAGCACGGCCATATTATAGGATGACGATGCCAGGATTCATCTGGCTCAGAGTGTGGAAGAGCGGTTCAGGGAGCTTTATGTTACAATTTACACATTATGCACTGTATTTTTGCACATTCAACAACGGAATGTTGAAGAAATCTCAGTGAACTCGAGCTAGCGTTAGACGAGCTAGCTTAAGTATGTTTTGTTAGTGACAGGTAGTGCAGCTTGTTAGTGAGAGAGGTTTTTTACAACTTTACAACTTTCATGCTTTGAGCTGACGGGATAGCAATGGTAGCTTTACAAATGTACTGTAGTGAGCAGAAAAGCATCTATCAGGGTTGCAGTACTGAGGAGAGAGCAGCTGCCTGACCACACCCACATTCACACCCAGTCACAGAAGCACTTTCAGCAACAACACACATCTGATAACGTCATGTCGTCTTAAACAACACGCCTCACGTCTCTGCAGTAATCACTTCTAAGTCCTTCTGAATCGCCTCTGAACCGTCCGCGTCGTTCTGTTCATGGCTAACGCTTAGCTACAAAGCTAACTAGCTTCTAACACAAGACTGAATCCCAAATCCCTCTCTAACCCCTGATCAAGGGCACTACTTAGTGTGTGGGATGTACAACCTACATAATGCACCAGCTTTCTGTTTAATGCTATTTGGGATTCGACGCCAGAACCTGGATGTTAACGGAGCTGATATTCTAAAGTGTAATAAGTGTAAATATGCAGTAAATCTGGTGAGTTTCTCAGGACTGTCCACCACCTCCATGGTTTATTCTCCTCACCTTTTGGCTACAGAGTACCGCTAAGAATTTAACTAACTTTCACTAACTAAGTTAATTACACTAACTGTTGCTCACTAACTGTCTCTAGCTTCTCCGAGCGCGGTTAGTTAGTTCCGCCAGACGTGGAAGGATGTGAGTGGGCGAGCAACATAACTGGTTAGATAAAGAAACAAATTATAATCTGGTGATATGGTGATTGTGGAACTGTTGTATAAAAGCGATATCACACCCGAGGTCATGCTGTTGTACTGAATATCAGCACGGTTGTGATAGCTATAATATACCAATACAATGTGGTAGACCAGTATTGTATAGGATAGCAAGGTGGAATATTGTAATGTATTGTATACTGGTATATCTTTATACTAGTATAGTAGAATACTATATACTGTATAATATACTGTAGCATTATAGCATATGGTACATAGTATAAGAATGTAGTATTGTATGATATACGTAGTCTATAAAAAAATGAGTAAACATTTTTCAATGTGTTTTTCAAAGGAACGACTCATTTTCCGGTTGAGGTGATGAACAGGTCTCCTCCCAGAGCCGCCATTTTAGACGTTCTGAATTACAAACAATTGCAAGCTTCTGATTTTTAAAAAAATTATTATTATTTGTTATCCAGTACTCATGCACTAGCACTGAACAGGTCGCCATCAATATTCAATATTAGAAAGCAGCATTAAATCTATTTGCACCTAAAAGTCTCTATTAGTTCAGAACAGCATGAAACCCGAAACTCTAATAACATCACCGATTCCAGTCGCGCAGTCGTGGTGGATTTCCACCAAAACTCCTTTTAAATGCTTACACATCAGCCAATCAGGACACAGGAATGTATGTGATGTAACTGTAGAGATGCAGGACACCACCAGGTGTCTCTAGCCTCCAAGCAGAACCTCGATTATACACACGCCTCACTTAGGGTTAATTGAGGACTCAGTTCAGTAGAAAAAAAAAGAAAACTAGAGGAATAATAATTATATATGCACTTAAGGAATCCTGAATTAGGGATTTATATATTGATATAGATTATATATAAACAAACACACAAATAATAATAATAATAATAATAATAATAATAATAATAATAATAATAATAATGTGCATGTAAAGTTGACTACAACTTTATGTTAAAAATAACAATGTTTTATTCATTCCTTTGTTCATTCCTTTATTTATTCATAAAACATCACAGTAGGCCAACAACCAGTAAAGTTGTAACTTGTAATAAAAAACTTAATCTGGTATATTCTAATGTAGAACAAACTTTATATATTGTATAAAAGTTTAAATAATTATATATAACTAACCATTTTTCCTTTTTATATTGATATATTCTTTTTATTTAAAAAATCATTTGTTAATCATTGCTCTCCTGAGAAAATAAATAAATTAGAACTACTGTACAAAAAAAAAGTCTCAAATCTGTTATAAAAACATGGTTGAAACGTTTTTTTTATTTATTTATTTATTTTTCACCCATGAAAACACTGACCGCATGAGCTGTTATTTGAACGTGTCTCCTGATTTGGACGTGTCTCCTGATGGTTATCTAAACTCGCGGTGCAAGGTGACAGCAGGTTTTTGCTTATGTTGCCTCCACTGTGATGCAGTTTCAGGTTAAACGTTGCAGTTTCAGCCGAGAAGTGGAACAGTTATACGTCTACAATGATCTTGGAACATGTGAACGTCTGATCACGCTGAAAACCCCACCCTGGTTTTCATTTCACTGTTTATGGGAGTGTTTTCTTTTCCTGCAGGACCACCGTGAGAGCTCAGGACATTATAGTATTCCAGTCATCTGAGGCCCTCACACACACACACACACACACACACACACACACACACACACACACACACACACACACACACACACACACACACACTAAGACAGACAGACAGACAGAGAGACAGAGGGATTCCTTCTGGCCTAGGCGCTGACATGACATCTGCTGTGAGTGTTTCGGACGGGGGAATGTGATCCTCTCCCACAGACGGCTCACGTCCAGACTCCGGCGTCAGAGCGCTCGCCGCGCTCCGAAAAGTCACGCTTTTGGTTACGGTCTTTTAGCTAAAGCAACGTAACACATCTCAAAGAAGTCAAAGTAACACTCGGGTCACACACACGCCTCACTTTCAACACCACACTTGGGTCACATAAATCTCTCATAGCTGGAGTTTTTCCTCGGAATTATTACAACACAATGCTTTCATACAGTGTGTGAGGAATAAAACACTCTGTGTGTGTTGTGCAGCTTCAGGAAAATAATCAGCAGCACTGTGATGTCTGTGATAAAGCATGTGTAATGGATATGAGAGTGTGTTCCTGAAGTTTAGAGACTTGTAGATGTTGACTTCCAGTTAAAAACCGGTGTGAGCTACAAGTATAGAGACTTCCAGGTGCTAGTGGTAGACGTTTTAAAACCGTGTAGGTGTTTGAGGTACAAGTATAGAGACTTTTATGTGTTTAAGCTATAAGTATAGAGACGAGTAGATGTTTAAAGTTACTGTAGTACCTTGTCTTGTCTCCTGTCCGTGATTTTTTTATGGACAGAAGAGTTTCAATTTAGAACTGGAGTAGAAGAAGGAGTCCAGAATCGAGGTCAGGAGGTCACATCCTTGCTTTTTGCAGAAGGACCTTCAGCATGCACGTGAGATGTTTGCAGCTGAGTGTCAGACGGATGGGGTGCCGATCAGCACTTCTAAATCCAAGGCCATGGTTCTCTCATGCTCCTTTCAGGTGAAGGGGAGAACAAGTCCCAGGCTTGGGAGTTTAAGGATCTCAGGGTCTTGCACACGAGTGATGGGAAAGTGAATCATGAGATTGATGGTAGGTTGGGTGTAGCTCCTGCAGTGATATGGTCACAGTATCAACCTGAACCAAAGACGGAGCTGAACCATAAGGTGGAGCTCTCAATTACCAGTGGGTCTACTGTATGTCACTACCCTCACTTACGGTCATGAACTTTGGGTAATGATCCTCCATCGGCTTGTCATTAGATGAGAAGGTCAAAATTTGGAAGAAGCTCAGAGTAGACCCGCTGTAGATCTGCATTCAGGGGAGCCAGTTAAGGTGGTTCGGACACTTGATAATCCAGGATGTCTCTTGGTCGTCTTCCTTTGGAGGTGTACCAGACACGACCAGCGAGACAGAGGCCCCAGACTGACCCAGGACACACCAGGGTGGTTTATATTTCTCGATTGGCCAGGTTAGGGTTCCGCTAGGAGGAGCTGGAGGAAGTTGCTGTAGACAAAGGTGTCTAGGCATCTCTGCTTACCCTGCTACCACTGCAACACTGAACTGGAACAAGCAGTATATGGATGGATGCTGTGTGTGTGTGTGTGTGTGTGTGTGTGCCCCAAATTTTGAGACTTGTAGCTGTTTGCACTACAAGTGTGAACCTTTTAGATGTGTGAGCTACAAGTATAGAGATATATACAATTGTGAACTTTATAAGCTTAGAAATGTGTGTATGTTTAAGCTACAAGTGTAGATACTTATAGGTGTTTGAGCTACAGGTTAAGAGGCATATAGGCATGTGATTTAGAAGTATAGAGACCTGAAGGTGTTTGTGCTACATGTATAAAAACCTGTTGATGTTTGAGCTACAGGTTTAGGGAAATAGAAGTGTGTAAGATACAAATATAGAGATTTTTATGTGTTGAGTTACAAGGTGAGAGACATAAGTGCATGAACTACAAATATAGAGACATGTAGGAGTTTGAGCTACAAGTTTAGAGATATATGATTGTGAGCTACAAGTAGAGAAAGTTGTAGATATAAGCTTGGAGACATACGTTTAAGCGCTCTCTAAACGTATAGAGACATGTCTGTGTTTGCTCTACAAGTACAGAGACTTTTTGAGACGTGTTTGAGCTACTGTACACGTTTAGAGACTTGTAGGACAGAGTTTGCGCAAATACCAACATATCATTTAAATGAAAACAAGAAAGAAATGCATATGTATAAGGTATTGCTTTTTTGTCTTTGTGCAAGATGTGCACTTCTGTTGGTGTGGATATAAACTGCTGATTAGTACTTAACAATAACCACAACAACAAACCCTAACACCACGACACCTCGAAATCGGACTGGAGCTGATCTGGAGAAAGCCATGGATGGTTTTGCGTAGCACTGGCGATCCGAGGTGTGCTAACATCAACTCAGTTTAGACCTCCTCATGTCCTTTTCTTCTTCTTCTCCTTTCTTTGTCTTCGTTTCTTCCTTGACGTCCTTCGTCCAGCGGTGGTCTGAGCGCAAATTGCTCTGCTATTGCATCATGTGTCTGGCAGAATTACTTCAATGTGTGTGCCCCTGCTCAGATTGTTTAGTCTGCCACAGGAGTGTGTGTGGGGGGGTAACACACACACACACACACACACACACACACACACACACTCTCTCTCACACACACACACACACATACGGAACTCACTGGCAGAGCAGAGACGAGATTAACCACATGAAAAGGTTTTTGTGAGGTGATGTATTGAGCCCGAGAAAGGAAACGGCTCACGGGAGGAGCGAGACGGAGCTTTGATAAGACAAATCCTGACGTTTCGCCAACGTTTCCCATAAGACGCTGTAGTCCCAAATCCCGATGATGAAACTTCAAAAATATTATGGAAAGATTAAGACACAAGGCCCCCGAACACATGGCCCGAGTCTGGAATAGCTGAGGAATATTTGAGGTTCACTCCGGACACGCCGTGTCTGCTCAGGAAGCCTCGTAATCCTCCAACGTGAGAATGGAACCCAAGATGAATGGATGTTCCTGCTGGTGGCAACTCGCCAGGGGCAAAAAGTTCATCCGGGGCAGCAAGGGAAGACGGGACGCTGACGCTGGCCTGCTTTCAATCCTCACATTCCACAGTAAGGCGATTTCTTTCCCCTTATTTTTGCATGAAGAGTATCGCGTTCTACAACACAAGGAGAAGAAAGAGAAAGTTTAGAAATGTGTACGTAGGTGTTTATACACTTTTTATTTTAGTTTTGAGACTTGTAGGTGTTTGAGCGACAAGACCAGAGACTGCTACAGTAGGTTTATGTGCTGGCTGTTTAAAGACTTAAAAACTTGTAGGTGTTGAACTTACACGTTTAGAGAGTTGGAGGTTTTGGAGCTACAGGTGTTGCCAGTTGTACTGTACTGTTTGCACTACCAGGTTCACCTGCAAGTATGGCATCTGCGATTGTAAAGAAATGTAGGTGTTTGTGCAGCGGTTTCAGACGTAAAGAATTTTAGGAACTACTTGTGCTCACCCCTGGGTGTGATACGCATTTAAAAGTTTGTTTGTGTTTGCCACAACTTTATGGACTATACAGTATTACTAGCTTAGAGACCTGTATTTGTGTGCTACAATTTGAAAGAAATATAGAAGTATGTGCTACAAGTTTAGAGAATGATAGGATTGTTTAGAGACTTTACAGGTTTACATGTAGGAGTAATGTAGAAGTTTGTGCTACAAGTTCTGAAACTTGTATGTGTGAGCTTCATGTTTAGAGACTTGTGTGTGCGCTACCGGTTTAGAGACGTGTATATGAGTGCTACAGGTTTAGACCTTTAAGAGTGTGTGTGTTACAAGTCTAATGAATTGTACATGTGTGCTACAGTTTTAGAGACTTGTAGAACAGAACGATGTGTGCATGTGGAGAACGGCTGAGATTTGATCATGGTGATGGACTGAGAGGGATTTTCCCATTTTTATTCCATTTGATTCGCAGCAGGATGTGTGTGTGTGTGTGTGTATGTTTTAAAGTCTACTTAAGAGTCCCGCCTTCTCTGGGAGTTTCCATCCCGGTCGACTCCAGGCTTTATGTGCAGCACCTGTTCACTCGGCCCCTCTGCTCACTCTGACACACACACACACACACTCACACTCACTGCAACCCTTGTAGATCGCAAAGCAGAACTTCAAGAAGCTTTCCTCCTCTGGGAATTCTTAAGGCTACAGAACGTGTATTTTTACTTAAATCTGGATTCTTAACCAGCATGCCTGACGTTCATGCAGTGCTCCTGGACTTCTGGATGGACTCTGAGGAACTTTGGAGAACTTTTCCTGATGCTTTGGTAGAATGTGGTGTGAGCTGCTGATGGTTCTTGATTGTCAAACTGTTTTTTAAGACACGTTTTTTGGTTCTTTTCTGGATTCTAGAAAACCTTTTGCAGATTTGAAACTTTGAGAACATTGCAGAAATCCGAGGACTCTCATGTGAGGACTCTACTCCATCACGACTATGTGGTTTCAACTTCTCCTCGCCTCATTATTCCGCGTGCGGGATGTGTGTGTAAGGAACGGGTTCTCCGTGTGCTTATGCTGAACGGGACTCCAGCGTGTATCCACTGTGTAAAGCTGAGCCAAATGATTCCTCTTCTTCTCCTCTCTCTTCTGTTGTCTCTTCTTCATGGGTTGGAGGCGGAATCCACGCTCCTCACTAAGCTTCACCACTCCAATGGAAAAGAGCACAACGGTGAGTCTGATGCTTTATGAATGACTTTGTTTCTGTGTCAACTATAAGTTTAGACACTTCAATGTGCGCGTGTGTGTGTGTGTGCGTGTGTGTGTGTGCTACAAGTTAAAAGAAAAAGTTTAGACTCTTGTAGATGTTTAAGCTACAAGTTTGCAGACTTGTAGGTGTGTCAGCCACAAGTTTGAGACTTGTAAATGAGCAAACTACAAGTTGAGCTATTATGTGTGCTTACGTTTTGAAAACTTATGTTCGTGAGCCCAGCAATTTTGCAGGCATGCAGGTAATTGTGCGAAAAGTTTAAAGCCTGTTATTTGGGTGTGCTGAAGCTTGTGAGCATACGTGTGGGTGTATGAACTACAGAACACAAACCTACAAGTATAAGGATTAGATTAGATATATGCAAATGTGACTACCTGAAGTTAAAAACAAAGGTTTGTGAGCTACAAGTTTAGATAGCTGAAGTCGTGCACTAAAAGTTTTAAGGTGTGGGTGTGTGGCATGTAAATCTAAAGATATATAGGGGTATATGTTACAAGTTTGGAGACTAGTGGCTATGTGGCATGGAGGTTTAAAAACTTGTAGGGCTATATGCTAAATATGCTTGTGGGTGTGGAGCTTGAAGTTAGAGGTTGAAGAAGTATATGCTACAAGTTTGGAGACTTGAGGATGCATGAACTACATGTTTGGAAGCTTGTAAGTGCATGAGCTACAAGTTTTGAGACCAGTAACTGTATAAGCTACAAGTTTAGGGCTTTGTTCTTATGTGTGCTACAAGTTTGGAGTCTTGTGGGTGAATGAGCTACAGGTTTGGAGTCTCTTGTGGGTGGATGAGCTACAGGTTTGGAGTCTCTTGTGGGTGGATGAGCTACAGGTTTGGAGTCTCTTGTGGGTGGATGAGCTACAGGTTAGGAGACTTGTGGGTGGATGAGCTACAGGTTTGGAGTCTTGTGGGTGGATGAGCTACAGGTTTGGAGTCTTGTGGGTGGATGAGCTACAGGTTTGGAGTCTTGTGGGTGGATGAGCTACAGGTTTGGAGTTTTGTGGGTGGATGAGCTACAGGTTTGGAGTCTCTTGTGGGTGGATGAGCTACAGGTTAGGAGACTTGTAAGTGGATGAGCTACAGGTTTGGAGGCTTGTGGGTGGATGAGCTACAGGTTCGGAGACTTGTAAGTGGATGAGCTACAGGTTTGGAGGCTTGTGGGTGGATGAGCTACAGGTTCGGAGACTTGTAAGTGTATGAGCTACAGGTTTGGAGGCTTGTGGGTGGATGAGCTACAGGTTTGGAGTCTCTTGTGGGTGGATGAGCTACAGGTTTGGAGTCTCTTGTGGGTGGATGAGCTACAGGTTAGGAGACTTGTAAGTGGATGAGCTACAGGTTCGGAGACTTGTAAGTGTATGAGCTACAGGTTTGGAGACTTGTAAGTGGATGATCTACAGATTAGGAGACTTGTAATTAAATGGGCTAGTGATTCAGAGACTTGTGAGTATATGAGCTACAAGTTTAAGGTCTTGTTCTTGTTTGAGCTACAAGTTTGGAGACTTGTATTAGCCATACGTTTACAGCCTTACTCTTATGTGTGCTACAACGTTTGATACTTTTTTATTGTGCTTTTTTTATTATAACTTGCTTCTCTTAACCTTTAAGAAAAATGAAACATTATAATGACTTTTTTTTGTCATTTTCTTTTCTTCGTTTCTAGATTGAATACACATTCAGCATGTTTATTATATATGCCTTTCTGTTTGTTACCAAATTGTAGGGTGGGATTTCACCATCCAGTTACTTTTAACAATTCATCTGATCACTTTCATGACACTTCTGCACTCTCTGAGACACTCGAAGCACATTTTGCATTCTGATCTGTTTTTCTTTTTCCTCCGAGAACCTGCCTTGTGTCTTGCATGCTACCTCACTACTTCTCTTTACACGCATTCCTGCACTCTTCAAATACTCACTTCAAGCGCTCTTTCTCTTTTCTCTGCGCTCCCACACTCTTTCTGCACTCTCCCACACTTTCTCTGAATGGCCGCGCTTGTTCGCGTCAAACAGCATTATCGTAGGTAGGAAGTGGAAATTACCGTCGGCTTTAAAGTGGATCCGTATGTATATATAAGGGACGAAAGAGGGGGGAAAAAACCTCCCAATAACAGCGTCCCTTGAGGAAAGCTTCCTCTCTGATCACAGAAAGGCTCCATTCATGGAGCGCTAGCTGCCCCGGGGCTGCGTAATTTGCTTAGCTCTGAACCCCTCTGATAGGCTGAGATGAATAGCGAAAAATGTCAAAAGGTCCCATTTTAACGTGAACACAGCGCAAGAAAACTCAAACACAGAGCGCTGACAAGTTTGGAGGGGAAAAAAAAGGAAGCCGGTGGAGACAAACAAACCGTCGGCCACCGCCGCGCAGCGCGGACACTGATTAAACCGCTAACGTGTTGACTGACGAGGGTGCGCACCTGAACTGGGTCAAGGGTCAAAGCTAAGAAGAAAAAAAAAACTAGAAGAAAAAAAACATTTGCTCAACATCTTTTTTCGTTACACATTTAGCTGAGTTTATTGGTTATCCATTTCAGTTTGCTAACAACTTGTTGAGTGGAATTTCAACATCCTGTTCCACTTCGGAATCTCTTCTCCTACAAGTAAAGAGCCACCAGGGTGTGAGATAAAAGATTAAGGGCTTGAACTTGTGTGTGCCCAAAGATTAAAAACTTGTATCATCAAATTTAGTGAAGAATTGTACAGCAAATGTGTGTTAGAAGTGTGCCCAAGGTGTAGAAACTTGTACTGTAGATGTCTAATCAATACGTTGATTTTAGATTTGTGAGTTTGAAACGTAGGTGTCTCCAAAGTTTAAAAACCTGCATCTGTGCAAGCTACAAGTAAACTATAACGTCTAGAGGCTAGGTGTAGGTATGTGAGCTACAAGTTTAGAAACGTTTATCTGTTTGAGCTGCAAGTTTAGAGATTTGCAAAAGGGCGTGTCCAAGGTTTAGAAGCTTCCAGAGGTCTGTGCTACAGGTTGAATGGTTTTGCCTATGTTCAGGCTACTTTATAGATGTATGAGCCTGAAGTGTAGACTTGTAAATCCGTGACATAAGTTACACGTCTAAAGAATTGTACGTCTAGAAGTGTCAAAACCTGAACTTGTGCATGCACTAGAGGGATAGGTTTATTGGTTTGTAGTTTATGCTACAGGTTTAGAGAGCTTGGAGCTGTCGGTGCTTCAAGTACAAAGACTTCTCATTGTATAAGCTGCAACGTTTGAGGCAGTAAAGTGTAAGAGACAAAAGTTTATAAACTTGTACCTGTTTTAGTTACAAGTTTAGGTACTTGTACATATTTGTGATCAAAGTTTAGCAGAGTGCGGGTGTGTGATACAACAATTATAGACTCTTTCAGGCATGTGCACTACGAGTTTAGAAACTTTAGCTGCTTGAGCTACAAGTTAAGAGACTTGTAACAATGAGTGCCCGAGGTTTTGAAGAGTTGTAGCGATGTAAGTTGTAAATGTGGCGTTTTTGGGTTTGTTTTTTGGTAAGAATGCACAATTCGAGTCTTCATTAGTTAATTAATGCTCTTTAGTTTGCCAAAAAACGACTTGTTCCCGTATCCTTCTACAAAATCCACAAGGAATCCATGAGGAACAATTAATTGAAGCATTGCATGAGTCTGTGGTCTGAAAACAAGGGTTTGACTTTTCCATTTTGGTAGGGTGCGAGCTTTTAACGGCCCCTCTGTTCCCTTGAGACTGAAGGAGCAATGAATGAGTCGAATTCTCTGCCAAGTGTATCTCAAAGGTGAGTCTTGTTCTCGAGTCCTCTTTTATCACGTCAACAATGCAAGTCTTATCGCAGCCGTTCCTACGCTGCGTTGATGGAAGCTGCCACTGACTGTTGATCTGGGACGAGCTTAGCTTTGCAGCTGGAGAGGTCGGCGTCCAAAAAGAGCTGCGCAGGTGAGATCTGGAAGTCAAGCTGGAAAGAGGAATCGGAGGATTATGAAATAGTGAAGATGAGGAATTGATGAGTCTGGCAGATTTACATGTGTTCACTCGGTGGATCTCAGTGAAGGTGATTGGAATGGTCGCGCTAAATTTCCACCTAGTGTTAAAAAAAAAAAAAGCGCTCGCAAGCCCGTATGGAAAAGTTTCATTTATTACTTTATTCAATTTTACTTTGTGCAAAATGGCCTTTGATGTTCGTCGTACACATCACAATGGTAATGAACAACAAAAGAAGATCTAGGAGTTCTACTTTCTTAGACAACATATTCCCTTAAAATCTCAAATGCTATTAATTCCACAGAATTAAGTTCTCCATTCTGATTGATCACCAGATTATTGTGCTGATGCTCATTTCGGGATATGTTATCGTTACCATAGCAACAGCTTGTTCACAGGAGCTCATACCGCGTATGCATACGGCAATCATGATGATGATAATAAACACAATTTCTGAACGTGTTATTATGTAACAAAGAATTAAAAAAAAATGTTTATGTTTACTTAGTTTAAAAGGAAGGAGTCTCCAGTGCCAGTATCTTGTGATGTGTGCTAAACAAACAAACAAACAAACAAAAACAGATAGCGTGTTCGCGTACTTAGCCAGACATCGAACTTGGTTCCAATTATTCTGCTCGGAACAGCCTCGTTTTTACATGTGTTTGATAACGGTAGCATGCGAGAAGCGACAGCGAAGGACGCAGATGTAGGAGACGTTTCAGGGTGAAGGGTAAACTGCATGTGAGAAACACGTGGCTGTTCTTTTATTTTCTAAAAGGTCACAGCTGTTTTCTTCAGGTGTTTAATGAAGCTGAAAGCATAATGAACACACAGTGACGCAAAGGTCTTTCAAAGAGTGGATAATTTGGACATTGTTCAGTATTTTTTTTAAAATTCAGCTTAAGGGAACCAGGACTACCTGGGCAACAGCTCTAATCTAATCTAATATTTGTGAGACATGGGATTTGAACTACTCACCTACCTCACCTACTGTGTGTGTGTGTGTGTGTGTGTCTTGCCCATCGGCTCCATCAGTCCAAATCCCTGTAGATTCTTGTTCAGATGCCCGAATAAGCTCGAAGACAGGCTTTGCTCAGTCTTAACATTCTGAAATATGTTGGTGTTGAGTGATGTGCAGGAAATGTGACCCAAGACACGTTTGTAATGCCTTTTTTTTTTTTTTTTTACTGCCACGATCTGTAAGAACCCTCTGGCAGCTCGAGCTGATTAATGAGTGTGTGCAGCTCAGAACGGTGGGCTTTAAGCAAAACTAGCCGCAGAAGAACTTTAAGTAAATGTTGCTCGCTGTATTGAGTTGCATTAATCACCACTGTTGTGCAGAAGATGAATGTTCACTCAATAAACATTCTCTTTCTTTCTTAATTTTTTATTTTTTTTTTCCGCTAGTAGACATTTTTGTTCAGGCCTGTTGCTGGACGAGGTTCAGATATCGCAAAGTGTTTTCTGCAGGCGGTTTGTACCCGAGCCCAATTATCCCTCATTAAGCTGCTGTAGTCCCTCCAGCATCAGGGGCAGGATAAAAGAAAACGCAACAGCTGAGCACTTAGTGGATTTGCAGAATGACTCTGTGGAGAGGAGCGGAGCTTAATGTGGCATTCGAGCTAAATAGCAATCACAAAGTTTATCCACTTCGGACCCGGACAGGTGGACTCGAGTACGAGCAAACAATGCGCCATGTACCTTCGAGGAGCTTGGAGTGTTCAGGAAAAAAAAGTTCAAAGTTCTCGTTCAAAGTGAACCAACCAAATCCTGGTCCTTTACATGAACTTCAGTCGTGTTGTTGGCCAACGCAAGTTTAACCCCAACTCGTCGAGCCCAGTTTAAAACCCAGCGCGGCGTAGAATTTCAGTTGCATGAATAGAGACACCTAAGCTACGTGGTGACTAATAGTCCGTAAAGTGAGCATTGATCAAAACGTCATCACACCAAGTGAAGTATTTCACCATCAGCAGCCAAGCAGAAACCTGGCACAGACCTGAAGCTCTTCCACAATCCAGGCACAGGGCTTCCCTCCGTCCAGGTCGGCATCGCCGCGACATTCCAAAGCTTTGTGATAAATGAATGACTCTACTGGTCCGGCTCTGGTGTCTGAGCTCAAGATTGCACCGATCTCATGCTCGGCGTGGGGTAAAGGAAAAACACGGATCAGATATCAGAGAAAACACACCGGACAGGGCTCAGGTAACAAATGTCTGGAACTGGATTTGGAAAAAGAACTTTTCTTTCTTGAAACTGGAAATAGAACAAGACTCTTTACTTTTTTTATTTTTTTTATTACTTTAACTTTTTTTATTTACACCTTGGTATGTGTACTACATTTACAACATAAGTGATTCTTCTGTGAAAGAGTTTAAGTGTAGTGTTTCTGTTTTGGAAAAAAAACAAAAAACATTTCAAATCTTGATAGATTAAAAAATACTATTAACTAAAATGTTAACTACTCATTTAATTTGAGCTAATTATAAGTGGATTTTACATAAATCATAAACTGTGAGTTAAGGAAAGGGGCGGGGCTGCGCAGCTGTCAATCATTTCATATCGATGTTAATTGGCTCACTGGGACAAACGGACTGAGCTGAGTTCAAATTTAAAGACTGCTGACAGATTTGACTTTTTAATCCCCTTTATGTTAGAAAATTGGCCGTAGCAAATGTGTTCTGTGTTCTGTCTTTTCCAGCACACATTAGAGGCTGTCTTGAACTTAATGTGGCTCTCCAGTTCACATCACAGCTGCTGATCGAGGGACAGGTGTGTGTGTGTGTGTGTGTGTGTGTGTGTGACTGGTTTGTGCTTGGAACTAAATCTCTAACAGCCACGACCAATCATTAATCTCCATTCCTTCCCAACGACCAATCACCGATTAACACTGTTTCTGATTTGAAACCTAATGTGCCCCAAATCCTAATGATGTCTATGACATCATCGAGTGACTTGTAGCTATTTCTCTCAGAGAAGAGTCAACAGTCCTGGTGACGCGTATTCTCGCGGATGAAGGCGGTCAGTTTTAAGGATGCGACACACCGTCGGAAACCCGCGGGAACTCCTACCCGCCTCAGACACCACGGTGACTGCAGCGGTCCTTGAGTTCATTAATGGGCGTGAGTTAATATTACAGCTCGTGCTTTTGCAGTGAAAGCGGCGATGATGTGAGGCCTGGCACAGCTTCCATCTTGGCTTCCTGCGTCCATATTACCCTTGTGTTGTGCTAAGCGGTTTCCATAGCTTTTATCTGCCGTGCATATACGCTGTCACAACTTGCAAAACCGTTCCAGAACGATTTTCAGCGCCCTGCAGTAGTGAGAAATGAAACAGGTTTTTCACGGCACACACCGAGACAAATGAGTCCCTGTTAAAGCAGGATTCTGCCCTGACCTTGTTTTTTTTTTTTTTTTTTTTTTTTGCGCCCCAGGCTGCAATTCTCCAGGCACTGAAGCGAGCTGTCAGTTGACACCGTGCATTCTGCCAATACAAGTCGCGCTTTAAACGCCGAAGCCTTCGTGCCGAGTTCTGCCAGAGAATCTGGTACTTTCAAGAGCATTAAATATACTACATGCAGAATTAAACACACGCAGCATTGTCCAAAGATAAATCTCTCTTTAGAAAGCTGGAGATTACAGGGTAACTGTGTCCACTGCACTTTCGAAGCCTGACGGATTCACTGGCAAGTCGACGCCTGTCTGATGTTTGCCATGTCAGCCTTCGAGCGCAAATATCTTTCCATAACGGGAATCCAGGAGGGCACTTCCTTTAAAGACCTGGGTCACGGCTTTCATTTGTTTTCTCTTCCTGTCTCTAAGCCGCTTTTAGAGGCTGAACTTTCGGCTTTTTCTTTTTCCCTCTCACCGCTGTTGACGCATCATAAATACAGACCTTAAGCCTGTGCTTTGTGGAGCAACGATGTGGTTCGGCAAAAGAAAAAGACGTACATAATGTATCACTCGGACTTATGAAAGCGTAGCCGATTATAAAGCATTTTTCGTTCACACTTGCAGTGTTTAAACAGAAGCCTCGAGAGCCCTGAGAGAGAGAACGCCTGCCCGAGGTGGTCCTGAGTGGCTCTCGCGCAATGAGGAAGCGATTCGACTCTGAATTGATTCGACTGCAGGGGGTGAATCAAACACGGCCTGAGTTTCGGGTTGCAGGATTTTATACAAGCAGCTGAACGGAGCCAAAGGACAGAGCCGTAGAACTGCGGGAACACCAAGAGTTTGAGAGATTTCCATTCAGATTTTAATGCCTTTAACAGTCGTAAAGCAGCTTCACACAATCAAAACAACATGATGGAAATTTGTATGAAATGTGAATGTGTATGAATCAAACAGAAATAGATATAGTTAGATAAGATAGTCCCTTTAAGAGTGTCAGGATCCAGGATCCAGACGCAGACCAAACTTTTTAATAATTAATACAGTAAGGAAAACCTAGCATAGTACTCGTACTGAATAAACAAACAACAAGAGACAGAAATGGGATTATGGTACGATTACATTAAACACTCGATCAAGAACAAAGAACCAAAAGGGGTTTTAATAAGCAACTAATTACTCGTGCACTATGGTGCTTCTCCTGTACAGGGTCAGGGGAGGCTGGGAGACGATCCCAGGGGACTCGGGCATGAGGCGGGGTACCGAACTTTCACCGGGCACAAAAGTGCATCACACTCTCACATGCTATTGGAAATCTGGAAATGCCGATCAAACAAAACGAAAGGTGGCAATCTTGCTCCGATTCCGACTCATGGGTGGTGGAGCACCTTCTGGCTTTGAGTCAGGAACTAATGAACGAAGTCCTCTGGAAAGATTTTTCCTCGGTTTCCCTTCGGGTGATGATGACCGTACTGAAAAGCGCTGCTGCTCATTCACATCAAACATCTCCAACTGGAAAGCTCGTTGGAGCTGAGTTGCAGCCGTCCTGCTAACCAGAATCCGTCACATCGCTCTTCGTCCATCATCACCGGTCCCAAATCTCTTTGATCCGAGTCCTTGAGATAATGACGGGTTTAAAATAACAAACCAAATCTCCAGAATCAGCGAGAGGAAAGACCTTTTGCCTGGTGGTTTCTTACAAAAAATGAGAGATAAAGGAAAAATACGAATGAGGTTTGAAAGTCTGTAATCTTCAGGAACAACTGTTTCCTCTTGGTGGCTGTTCAAGATAGAAGATTATAGGTTGCGATAAGCGAGTCCTGCTTAACCGCCGGTCACGAAGTGCCTTTGTGGAGAGGTTTCGGATGCAAGGCCGGTCTTTAAAGAACACACCACACGAGAGAATGATGGTTAACAAGCTGTATTTCTTTTTTAATGACCATTACGCATACATGTAAGTTTAGAAACCTGGATTGTAAAAAAAAAAAAAAAAAAAAACAAGAAGTGGTAAAAGTGTGGCCATAAAGCTCTCTCTTCCTGAGTAAAGACCGTCTCTCTTGTGAAAAGAGAAGGTCAGGGCGACTCGCCCTCGGGTCCGACGTTCCTCCACGCGAGTACCCGTCAGATTCATCCTCAGACGACGGCACTTCCTTCACCTCCGGGCATCATTTAGTCTGATAAAATCACTCCCGTGTAACATGAGGAGAGTGTGAGTGGTCGCTGGAATATGCAAGAAAAGTTTACTTACAGCTTTGAGGTGTGTTAGTAATCCTAGAGGGAGATAATAAGTGTTTATGACCGCGAGCTTAACCGTGAGCCATGTGTGGATCTTTCCCTGGAGTTTTTAGAGCAAACTGAATTCCAAAGGTCTTTTTTTTTTCTGGCAGGAGGCAAATGTGATGACCCCAGTTACCGTCTGCATACCTTGGCAGATTTTCGATCTCAGTGTCAGGGAGGTATTTTGAAATGCCCTGGTACACCCCTCTCTCTCTCTCTCTCGGTGGGTTATTTGATGTGAGCCGCTCTGTTTTGCCGGGCCGCCCCTGATGACCGATGTTGACTCAACACTCACATCATCTCACGAAAGCAGAGTCTCAAAAACACCGGGGTCAGACACACGGTCATGACTCGCCTTGTTATTTCAGCGTACGCTTTGCTTCTTGCTTTTCCTTCTGCAGATGTGACTCTTGTACTTTAGTAGTGTTGACTGGATGGCCTTGTTGAACCACAGACCTGACTGTGCCTGTGTGGTCAGATGTTTTGAAATCTCGTCCGTGTTTGTGGGATTTTTGGAGGAGCTGGTTGCCTCGCATGATGATATCACCTGGAAACACAGTTCAATCTGTCACTTGGATCTCGTCTTTAATAAAAAAAAGGGGGAGTGCCCTGGGTACACAAGATCACCAAACCAGAGGCAGAGCAGGTCCAGCTCACAGCTCAAGGCTTAACATCAGCATACAAGCTGAGCTATTCTATCTTCTGTTTAGTTGATTCAGTTAATTGAATTGATGATGAGAATTTTCTGAAATTGTTCAGTTTTCTATTCAGAATGGATTCACATTTTTTTTGTTGTTATCATTTAGTCAAACTTACAAACCTTACATTGTCTAAAATAAAATTTACTAAAAGTCCTAAACATACCAGAAACCTCTTCCATCTTCTGCAAATACTCATGTTTTATGCGAATATTAGATATTCGCATAAGAATATAGAATATAGATTTTATCCGTTATCTATATAAACTCCTTAAAAACTTGTAAGAAACCTAGCTGCTTTAGACAAGTCAGACTATAAACATTAGAGTAGATTTGAAAACCGTAACGCTCAAAAATCCAATCAAATCAGCGTAATTCCCAGCTCTCACTACACGTTCTCACTCGTAAAGGTCCGATCACAAGCTTACCAGCTGAACCACCACTCGTACGGTTTGTAGCACCTGAAGTTCCATATAACGTAACATGAACAAGGAGCAACCGGAAGACCGACAACAACATTTGAGAATGACTTCCTGAGAATGATCTCACATGGTCTTGTGAATTAATCAACCAAAAAAATCTTCACAGAAACGACTTCCACCTGAACCTGACAAATTGACTCTGAATCGATTCATTTTAATCAAATACGAGAATGTGTTTTCACATGGAGAATAGAATTGTGGATTAATTTTGTGAGACGCAATCTGATCCAAAAGACCGAGCCGTAGCGCTACACATATGGCGAGTTTTTGAGAATTTAAACCCATAAAAATGAAGAAGAAAAAAAAACTCATTTGGATGTGACACTAAATATTTTAAACTATACTGAAAAAAATGATTAATTTATCAGCGTATTTAAATTTACAGAAGAATATTCACTGAAGAAAAACATTTTTTGAGTTGAACAAATATTAATATGAAAAATAACAATTAAAAATATAATAAGGTTTGGCTTTAAGGCATTAAATATAATGTATAAGTACATTTACAAATTGTATATGATTTAGATAAATAGACATAATATCAATATGTTAAAGCTACACAAGGCCAAAATGTTATTCATATATCTAAATACAGAAACGAGTGTTGAGTAGATTGTGTTGCTGTCTGTGTATGATTGTTAATTATTGTTACAATTACTGAACATTTTCCATTGCAACATTCTTAACCATTTACAAAAAGTCTTTTATGAGGACATTTTGAGCGCTACACGGCCCTCAGATGCTTGTGGTTTGTTTCATTAGGTTCAATCGCAAACCAAACCAAATGAATCAAAAGTACTGTTTGCACTGTGAAATCACCTTAAAACAAGCTGCAAGTTCCTCGGGAAAAAAAAAAAAAAAAAATTCCCAGGACGCTTCTGTACTTTTCGTAGCTGCTGATTGAATAAGTGTCTGAGAGCAAGTCCGTGTCCTAGCTGCTGTTTTGGACAGCCGAGGCTCTGAAGTGAAGGTGAAATATGATGAAATACATTTCGGTCGACACAACAGAGCACCACGGAGCTGCCATATGCTCCCCCTGTCCCTTCTGAGAGACCCTCTCCAATCCTCCATCTGTCACTCTCTCTCTCTCTCTCTCTCTCTCTCTCTCTCTCCTCATGCATTCTTCCAGGACAGACGAGGGGAGGGCTGAGAAACGCTGCTGCTGCCAAATGCTAACATTTCATTTCGCTAATGATCCACTCTCGCTGCTGCACTCCGAGTCACATGTTACTATTATTCACCATTAAACCTTATTTGTGTCTTTTCTGACACTTTATTATGCAGCTCTGGAGAGAAATTTAGAGCATCAGGACATGTTTTAGCCCAAGAGAGAAGGAGAGAGAGAGAGAGACGGAGAGAGAGCATACGTTTGCAGCGAAGGCGGCTGGTAAGAACTCGCTAGGGAGGATAGGTTATGCTAGAATTTGCTGAGATCACCTGCTGTGGAGCGTCATTCCAGCGCTATTAATGACTGATGGCTAGAAACAACACACTAACACGGTCATGCTAATACCTCGGTCATATGACATCGTCATTAACCATTTCCTTATTTTATCTTAGGAGAAAATACCATTGTTAATTACATCTTGTAGCAGGTCACCATTAGATAAGCTAGAGTTATTGCTAACGTATGCATATTAGCATTGCTGTATAAAATATTCTTCTAGCACTGACGTGTTGATTGCCTTTTTTCTAGATAACATTAGATGCATTACTGGGTTTCAGATTCTTTAAAGTTCTTGTTCTAGCACTCTACGTGGATTTCCCAATGCAAACGTGGAAACTCTTAGTAAAATCTCCTGCAACGCTATGCTAAGATGCGTGCAGCACCGTGACCAACAGCCTCATTATCATTCTGTCAGCGGTTCAACATTCGCTGCTGAAATATGGACATTGTGTTTGCAAAGGGAGGAGGAAAAAAACAAAAAAAACAGAAACACCTGTTGTAGGACTCATGGGTGAAGCGACAGGATCCCCGTGGCAGGCAAATTGCATTACGCGGCCTCACACACGCTTCGACGTGATATACAACTGTGTGTCACACACCCCGGCGTGTGTAACTCAATCACGGCTAGTGTAAGGAGAATGCTTGGCATAGGGCCTGAGCACAAATAGGGCTTTTTCTTTTTTAAACACACACACACACACACTCACATTCTACACGAATGCTGCAGGGAACCCGGCGATCTCCCTCGAGACCGAGGATCCATTTCTCCGAGCAACAGCTGTCTGGCTCAGACGGACCCCGGACCCTGATTTATGAGTCTCTGGATTGCGCCGGACAGAGCGTCTGCATACCGTGATCCACAAATCCGAAACAGTTATACGTTAAAGTTATGCTACGCCACTGTACATGATGACATCATTGAAAATAAATGTATTTCTGGCTGCAGAATATCTTAATCTAATTTATAATCGTATGCAGAGGGAAAAAAATAAGACAAACAACCAAAAAAAAAAGGTGCAAGTGTTTTGAAACAACAACAAAAAAGAAATATATGCAGTAAGACATTGCAGAGTTTGTCATGTAATTGAAGTGCACATGGATGCATGAAAGTTTGTTAGACATTTCAGAAAAACGAACTAAATAATGCACTTGGTAAGGCCCGTGTTTGTTTGGGTCTGATGTGCAGGGGCTGATGGGAAATGTAGTTTCCGCACCTTTCTGGGTCTTTCATAACAAACTGGTTATAACATGTCTTTCTGTGTGTGTGTGTGTGTGTGTGTGTGTGTGTGCGCGCGTGCGCTATCTTTGTCATTTTGTGGTTAGCAAAAAATAAAAACCTCTGGATGTTATATTTTACATGTAACACCATATATAGTATGAGCTTCTACATAAATAGTTATAATTACGTGCATCATGACACTTGTTCATTTTAAGGCTTGAGATTAATATAACGTACTGTAACGTCAGACCACATAATGCCTTGTAACACCTGCTTATTAAACCATTTTATACAAAGGTCATAAATACAGGTAGATCATGCTATATAGTACATAGCCTACCTACTGTAATGCCTTGTAATATCTGTATAAATGCTTAAGTTTATTTATGTAGTTATTTAATTGTTATGGAAGGAGTCTCCAGTATCAGCACTTTGTAAGAGTCAGAGATGAAGCTTTAACTTTTCCGATGCTTCTTTGGGGCTTCTTGGTCCTTTAAGTTTTTTTTTAATAAATTTTAAATGAGGTAAAAATTGAGAAGGAATTAGTTTCACTACCATGCAACATTTAAAGGATTAAAAAATGACCTCATTCTAAACTAGAAATTGCGTTATTCTAGGTTTATTTTATAGCTATTTATCATTGTATGTTATTTAATTTGTTTCTTTTTTTATGGTTTTTTTTTTACATACTGTTTGATCCGCTACAAAATTAGCAGAAAAGTGTATTAAAAGTGATATAACTATTGTAGAAGAAGAAAGAAAGAAAGAACATGTCAAAAATGTCAGCAAATGAAATATCCATCACAGGGCACACACACACATTACAGGCAATTTGGGAACGCCAATTTGCATGTGTTTGGACTGTCTGTGGAAATCGGAGTAGCTCACCAGTGCTAATCACCTCTTAAGCTTTTTTTTTTTTTTTTTTTTTTTCAATTTAGCGAAAGAACCTGCACTGATAAACCCTGTATCCACTAAATTCAAACAGAAGAAGACAGAAATGTAATTTGTCACCAGAAGATGTTTAGAGTTTCCGATTTCAGAAACGGCAATTTCATTATGGCAAATGTTCAAACTCTGCATGTTAGAGTATTAAAAATACGATTAGTTGAAAACTTTGCATTTGGGAATTTCTGAATGTGATATAAATATCCTGCAATTAGATGAACGCACACTCTGACGCAGCATCGCTCATCTCCTCAGCTTATGAATCCTCTGAGCTGTAATATTCAGCCATGTTGGTCCAAATGATGTGCTAATGATTATTACACTATCAGGTCTGGAATATTGCAGCACTGATATTGAGGGAGGCTGGAACGTGTTAATGAGCTCTCTGGTTCTGCGAGGATTGATCTCAGAGGATCAGATAAAGTTCCTGTGGGTGAGATGGATACTAATCGAGGTGCTGACTTTATCTAAATGGCAGTAAATTCAGCTTAAATTCAGACCGTTTAAACATGTATATAGAAATGACTCGGATCTGTTTTGCCGACCCTGCTGGAGTAACGGTGCTCTGCTGGAAAGATTTAATTTATCTGGTGTTTTTTTTTTTTTTTTTTTTTTCAGATTGTTTTCTAAGCAGGCCACCTGTGTCTGAAAAATAACAAGGAGATCTTTTATAACAAACCATCTGGTGCTCTATTTTCAGACCAGACGCTACTTTGGGTACGAATGCCTCGCTCTCCCGGTTTATTTCATTCTGTCTCAGACAGTTGGTCTGAACTGTTATGATCAGAATCATGGCGTATGATATTATAAAGATGGTCTCGTCCAGTGTGTATTTAAAGCACAAAAGTGCAATCTGCTATCCATCAAGGCTGTCTTTTCAGTCTCAAGTTACTTCATTTAAAAAAAAAAAAATTGATTTATATGGATTTGTTTAGTGTCAGATTTATGTCCCTGGTTTACCTAGTTTTTACACTGTTTAGATCAGAATCATTGCCCAAACCCTGGACAGAGTTTGTGATTCTCTACATGAGCTTTTAGAACTTACATTCTGTACCATCCTGATGAAACTGACAGACCATCAACATTTTCAACATAATGTTTAAAGAAAGTTAATATGGCATCCCACAAAGTCCTGTTCATGGTCCGCTCTTGTTTTTCATGTTTATTTAATTTGATTTATATACTGTATGTTTTGTTTAATGTTTATCGCCTGGTTTGCTTCCACTTTTTTAAGTTTTATTTTATATTATTGTTATTATTATTATTATTATTATTATTATGAATACTACTACTACTACTACTACTACTAATAATAATAATAATAATAATACTATAATATCAGAAAAGTTTGGAAGTTTGAACGTCCTTTTTTTGTGAATCTCCTTCAGGCTTAATAAAATAAGAATGTATATATTTATGTACAGCATTTATGCATGTATGTTTGTATGTATGTATGTATGTATGTATGTATGTATGTATGTATGTATGTATGTATGTATGTATGTATGTATGCATGTATGTTTGTATGTATGTATCTACATTTTTATCAACTATAATTGTTTATACCAGGATCATTTCCTAACCCTTAATCATGGTTCATGATATTTTGACAACAGAGCTGTCCAATGTGTTTTTGAACCCTTTATGGTTGTAGTTTATTTATTTACAGTTTGTTGTTGCATAAATAACAAGACTTTAAAGCATAAATAGTACCATATTGTATCAATCAAGGTTCTGTTTACAGCCTTCTGTTGTTTTCTATTTACATTCAGTTTTAAGTGTTTCCTTAAGTTTCAGTTTGTTGCCATCTGGTTTGCTTACATGAGTATCAATGAGAGTTTTAAGATCACAATTGTTTCAACCATACTCTTGAGACTTTTCTGGAACATATCTTTTCTTGTTGTCCTGCACTTTAGAAAACAACAGAGGGCCTAAAACACAACCCTGAGGAATGCCGTATTGAACTTTTAGTCTCTACCAAACCTGAGAATGATCAATGAATAAGTCCAAACCGCCCCTTGAGACGGGATGAGTTCCATAATAGTTGACAGAAGAGGCTGAGGTGGACCTTTCTACGTTATTGTAAAGCCTTAATGGATGTTTACGTCTTTAACTTAATACAAAATGGCTTAGAACAAATCACTGCTATATTCAATTTTAGCCAAGTCAGCCAGTGTCTTAAACTTAGCTGTGTACTAATATTTACTAGATTACTACTTAATTACCTTACCATGGCAGCAGTAGATATTTATGCTAATAGGACATTTGATAAGAAAACTTTTATTGTGTATTTAAAAACAGAATCCAAGTTCATTATCAGGTTATACAGCATTGTATTTTTAACATAATGATACAACAATTCTATTTTATTTTAGTTCAACACTGAATACTGTATATTGTTGGCTGAAATTAGATGATGTGATTTATAATTGGTTAGTTAAATCCGAAAGCTTTCACCAGGCCAAATTAGGTTGTGCAACCCAACCCTTCAGTAAACATTATACAAATTAACTGATTTAATATTTTCAGTTTAGATGCTGGTTTATTTTCTGCCATTTTAGCTAATATCAGCCCTATTATCTTTTCTAGATGAAGTATGCTACTTTTTGGATGGTGATGGCTGCAGATTTTTGATATAAAACTAATTTATCATTAAAAAAAATGTCCAGATATACAGAATGATAAAAACAGATTGCAATAAATTTCTGGAATTCATACAATCACTATGATTCTATCAGCACTGGGACTAGAAGGCATTATTTATAGTGTTAGGAAAGAAACAGGACACACCTGTCGCTAAGTTTGGCACAAATAAACCATCATAATTCTTTCATGCATTATTACTGATGTCCAGATTCCTGTAAAGCACCTGCACTCACCTCTCCCAGGGACGTGTGTGTTTTACTTTTCCAGGGCAGCAGTTTGGGAACGCCTTTTAAATATGTGCACCTCTAATCAAAAGTGTCAACATGGGCCGGCTGCAGAGTGTGGTCGTCTTCCTGCCTGATACAGAGATATGAATGAAGGAAGTTAGAGATTAGAAACGGATCTGCAGAACAGCAAACAGGTTGCATATGTAAGAGTTGGGTGCAAGAGTTAATTGAGGAAGTGCAAATAGAAGGCAGCCATGGCTGGAGAAGTGTGATACTGTATGCTGCTGCATCTTATATTTGATATCTTGTACTGTATCTGATCGTTGATGAGTATAGTGTGAATTTGGAAAAAAGCTGTTGTATAAGATGAATAAAAGACTAATTAGTAAGTCTTTTTAGTATTATATTTATTACAAGACATACTGTATAGTTGGCTGGATTTTTTTTTTGTTGAAAGTTTAGAGCAATGTCTAGCACATTGCTCTCTAATTCTCTGTCCTTTATTTTACATTCACAACCTCAGGTTCATTATGTGCCTTAATGTGGCACAGATCTGATTATTTCCACACAATCTTTTAAAATCAGACCTGACCCGACCTTATGTGTAGTTGTAGATTAGGTAAGTATCCGATATGTGCCCATGCAACATTAATGAGAACACACAGACAGGAATTCATGTTTTTTTTTTTTTTTTTTTAAGCAACACCATCAGCTTCACCATGCAGGGTTAGCACTGCAGCAAAACAACAGTCTTAACATTTCAATACATATATTATTTTTTTTTAAAAACATATAGATTTATTTATTTTTTTAATAATTGCCTAAGAAATGCTACAAGAACATGCAGGAAGTTGTAAAAGATATGTGCAAAGAAATAGTCTAAATTAACTTGCAATGTCACCCAGCCTTCATTTATTATTACAAATGATCATAAAATTTGCTAATTTATTAACAATTTCTTCTTCTTCTTTTTCTCAAACTACTAGCAGATTATTTTTGTTTCTTTCAACACTGCAAAAAAAAAAATCTTAGTAAGTGAAAATATTTTGAAGCTAGTCAAATATAGCTACAATTTCTTAATGTAAGAATATAGAAAACTAAAAATAAGATTATTTCACCTAATTTTGACATTTTTCAATACATTTCACAAAAACAATTATAGCTTTCATCATTTTAACCATTTATTCCAGAAATAAGAAAATTATCTGATAATCATACAATAAATTTACACTTAGTAGTAGAAATTAGTAGAATATGTTTAGAAATAAGCTTACAGTACACTGCAAAAATGATATCTTAGCCAGTGAAATATTCTTGAATCTAGCCAAATCCATGAATAAGGTTTTTAAATAGATGTACAGCAAACCAAACATATGATTATTAAGATATCAGATAATCTAGCTATTTTTTTGCTTGCATTTTTATCTCAATAAAGCTTAATAATATCATATTTGGTTTGCTGTAAATTTATTTTAAGAAATTATATTGATATAATATATGTTTATCTAACTTCAAGAATATTTCAAAGATGACAAGATAGCAAGTTTTTTTTTTGTAGTTTATAAATTTTTATACTTGAATTATTCCTATTTCATTTAAAAAGAAATATTTTTACTTCATAGGAACAATTATTTCAAACTTTAGTGAAATTAGTGAAGTTACAAATTAGTGTAATTGTCTAGGAACATTTTAATAATCACGTAATTGGTTTATTCACATGCTACGATGATATTTGCATTTATTGGCTGGCACATACAGTATCTTAGATATTAGATAATTAATATTTATTTGCTTATTTTTTTACCTCCTCTGGTTTTACGGTCCTAATTGCCTCACCTCAGCCTGCTGTAAAGTCCTGAGCTAAAGTTTTTAAGCCGTGATTGGTCAGAGACTCTTTACAGAAGGGCTTAGCAAGAGGTTCAGCTCAAAAGCACACAGATTACAAGCTTTACCGGAGCAAACCGTTCCACCTCAGCTGGAGATCTCATGTCTTGGGACTCTTCATCCAAATCATTCACCAGACGTTAGCCTGGTTTAAGCTGCTGGCCCGAGTTAATCATACTGAAGAGCATTCCTGGAGCAAATAGCACAATATTGGAGCGGTAAAGAATGTAACATACTAAGTAATAATAGTATAGTAATGATGGGCATCCGGTCACCAGACTGGACAAATGTGACTTAAGCAAAAAGACGGTCAGTCAAGTGTCATATCCTGATGTGGTAAGAGTCATCATGTGGCTGGTCTTTCATCTCTGTGCTCAATACAACTCTTCGTCCTTGGGTATTTCACACCAGTGTGTGTGTCTGGCTTCTCAGGAGGTTGTTAGATTTTTTTTTCCTGGTGTTGAACATTTAGGCTGTCAGGTTTAGTGAATGCAGAAAGTGTATGGCCACTAGGTATGTAAGTTACAAAGGAGGAGACGTGGCCTGTGTGACAGTCAACATGAGTGAATAATGAGGCGTGGTCTCTTCCATTCAGACCAATTACACAGTCACCAGGGTGTGGCTACTTTACCAATTAGATCTACTGAAGTGGTGTGGCTTCTACACAGTGTTGTGATTAGTACAAAAAATATCTTTGAAATAGGAAAAAATGTTTAACATTACAGAAACCAGAAAATAATTATGAAAATGATTTAAATATTACCCAAGACATAATATAAAAAGATAATAATAAAATGAATACTTTGAGATAAAGTCTTGTAAGTGTCATTTCCTCTCTTTCACACTACAGCTCTGAGTTTGTGAACCAAACGGAAAAAAAATCTCCATCTTTATTTTATAATTATGAGGAAAGATGTAATCAGCGTTGTCTCCGTCCCTCTCCGTCTCATTTGCTCCTTGTCTCGCCTCCGTCTGTGCTGTTTGTTCTTTTAGATTAGATATTGGGGAAGCGATCATTCCGACACGATGGAGTGGCGGCTTTGTTCGTTTGTTTGTGTTAATGATAGAGAGATGACAGATTGAAGTGCAGTTGTGTGTGTGTGTGTGTGTGTGTGTGTGTGTGTGTGTGTGTGTGTGTGTGTGTGTGTGTGTGTGTGTGTGTGTCTTCCAGTCGTTGTTCAGTGTTTGACGTTAGAAATCCATTACTGATTAGTGGTTGAATTCCTCTCTCTGTTGTTTGACATGAATGCGTTTCCAACAGTATAATTATGGATTTACTGTTTTTTTTTTTTTTTATAGACGGCGCTTTGAGTGCGGTATAATTTCATAAACTTTTTATACTTCAGTTTGCTGCAGGCTTTGATATTAAAATTGATTAAAATTCTAAATGGCCTGATTTGACATGTTTGGAATTCCTTGGCAAAGATTTTTTTTTAAAGTTGCTTTAGTCAGACAAACCCAGATGGTGTGATGAGTTCTTGCACCAATCCAATAAGAACAAAGGTGTGGCCTCTGTACATGTCAGTCCTACTAAAAAATGAAGGAGGCGTGGCCTGTATTCTAGCCACTTTCAGTGAACGAGGTATGTCTGTCTGTCTGTCACATTTGTTAAAAAGTGAGAGACACATCTAGTTCTCGCTTTACGGCGTTGGCATTCAGTAAGTTGTGTTACCGCCCCATGGTCTCTGTCAGTCTTTAAAAATAGAGAAGAAGGTGTGGCCTCTGTGTTAATCAGCATTAATGAATGGTAAAGGAGATGTGGCCTCTGTGGTAATTTTTTTTGGGGAAAATAAAGAAGGGGAGGCCTCTGTGCTAATGAGTATTAAGAAATGATGAAGGAGGTGTGGCCTCTGAGCTAATGAGTATTAATTATTCGTAAAAGAGTTATGCCCCCTTTGGTAACAAGTGTTAAGAAATGATGAAGGAGGCATATGTTAAGGAGTATTAATAAATAGGAAAGAAGGCATGGCTCTAATGCTAATCACTGTTAATAAATAGTGAATAAGTGATAATGAGTGTTAGGACTATTGGTGGCCTCTGTGTTTGCATTAGCAAGTGGTAATGAAGGCGTGCCCTTTGTACCTGTCGGCATTAACGAACAGTGAGAGAGGCGTGGCCTCGGTGTCTGCTAGCATTACTGAATATTAAAGTAGACGTGGCCTTGAAATGTTCGAAATTCTTTGGCAAATGTTTGCCTTTAACAAAGTAATGTTTGTCATTGTTAATAAATAGTGAAGGAGGCGTGGCCCTGTGCCTGTCATTGGCATGTGCGTGCCCATAAAAATACTTTTTTGTAAATTAAATGTTAATCAAAACATTTATATACAGAATTTTAGAGCTACTATTATACAAACCACACGTATGCACAAGCTTGAGATGTCTTGTGTGAGGTTTTATCCAATGTTTGCATGTTATAGTGTGTGTGTGTACAGTACGTGTGTGTGTGCCCATGTGTGTGTAAGAGCACTTGTTTTAAACAAAAAGCAGCGAGATTGTTTAAGTGTTGGCTCTGAACTTGTGGATTTTGCCGACTGCTGTGTCTCGTCCTGCAGGCGGTCTGCTTTAATCCCAGCGCACTTTCATCAGGCGGGTTAACGCGAGATTAAAATGGTTTCATTACTTTCTCTCGGCCACCCACTTTGATCCTGAGTAGTGTTTTGTTAGGAAGAAGCAGTGGCATGTAGGCATTTCATTTGTCCTGGATTTTCTTCTTATTTGTTCCTTTATTGAAGTTGTTAGTGACTACTGTGTATGAATACTCGTGCTTGCATGGATTCATTCAGGAGATGGTTTTACACCGTGGAAAAATCACAAACAATTCAGAATGTTATTTATGAGAAACTGAAAAAAAGCGAAAGGAAAAAAAAAACATGTGCAGATGTAAAAACTGAGTATTAAAAACTTTTAAGAAACGTTCAGGAAATATTTGCTTAGGGATCTTTTGTAGTTCCTATTAATTTTTTCTTAATGGAAATATACCATTCATGTGGCACATTAATATGGTTCAGAGAACTTGGAATGTTGGTTCATAAAAGCAATCCTGTAAAAACAAACAAACAAACAAACAAATCTTACTTGAACTATTAAAGGTCCAGAACATTAGTTTGTGGTTCAAAAACTTTAATAAAAACCTAAAAGCGTACTTCCTTGAAGAGAATGTTAAGGACCCGTTCCCAGAAATTTCTGGTGAAGTAAGCATAAAAAAATAAATAAATAACAAGAAAACTAAATAATCAATGCTAATTTGCTTCTAGTTACTGGAAGGAATTTTTATGAAATTTTATAATAACACACAATTAGCTCACCCTTTAAGTGGTTATAACAGAAACAATACTGTTGCTAAGCAACCGGGAAATACAGACACTAGTCTATGCTAGCTAATACAGAGCAATATTAGCTATTTATCTTCATCAAATGTCTGTTACAGAACAAAGAAAAGCTAGAATTCCACAAATGATGACTGAAAAATGTCAGAAATATCAATATTTACCTCAGATGTGCTGGTAAAATATTATAAAAAAGCTTCTATCGATTTATAATCTCATTTTTACACAATCTCACAATGCTAGAGTAAATAGCGATGGTGGCAGCCATGTTGAAATTTTGCCTTCTATAAATGAGTATAGAAAAATTGCACTGTACGTGTGGAATATTCTTGTGAACAATTTGAATGTAGCAGAGTTTTCCTGATTTTAATGTGTTAGCAATAACCGTGACACAAACGCTTACTTACTATGTTTGCTAGGAAGTAAAAAGCAAAATCTAACCCTCAGGATGTGGATGGTGAGGTCATGGATGTAAAGGCATAATAAGCAGCTAGATAAATTGCTAGCTAGTTTACCACATCGCTTTTATAACTAAAGCTGTTGCTAAAATCATTTGATTAGCACTGATCTAAGGAAAGAAATGACAAATGTGAGACAAATTTATTTAAATAGTTATCGAAGTACTTTTTTAGAAGAAGTTAATGATTTAAAATATACTATCATCGTTAATATTTGCTAGGTGATTTTCACATTTTCAAATACAGGATGCCAAAACTTTTCCTCACACCCAGATGGCAGTGAGACAGTTTGGGATCGGCTATACGATCTGGTTTCCGGATGTTGTGGTGTGTTTTAAGAGCACGTGTTAACGGATGAGTGTTGATGTGGGTAGCACTAGTAAAAACCGTGTGTGTGTGTGTGTGTGTGTGTGTGTGTGTGTGTGTGTTAACCCCTGTTCCAGACTGTGCAGTATTGCATTTCTGTGCATGTGTTGACAGAGCAGTAGTCGATCTCCTGCACCTGCTCTCACGCCGCTTAACGTGAGACGCGACGAGCCGTAAACCTTTATTTCGGCTTTAAACCGTCATGCTAGCTAGGTTTCAGAGCGTGTTAGCTTCCTCGCTGCCTGCACGATAAACATTAAGTGGAGTATTTATAGCTCGGATGGCGAGCTAGCACAGGAAGGGTGTGAGTTTAAATCATACATAGAACTGCATGAGAGTGGCAAAGGCATATGTGGGAAAGCTGAACTTACTCGTCATGTTTGTGTGTGTATGTTTGTGTGTGTGTGTGTGTGTGTGTGTGTGTGTGTGTGTGTGTGTGTGTGTGTGTGTGTGAATGTGATACCTGACCTGTAGCAACCGGGTGTCATGTGGTTCACACAGCCTGTCAGTCAAGCTCTCCTGGGTTTTATCCCTCAGCATGCTGAGATGCTGAGCGTTGGTGGTCCAGGAGGCATTTAGAGTTACAGAAAACTAAAAATAACTGATGACAAAGTGTAAAAAAAAATTGTAAAAAAAGAAAGAAAGAAAGAAAAATTTACACTTGAATAATCAGAACATCTAAGGCTGCTAACGAGAGTTGTTTCTATTTCATTATGGATGGACTGTTACTGTTCGTTATTTTATAGCGCACAGTTTATAGTCATATTTATCATTTGTGGGACATTTGCTAGTTCTGGTTATCGCTTGCATGAAAGCAGCTAATAATCAGAAGTAATAAAAAAACACGGGTTGTTTAGTTACAAAAACTAAACTTCTCTGAAACTGGAGACTCCTTCCTTAAAGTTTATATATAGAAAACTAAACCACACGATTTTTTCTATTTAAAAACCTGCTAATGTGAAAAATCTACAGTTCAAGTCACAACTATCATATGCACAATTAATAGCATATAAAAATTTAAATTGCAATATGGATCTGTGAATTCATTTAATTGCAAAAGGCTGCAATTTATTACAGGTAATATACACATAGACGGGAATTTATGTGCAATTTATTTATATATATATATATATGTTGTTTTATATATTGTAAATGCTTTTTGTGTGTGTGTGTGTGTATATATATATATATATATATATATATATATATATATATATATATATATATATATATATATATATATATTTATTGTAAATGCTTTTGATAAGTAAATATTGGCAATCCCTGTCTTAAAGCAATAATTTTATTATCAAATTTTTTTATCAAATTATTTGATGTTAGCCTAAATTAATTTGTTTCAATACAAAATGGTACGTTTAATAGTTACTTATCACAGTTTAAATCTCAGATGCTGTATGTGTCAAAACAAAATAAAAGTGTTTTTCTTTTTCTTTTATCAAATTGTTCATCCCTAGCTATTACTATAGAAACATATACACATACAGTATATGATATAAAACTAATCATCACCTTCTTAACCAATCAGAATCCAGAATCTTGAACTATTAAAATCTTATGTGCTCTGAAGATCACTGGATCCTGTTTTTGGAACTTTAATAACTAAGTAGTTTCAGGGCACCAGCTTTGTTTGTGGGTTCATTCTTTTCCCCAAAAGTCTCAATTTTAGATTTAATTTTTTTTAATGGGTTCAAGATTCTGATATTAAAAGTCAGTTCTTGCTGATTAAATGACAACAGGTGAGTGTTGAGAATGTGTGTGCGCGTGTGTGTGCGTGTTTAGCATTAAAAAAAAAACAAGAAAAAACAATCTGCTTCGCATATTGAGTCGTTACAAAACGCCAACCTGCTCATAAAACCAAATGATTTTTTAATAGCATGAGAAATTCCCTCCTTGGATTGAGTTCCTTTTCTCTCCCTCCCCTCTCTTCTCTCTCTTTTCTTTCTCTCACACATCCCTCCATCCTGTCTCTCTCTCCGAACTGTAATAAATATCATAAGGGCTGCTGTGGAATTTACAGCACCTGTAGTTACCAGTCGCTCCCTAACCAGCAGCAGATGTCCGAAAGACATGAAAGGAGGGGACGAGAATCGCGAGAGAGCGTGAGCAACAGTAAACGAGGGGTTCCGTTTCACCCCTAAACACATGTGGGGCTTAAAAGACACTCCATGGGGAAAAAGGAAGGATTTTGCAGCTTTAGTTCTAGAAAAAAAAATAAAAAAGAATGAAATGTAAACATTCTTTTATTTTCCTTTATTGGGAACTGGGAAGTGGGAATTTGTCAGATTGTTCGGTGGTGTTCCAAATATCCGCCGGTTTAAGGAGTGCATCCTGGGGAGTCACCCTATTTGTTCACTTGATTAAGTGTTAGCTTAACGCTGTCTGCAGTAAAGACTGAAAGTTTTGGCTCCCATTATACAAACCAGTTTTGTTTTTTTGGACGTAGAGTTCCTCCAAAAAATTATACAAATATTTTAAACCCCAGTGTGCGTCCCCGCTCGTTTGAATTAGTGTTGGCGTAACCGATCTCGTTCCTTCGACTCGATATTAAGGCCATCTTGATGCAGGGAGAGAAAACGGAAATGAAAGATAAAGTGCTTGGTGATCAACATAGCCTCCGGTCAGGTCCCCCAAAAATTCAGCAAGTACCAAGAATCACTTCTTTACTTCTAAACTAAAAGTTTTTCACATTCATGTTAATCATTATTATTCATGAAAGACCTGTTTCCTTAAAACCGAAACAAATCAGTTTTTCAGCTTATAATATGACAAGGCATAAATATTCATCGATTCATAACTGAGTCAGGAAGCTGAGCCTTTGGCAAAAAAAAAAAAAAAAAGGTTTTTGGAGTTTGACGCGGGTGAGAAGGATAAAGTGAATCTGTGGTTCTCTCTTAATTCTCTCAGGAGAATATAGAAATGTGTATAAGTAAAAAGTCTGGAGCCTATCCCAGGAGAATTAGGGTACGAGGCAGGGTACACCCTGGATGGGCTGCCAATCCATCACAAGGCACAAACACACTCACATGCACACACACTTATCCACACACTATGGGTAATTTCGGAACGCGAATCAGCCTAATCTGCAAATGTTTGGACTGTGAGAGGAAACTGGAGTACCCTGAGGAAACCCACCAATCACGCAGAGAACATGCAAACTCCATGTACACAGACCACAAGGAAGGAACTGAACCAGGATCCTGGAGGTGCTAGGTGACTGTGCTAACCCCTACGATGATTATTATTAATATTATTATTTTGCATTTTAAAATATTTTCCTTCCTGTTTATTGATTATATTGATTACTATGAATACCTAAATGAAGTTACATCTTAGTGCTTCCTTTCCGTATCCGTGAATGAATGAGTGAATGAATGACTGGTGAAAGACGTGCGGCTTTGATTTTTTTTTTATTTTTATGAATGAACACTGTGCAGCTTTTATGAGATGAGTTAGAACGGACGCACGCACAAAGGCACATTTTGATGACATCACAGGACATTATCCAGACATGTTGGTGGTATTAGTTATGGAAATCTGGTGGATAACAAATTGCTGATTTGTTGTATTCGTTTCACGGCAGGTGTTTAACGTTCTCACTCGATCAGTCGCCGTAAATCATTACATGTTTCTGAAACACAATATTAATGTTTCCTTTTTGGTCTTTCAGTCTATCGTTACACTGCGGGCATATCTGTACTTGCTCTGTCATACATATACTATATATACAGCACACACACACACACACACACACACACACACACACACACACACACACACACACACACACACACAGAGGCACGTGTGAGAGCTTTCTTTGTCTCTAACTGCTCGCGGGTTAATATTTAAACCGTGCGCTCGGTCGGAGGTCTGATGCACGGCCGAGGCACAATGGTAGCTCTGTGCGTCTGTGTTTATTCATCCTCAGCTTCCTCCCTTAATCAGAGACAGCGAGTGAGCGAGGGAGGGAGGGGGTCCGGGGAAAAGTGGGTCAAGGAAAAGTCATGTTTGAGGTAATGCACCCGGGGGAACAGCCTCTGATCAACGTACGGCATTATTTAACCTGCTCGGATGAGGTCACCTCACCACACACACACACACACACACACACACACACACACACACACACACACACACACACACACACACACAATTCACTGCAATGAAAACGACATCAGAAACAAGGTCCTGTCGCCGCTGAGGAGACTGCGAGTCCTGAGCTCCAGAGTGTTTTAAATAAGGATTAAACCACAGCGTGTTGTGCCATTATAGAAAAACAATCAAAGACAAAGAGTCACTGTTACTGGTCTTGTGAAGCGTTGTCTTCCTCTTATACCTCATGAGAGAGGCAAGGAAATGTTCAGAAGGTGTTGATTAGTGTGCTGTAACAGGGAAGGAGTCTCCAGTGTCAGTGCTGTAACTTTACGGTTCAGACATCTTTACACAGAGACAGAAGAGTTTACGCTCTTTATAACAGGAAAAAACACACCTCTGTTATAACTCTGTTATAGCCTCTCTCGCTCTCGCTCTCTCTCACACACACACACACACACACACGGTGGCTGAATGTAAAACCAGATTTTTCCGTCTTTAATCATCCGCCTGTAAGCTGTAACTCCACTCGCTGTGTTGCTGATTTCTCTAAAGGAATTATTATATCAGGAAACGTTTCTGCAAAGCCATATGTGCGTCCCTAATTGGCCGTCTGTGTGTTAAGGGCTCGTTACGTCTCTCCGTCAGAAGCGTGTGTGTGTTAAACTCTCAGTGCCGTGTTCAGAGCTCGTTAAGCCTCACACACGTCACAGATATCTGAAGGTAGATTTCTGTGTGTGTGTGTGTGTGTGTGTGTGTGTGTGTGTGAGTGTGTGTGTGTGTGTGTGTGTGTGTGTGTGTTCCTACTGTTGTGATTGTAAGACATGTTTTGCAGGTTGTTCAGGTCTGTGTGAGAGACGCATGGCGTTAGAGTTTTATCAAATTTAATGTCAATTTTAGTTGAAAAAAAATCCAGCAAGTGATTTTAAGTTTTCTGAACGTCATTGGTGAGAAGTGAAGCACCGAAACTGTTAAATTTAAAATAACAACTGGATAGTTTACATTGTGTTGCATTATGATTAGAGCAGGACACGTTGAAACAGATGATGTTATTCCAAAAAATACAATACAATCCAGAATTAATGGCTAAGTGGTGTCGATGGCGTACTGGTAAGCACTGTGGCCTCGTCTAGGGGCAAGGGTTCGCACAGGGGCGAGGGTTCGATTCCCTCCTCGGATCTGTGTAGATGGGGTTTGCAAGGTCACCTGCGGGTACTCCAGTTTTCTACCACAGTCCAAAGTCATGCAGATTAGGCTAATGGGTATCTCCAAATTGCTCGTAGTGTATGCGTGTGTGTGCGCGCGCCCTGCAATGGACTGGCACCAGGGTGTATCCTGACTCGTGCCCAGAGTTCCCTGGGATCATCTCCAGACCTCTGCAGGATAAGTGCTATAGAGAATGCATTAGAAATGTCCCCACTGTGGGACGAATCAAGGTATAATTCATCTAATCTTATGCATGAGTGTGCATAAGAGTGAGAAAAGAAGCTAACAAAGAAAGATATATATATATATATATATATATTTATTTTTTAAATATAAATTATACTTTATATAAGATAATTATACTTAAAAAGAGCAGTATTTACCGTACGTAAAATACATTGGCGTTACAGTATCATAAACATTGCTAGAGTTGGATTACTTCCTACTTCCTATTTTGTTCGCTTATTTCAGAAAATTTGTAAGTCCAATGAACCAAAATGTGAAACTAATTATCATTTGCACAAATGAATCGAAATCCAAAACATGCATATGAATTAAAACAGAAATAAACTTGTTCAGATTGTTTACAAAATACAATGTTTACAGAAACTTTGGCAGCGTTTAATTATTACTTACTAGAAATAAAGAATAAAGGCGTGCACATGGCCTGTGGCGTTGCCTGTATGGTGAATAAAGCGGGTCATAATTCACCTCTCTGACGAGCAGCAAACATTAGAATTAGATTAGATTGATGTACATTTATTAAGCACATGCTGTTTAACATTACAGGAAAAAAGCCACCAACACTCGAGCTTAAACCCAGGTGATCACGGCTAAATGAAGTGAAGGAACCTTTGCTCGTGTCAGGAGGAACTAGTTCAGGTTAAAACGTTTTCAAGCTTTCCATTCCGGCCGATGCATTTTTTTTTCTTCTTCCCCTCAGATTTATCACATTAAGAGAGCTCCTTGTTCTTGCTCTGACATTTCGACCTCGCTGTAATCGTGTGCGGTCATCAGGAAGGAGACCGAGAAGCACAATCCTCCCTTTAAGGGCTAAATATTGTTTAAAACCGCAGATCTGCAGGTCTGAATTGGTGAAATCTTGCAGGAAACGTGAAACCTCTTTGAGAGCGAGCTGTCAGTCAGCGGCCTGCACCCTGCTGGAACACGCTGAAAAGAGATGAAACAAAGCGTTGTGTCATTTCCAGCTTCTCCCGTGACAGGACATAAAAAGCGAAGCTGGCAGCGACAGCCAGCCCCCTGATCTGTTTATATAACTGGATACATAAAGTGTTTTGTCTTGCCGAGAAGGCAGATTTTCAGCGCAACCTTACACCGGTCGCCTGCGGCCCCGCGTGTTTGGATAAGTTTCGCGCCGAATGTCTCGGGGGAGCCTCAGAGATCTCGCTTCACCTCAGAAAGCCTGATGATTGTCTGCTCTCCGGGGCAGAACATACCATGATCTGTGTGGGGCGTTTGTGTTCCAGACATGACACGTCTTTCACCTCTGGTCCCCGGTGTGCATCTGATCATGACACAACACGTAGACATAAAAAAAAAAAAGGAAAGAAAAACCTTCCCCCTTTTTTTTTTTTTTGCAGGGGGAACTGTGATGACCCTGACGCTTTTCTTCCCCAGTTTAAGGTCAAGCCGGTGGAATTTTTCTTTTTTCTTCGTGTTCTCTCGAGAGCTTGAGCGCTTGCCCACGGCTGTCTGTAACTATCGAGGCAGACAGTAAATCATTGCGTTATTGCTCTTGGCACGTTACAGACTCCTGGAACGGAATCCTGCATGAATCACTCGCTCGCAGACTTGACTCGCTGTCCACTCGCGAACACGGACGGGCATCTGGCTCCGTCCATGTGACGAGACTAATGAGTCAGTCCTGTGCCACTACACATTTCAGTCGTCTTGCATCTGCGACTCAAAGGGGCCAAGAATCTGACGCACCATATACGAGAAATTGCAGCTTACGAAGCTTCATGATATCAGAAAATGGCACAGGGATAAAAACGAGACAAGGGGTCATGACCTTGTCCTAGGTTCGCTCTCTCTTCATAAATGGTAGCTCGTGCGAGACGCCAATCAAGCAATCGTTGCTGTAGTTTATTTATCTTTTCCCGTAATTTTTATTGCGTTCACTTAAAACATCTCTCGATAGCAAAAGAAGGCGTGAAGCTCAAACCTATAACAAAACTATTAATATATACTGTATCTAATCATTTGTTTAAGCTTGTTGTCATGGTTACAACATGCACTACTCTCCAGAGTATAGAGTGTAATTACGCAGGACGAAACCCATTAACCCCTAAAAAAACAACAAAAAAAAACATTAGAAACAAGGATTTTTATTTTCATGGAATCTCTCATATCTCTTAATACTATAATTATACACCACATTTTCCATTCAAGACAAGAACATCTGAATGGACCACATTTTCCAGCAGTTTTTTTTTTCCTTTCTCTTTCCTAAAGTTGCCTCTTCATCTATCGGGACAACATGAAGACCTTCATCCAGAGCAACACGGTTTTATAGTTCCATCCAAGCAATCTGACCAAAATTATAGATTTTATTCTCATTAAATCTGTATTATTCATTAATCATGAGATGCTGAGTAAGATTCAAATCGTTCGAGTAAAACCATTACAAAAGAAGAACATCAGTCTTTCAGTACGTGGTGGAACAGTCAGATGTTCGTGCTAGAATGTGAGAAAGAACCGGAAGTGGCGTGTTTCGCGGATATTCCACAACAATAAATATAAGTGGATTTAAAAAAAAAAAAAAAACTAAATAATTCAATTGAAACTGGACAGAATTTTGAATCTTAGGTTCAGGTTTTATCAGCTCCTGTATTAACTACTAGTTACTCATTTTTAATTAAATGCAATATCATGTTATTTCCTGTCAATTAGAAGGTCAATTAAGATGTTACTAATCTTAATATTTCCTGAACGAGCATGACCTTGAGATCAAATCATAAAGAGATGATCAGGAAGTTCATCGACTCTCGATCTACTGCATGACGTAATCGACACGCTGTGTATGATGAGGTTCATTACAGGAGTTTGTGGCAGGTTCACGGTTCTGTAGTCACAGGCATCCAGGTGGCTGTTTAACGGTGAGAACTCCGAGCAGCTCATAATACGCCTGGGTGATTCACCACAAATCTTGAGGTGTAGTCGGGCCTCCTTAAGTAAATCCTGTAAGATTGTAGACTTGAGCATGAGTTTGTGTGGCTGAGACCAGGAACCCTTCGATCTGGCTTTGGGAATGTTAGAAAGCTGCCTTCCTGCTGGACTGATTCCAGTGAGTCGATTCCTTGTTCATTTGAGTAAAGAAGCGCTCAGGCGAATGCTAATGTTTGATTACAGATTTACATTTTCATTTTCCTATTCTTAGATTTGATTCAATTCAACCTTACACAATGTTATTTTGCTCATTAGAAGGCTCGGGAAATTTCAGAACCGAAGGAGTCGACTCGATGCGACTCGGCTGATCTGGCTCACTGGAAGGAGCCGAGGTTCCCATTACAAGTGGCAAATAAGTGTATAATGCATGACTCATGTGATATTTATGCAGAGAGTCTTTCCATTGTTTTTTTTTTTTTTACTGAAAAAGGATTTCTTGGGACAGGAAGACACCCCACGGCCGGCGCAGACTGTTTTATGGCCTGTTGGAAGTATTTTCGTGTCTGGAATAAGAACATGCCAAAAATCTGGTATATACAAATCTGGGGCGTTCAAGTCAAAGTGGGATTTTTGATTGTACAGAATAACAGAACATGGTTCTGAGAGTAAAAACTCTCTATATAATCTCCTGCTACACTGATGCACTAGTGCTTGGACACCATCAAGGTAGAAAGTTTTCTCAGTACGTCTGCTACACGTCTGAAACGCCGGCCTCCCAGGAACTCCTTTAATGAAACAAACATATGGAAATGCCTTTGGAGCGAGGTTGGGACTGTACGGGGGACGTGGCGATCACTGGTGTTGGAGAATGAGTGTGTGTGTGTGTGTGTGTACAGTTCACCCACACAGATGCTTCTTCTCGGTTGATTTTCACGAACGACCGCAGTGGGCTCCGAGCACGGACACCGTAAGGCCTTCTTTAAAATGTTTTATTGCGGCTGAGAATCTCGTTACCGTACTGTGCTTGAAGAAATTCCAGTACGGTTTGATTTATAATGTAACACACCAGGGCGTTCCCGAGATCTTCCTTTTTATGTGTTTTATGCCCTGTAGTGTTGGTCATGAGTGTTTTATTTTAATACCCTGATTGTTGTTGCCCTGGTGGTCAGGTGTGGTGTTGAGAGCAGCAGGATGTGAACAGATCAGTCTGTCTGGGGGCAGTGTGTGTGTGTGTGTGTGTGTGTGTGTGTGTGTGTGTGTGTGTGTGTGTGTGTGTGTGTGTGTGTGTGTGTGTGTGCGCTGCTTCCCACAGTGTTTAATAGAGCTGTGTGTGTGTATTGAGGCGGTGTGAAAGGTGAAGTGAAATGTATCCCCTGGGGGGGGCGCCGGGTGTGGGAAGTGTGTGAAAATCCTTTCAGCGCTGTAGCATTCCAACAGCTGTCTGTTCCCATCACACACACACTTCCCTACGCCACATCACATCACATGACACGCTCGGGGCAGCGCAGCAGCAGTGGTGGCGGCGGCGGCGTCTCGTTTTCTCTCACAGCTACACTGAACATTTATCGTTCACTGATTGTTCTGGAAGTACTGATGCTTCCTCCCGTGCCTCAGACGGCGCTCTGTGTGACTGTTGCTGTCGTACTTTGCTTGTCTTTTAGATTCTTCTAGATTTTTAATACACAAGAAGTAAACATTAACAAGGTATTTAATCATCTACAGACCAACAGATACGAATTACACACATCAAGATTTCATGTATTCCTGAATATCTTTTCATGTAGATGTTCCAGTTTTCCAGCTAAAAAAAAAAAAAAAACACAACTGAGTGTAACAGGTCATGTGGATAAACTTACTGATGTATATTTCCGACTAGTGTTAGTACGCGTCCCTGACGGTTAATGAGTTTGTAGAAACAGTTAAAATGTTAAATCTAATAATGATCTTCTGATCTTTAATGTAATCAGTGATGTTATAATAATAATCATTATTATTATTATTATTATTATTATTTGAGGCTGAAGTCCACGTCCATGTCTGTGTGTCTCTCTGTACAGCAGAACTCTCTGTCTAACTTATTAATACACAGAAATCACATTCTGTAAGGTCGAGTATCTGACGCCTTGTTTACACTAAGTTGTACTTCTTTGGCGCTCAGACAAATACACTCCCTGTTCGGTAATCGGAGAGAGAATCACAGATGAGAAATGGAAAAAGTAGATCGGATAAAGATGAAGTTTTGCCTTAAAACGACTCCGGCGTGTTAAGATTCACTTATACCACTTCAGCGCTGTTATTTCAGCCAAAGTGAGAATATGAACTAATCCCAGTCAAAATATTCACTTTATCTTTTCTCATTAATATCTATTGGTGCAGGTGTTTGTTTACATTGAGACAGTAGCGCATTAGTAGATTATTTTAAAGTAGATTATTAAATCCCACACATAACTGTTCATAACGTCACTTTTACTCAACATTTAGATTTCACTGATGGTGCAGATTAAACTTCAGCCAGAGATCTGAGGACTGCAGAAGATTCATTACAGTCTGTACAGACAGGTTTGTGTGATGCTGTGACAGAATCTGACTGGACAGACATACAGACATACAGACAGATTTTTTTCTGTGACCTGGTCCTCCAGCGTAAGAAACGTTAAGATATCATTTAAAAGAGCGAGTTCTGACTGATGGACAGACAAAACCTTTTTTTTATTCATATAGAAAGCTTAGCTTTTAGTCAGAAAGTTAGCTTTCACGTAGTAGCATTGGGCTAGTTTAGCATTTCCTCACAAAGTTTACTCGATAGATTAGCTTGTTCTTGCTCGGGTTAGTGTTTGCTCAATGGATTAGCTCGTCATCGCTAGGTTGATTAGGGTTAAAGGAACTTTTTAAGCCTGAAGCTCAGGACAGATCATGTGACGTTAGTGATGAGTGACTGATGAGTGTGTTGAAGCCTTACACAACGTTAGCTATGCCCACTTTTTGTCATCTAGTAATCATAAAAACTTGTATCTTGCTAATTTGACATATGCTGATGTCAGCTGATATCTGTGCTACGTAACTACCCCATGCTAGTTTTGTTGTTGTTGTTGTTGTTATATTAAGGCAGTTTTGTGTTCATGTAGGTGTGTAGGGTTTTTACTGTACGACTTTATTACGTCTCATAAAAAAAACTTCAGCCTCAAACAGAATATTAGCACTAAAGAACTTCCCCGTGCCAATTTAATTGCGCTTAATGTAATGTAATGTTTCTGACCTTCACAAGCTACTTAGATTATAATGATTTTAGCAGTGTGCTTGGTAAAATATAGTTTTATGGCTAATTGGATAATCAGTGTTAATTAAAAGGTGGTTAAGATTAGAGCGAGGGAACGTCCATGAGGATTGATGCTGACAGAGAAATGACTACGTTAGCACGCCGCGCGCTTCCCTCAGCTCATTTTACTCTATTGATTGTTGGACTGTAAGAGATTGTTTTCATAAATCTTTTTATTTATTTATTTTTTTTTTTACGATTTTGTAGCTTGTGTTTTATAACTCTAACATTCCTCTCATACCGTGTGTGTGTGTGTGTGTGTGTGTGCGCGCGTATACAGGAGTTCAGGAGACTCAGCATGAGAAGGTAGTGATGGTGAGTGGGGACGGGGTCGTCCAAAGTCCCGCGTTTCCACACACTTACCCACGCAGCACTGTGATCGCGTGGAGGCTCGTGGCAGCCAATGAGAACGCCAGGATTCAGCTGAACTTTGACCCCCGCTTCGGCCTGGAGGATCCTGAGGATGGCGTTTGCAAGTATGTGAAAACAATGACACACAGTACAGTATATACACAGTTAGTCCCCCACCTACAAACATTTGAGTAACAAACTTGCGAAGATACAAACATGCGTTTTACGCAGGTTCAATCGTGGGAGTTAGTTGTCACATGCGTCCCATAACGGCCAGACGTAAGAGTGAAAGCAGTGGTGATAAAGCCGGTACTGCTAAGAAGCGCCAAGCAAAAACGATGGAGACAAAAGTGAAATTAATTGAGAGAATGGAGCGAGGTGAGAAGACAGCAGACATCGCTCATTTTTTAACATGAATCGTTCAAACTTCAGCACGATTCTAAAGAACAAGGACAAGATAGACAGAAAGTATATACACGTTTCTGTGACCACAAAGAACTAATTCAAATATTTTTATTATTATTATTATTATTATTATTATTGTTATTATTATATTCTGATTTCAGCTAAATAATGCAGATATGTAAATTTCAAATCTAAGTGCAAAACTAAGGATTAAATGCAATATTTTTGTGACCAGATTTAATAGTTAAACTCTTAACTATTTAAGGACTTTTGTATTATTATTATTTGTTCCAACGTTGGTGTAGAATGGAGTTAAATATTCCGTTGTGTTTTTAAATGTACTTTCTCTGTTTGTTGCCATGGTGATGCATCCAGCACATATCGACCCTGAGTCACCCATGTCACTGCTGGGCATCTATTTACGATTCAGCACACACACACACACACACACACACACACACACATGCACGCATGCTAGCCAGTTTGTCCACATTAAAAAAGGCATTTAATTACAGAGCAGCTCGCTCACTCCGCTCCTCGACTGCTGTTTATTTGGAGGCCGATGGATGGATGGATGGATGGATGGATGGATGGATGGAGTTTCACTTTGGGAGAGATCGATGCGGCTTATCCTGCCAGAAGAAGAAAAAATGAAAGGAAGCTTCTGCTCAGAGCGTTTAAATTCACACATGCTGTTTCTACGGCACGTCCCGGGCTCTCCGCACTTATTGATTTGTAATATTAGTCTGAGCCACGCCCGAAAGTCTGAGTGTACTAATGAGGGCAGGTTACAGCTTATCATATCGCAACAATGTTGGAAAGACACAAGGGCGGGAGGCGCGTGCAAAAAGTAAAAGCTTTAGGATAAAACATCTGCACTAGAATGTGTTGAATGTCTGAGTGAGTCAGGTTTGGTCGTTAGTACATGAAAAACACTTTGTTGACTTTCCTTATTCTTTAAGAGCAACACCTGACTCAGGTACACAACAGATCTCAGAACTGCATGAAGTCGTCTTTCAGGAGGTCCCGGGGTCCAGCGGCTCATGGCTCTGCTCATGTTTTACTCTTTTTTTTTTTAACAATAGAGAGGCAGATTTCCCTCCAGACCCCTGCCTGTGCGTCTCTACTGTATGTCCACCCTCAGACTGACCCACACTCTCGTCTCTTCTGATTAAAAATCAGTGATGCAGTGATGAATCCGTGTCTCGTCACCAGGAATGATTCTCTTCAAGAAACTTTCACCTTCATTAGAGTATTGCTCCACGTTGTGTTTTACAGGAGATATACTGTACACTCCTGTTTATGATCAGGTCCACCCTCAGACCACGAAAACAAACCTGACTCAATCACCGCACGCTGCTCTGATGCTCATACAAATCACAAGTGAGGCGTCCATCTTCGCTCACACCACAGTTACACATGACCTGATGTAACACGTTCACACACACACCTGCACATCAGTGACCGGGGAGACGGGAGCCTCGAACAGGAAGCGCCGATAAGACCGAGAGGCCGAGAGTGCGGATAATTTTTGACTCACCCTCATATTAATTTATATATATATATATATATATACATTTGAGTTCTAGACATTGTATGGTGAAGCAAGCTAATATTTTATTTTATTGATTTTTTTTAATAATCTTTCAACAAAGAATTCAGTCCAACACATGACGTGACACTTTTCAACATAATCAGCAGCTTTGTCTTTTCTTTTCTTTCCTTCGTGCTCACGTCGTGTGAAGTGGATCACGTGACGCTGCGCATCAGTTCGAGAGCTGGAGCGAAGCCAGCTGGATCCACAGCACCTCCATCTGGCTCTACGTCAACACCACAGCATCCACACACACACACACACACACACACACACACACACACACACACACACACACACACACACACACACACACGCACACAGGTCTGTCAGGTGCTCGTACATTTAGATACGTGATCAATATTTGGGATTCCACAGTGCTGTAGAGTTCTGGACTGTGATTGGTCAGAAGCTCTAATGAGCAGCCCTTTGATGTTTGTGGAAGGAGTCTCCAGTGTGAGCGCTGTGTAATAAGAGTCAGGGGTAAAGCTGGAACTGGACATCCAAACTCTTCAGGACAGAGTGAGAACAGAAAATGGATCAAGTATGAGTTAAAAGAAAATAAATAATAATTATTATAGACAGGTTTCTTCAGGTTATGCATAGATGAATGTGTGTGTGTGTGTGTGTGTGTGTGTGTGTGTGTGTGTGTGTGTGTGTGTAGATGCTGAGATTGTGTTTGCTCTATTTGGCATTGCTGTCATCAGTCAAGAACTGTTATCCATCACTCATTCTCTCTCTCTGTCTCTGCCCCCACCTCCCGCCCCGCCCCGCCACACACACACACACACACACACACACACACACACACACACACACACAAACATACACACACACACACACCCACACACACACACACTTCTCATGTTTTCATTTCATCATGGCTGTGTTGAAATATTCATGGCAGACTGATAGCCGTGAGGATTAGAGATACGAGCAGCGCTGATGCTTTTTTATTCATTCGCCTTGAAAATGAGACCAGCTGGATTTCCCCTAATGAACAATAAAGAATAACGCATACACACACACACACACACACACACGATGGGGCTCATCCCCTCTTCACTGAGCTCCATCTCTATCTGATGCACGTGTGTTTGTCCTGCACATACAGCTACAGCTAAATCTAGTAGATTCTCCACCACACTGAAATAAGACTCGATCCGTCACCATGACGACAGTATAAGTGACTTCATCATCATCATCATCATCATCATTACAGCATGTAACAACATCACCATCAATTTACTGTAACATGGATTAACATTGTGTCTTTAACTCTAATCGTCTGTTCCGATCCCATAAATCCAACAGCATGTAACACAAACTGTTTCTGAGGAGGTCATGCCGGTATATCTACACAAGGTCAATGAAGGTTATTATAGGTGTGCATTTCTGGGGATTTCTTACTAAGAGGAGAAGGACCTCACAGTGGCTGGACCTCTTATCGGAAGGTTCCAGGTTCGAAGCCCAGCAACACCAACTGCTCAAACGTCAAAAAGAGATCGAATGTAAGTCGCTCTGGATAAGGGTCACTCCTACCGGATCGCCTCGCACCTTCAGGGTGAGGGGTTCGAATCTCTGCGCGTGGAGTTTGTTCATGTTCTTCCAGAGCTTCCTGGGTTTCCTCAGGGTTCTCCGGTTTCCTCCTAAGGAAGTGAGGTCGCTGCTGAGGTTGTTACATAAACAATCAATCCTCTAAACTGTATCTTCAGGCACTTCGTAGCCTGTCGCTGTAAAACATTTGTTCCTGTTTATTTCATTTAATATGTGGGGGTTCGTTTCTGAGGTATCGCTGAACTATCTTTAACGCTATACGACAGTCTTTAATAATCAGGATTGAATTGTGTGTTTATTTTCCGATAACGAAAAACTGTAAAAAAAATAAATAAATCTGTATATGTAAAATAACCAATTAGCATTGTGATGGCTCCGCCCACAAGTGTCATTAACTCCTGCTGCTGAAAACTGGACCTTTTGATCCTGGACCAAACGATGATGTAAGTACAGTTCTAGTTTTCTGACCGGTTTATAGAGAAAATTTTATTTTAATAGTGTGAGAAACCCCAAGTGGAGCGATTATACAGAGAAATCTCAGGAATCCTCTCAAACTGTGTTTCCAACTTTCAGAGAAACTCGCGTGTGCACTCGCAGGTCTCTCACTCAAATATTTTCTTAAAATCGTCAGAGCGAAAGCACGTCCAGGTAGTAACTAGCGTGTTTTGCGTTATTGATGCTCGGCATGGTGTTTGGTTTGGGGCGCGTCGCTCTTTTACGGCGAGGCCGAGATGAGAAACGCTTTCTCCCACACATGAGCTGTTCATCACTCGGCACCAAACATCCACAAACGTTTTCTATCCAAACACTACAGAGAGGGTTAGCGCAGGTTACCCCGCGTCCTCTTTCATCCTGTCCTCTCACCGAGGCTTAAAATATCTAAATAAGATTTATAACTTTTAGCGATGAGCCAGGATTTAGTTTTACCTACTAAGCCGGTTGTAGACCGTGTGATTATTACTCACCGAACATGACCAGAAAGTTTCGCTTTAATTTAAAGACTGATGTTTTTCAGCGTGATCTTGAGGTATGAAGGAGATTTCGCTGGTTTTTAGCATGTTGTGTTTCCATCTTATCATCACCGCTAGTGTATATGTGTATACTGGTGGCTTGTGTGTGTGTGTGTGTGTGTGTGTGTGTGTCAATCACATTTGAAAAATGCTGCTTTTACTGATTGTAAATTGAGGTTTGTGGCACAAACTTGGCAGCTTTCGGCACTCAATAGAAGTTGCTTTGTGACCTTCCAGCAGGCATTTTTGGGCATAAGGCGGGGTACACCCTGAACTGGGTGCCAATCCATCACAGGGCACAAATACACACACACACACACACTCTCGTTAGCCTAATCTGCATGTCTTTGAACTGTGGGAGGAAACCGGAGTACCCAGAGGAAACCCACCAAGCACAGGGAGAACAGAAACTCCACACACACAGGCGGGGAATCGAACCCCGACCCTGGAGGTGCAAGAATGTGATCTACCCCTGCTGTCCGTTCTGCACCTTCGATCTCGCGAAAGGGCGCAGTTCTCACTTAAACGGAGTGAAATCGCAGTGGAGCTCAGCCTGCCATCTGATGTTTGAGATCTGCAACGTGTTAGCGGAGTGTAAATCAATGCTAAGCGCATGAGGAAATTAGCCATCCGGTGTGTGTGTGCTTAACGTCTCAGCAAATGTCTGCTTTCAGCATGACGCCTGTTGCTTTTACTGAACGCGGTTTCAAGTGCTAGCGCCGGGCCGGACCGCGGGTAAACACTCCTTTTAGAAAGCCAAGCATATGTGCTGACAAACACACACACACACACACACACACACACACACACAAACAGGGGAGGGTTAGCATGCCTGTCTCATCTACTCAAATGATTAGTAGCAGGCCTTGGCACTGGCCACCGAAACCAAGCTTTACCGAGCACTGGAGAAGTATTGCTTACTGAGTGTGTATGTGTGTGTGTGTGTGTGTGTGTGTGTTTTGCCTTCCCTTTCTAAAATGGTTTGGCTCACTTTCTCAAAGCCAGGCTACATCAAAGCACTGCAGCATTAAAACCTTTAAAAAGAGAAAAGGTTACCATGCGTGTGTGTGTGTTTTACCTAAAAACAAAGCGCTCTTAAATTCTGGATTCTGTTTGGTGAGAAGATTAAAGATGGGTTTCCATAATAACATGTAAGATAAGTAGGATGTACTGTACATGGTGGACTATAGAGACACGTGACCTGATTTAAAAAAAAAACATAAACTTTCACTCCAATTCTCGAGGTATCAGGGACAGAAAAGGTCGATATAGGAAAAACAATCAGCTTCGTCACGGTGACTGCGCTTTCATCAGGTTACACCGTGTACACGTACAGCACGGCGCTAATTACAAACCTCAGGTTTTATTTGGAGTCAATTCCCTCCATTTACATGCTGCTTAATCACTTTAGTCAATCTGTCGGGGAAACACGCGATGCGATTGGCTGTCCCCGCGAGTGCTGATGTGCACAAACAAACTTCATTACGTCTGTAAATATCCGTCTCTCGGCGGGGTTTCGAGGACACGGTGTAGGGCGCCTACCCGGCAGCATATCCAGGTCACGGATATTGAATCTCCTTGATATCTTTTATTAAGTCTCCTCCGGTGGCTGTTTGAGCCGAGACGTAACGAGACCTTAACGAGGAGCACGAGGAGCCACGTTGAGGAGACTTGTTTCAGCTTAATTGGCTTGAAACCATCAGAGAAATCATAGCTAAATGAAATCTATACAAGGCGTAATTTCAGCAAAGCTAATCTCTTGTATTCCAGCCAGTAATGAAATCTACACGGCGCTCATCTCACTCCGAATAAGGAGTGACACTAGCGAATGAGGCTAACGCAGCTAACAAGTCACAATTAATTAGCATAAATGTACATATACTTATGTATAAATTATGATTAGCAAATTATTCATCGATGATGATTATATATTAAAAAAAAAGCGAACCTGCATGCTATGCTAACTATCTACCACGGCTAATTATGGTAATGAACAAATGTTATGGTTGATGTTGGTTTATATTTTGACAGAAAACAAAGAAATATTAATTAAAGTCAAGGCTCTGAATACACTGGTCAACATGCTAGCTCACTCTCAGCTAATATAGCTAGTTTCTGCTCTTTATAAATGTAGACTTTTTTTTTTTGACTGGATTAGAATAAAGTATTCCTGCTAACTTTTAAAATATTTTTACTAAGTTGTAAACTTTGAATAAATCCTCACCTGTTTGCTAGCAATTATAGTAGCATTTCAGTTCACTAGCCACTAGCTAGAATGTTTTTTTTGTTTGTTTGTTTTTTTTTGCTAGCTTTTCTCTTATTTATTCTTTCACACACAAGTATTTTTTGGGAAAAAGTGTGTGGTTTAAAAATCACATGTTCACATGGACTTTAATGATTTCACTCCATCTCATCAGAGAGCAGCTGCTCGGAGCGTTAGCGGTCTGTTTAGATCCCATTTAAGGCATTAGCGGTCTCTCTCCAAACAACCCCCCCAACAACACACACACACACACACATACACGGAAACAAAGAGGTATGTGGGTGATAAGGGAAAGAGATGCACACACACACACACACACACACACACACACACACACATTGAACCCAGACCTGTGGTGCGATGCAGGTGGCGTCCATTTTTCAGCTGTGAGATGGTGATGTATTACCGCATTACTAATCAAAGCCAAATACCCCATGACGCAGATTAATGCGCTCTGAATCAAAGCACATCTTGCTTAGAACTTAAAAAACACGCAAAGCCAAACGGGAATATGAGCGCGGCTTTGCTTCGTGACTGATGATCCTGAAGTTTATTTAGCGCTCGCTGGTTTGAATAAACAAGAAACCGCATTTGTGGTTAATTAGCGATGGCAGTTTGTAACAAAATTTCATTTTAAACATCCTTTCTCTGGCCTGTAATGTAGCATTGGAACACTTAATGACTTAAAATGGTTTATTTTCAGTTTTAGATCATTTGCTGAGCAAAAAAAAAAAAAGATTTATTAATAATGTAATGCATATAGATAAAAGAAAGGTTTTGTCTGTATATTGGGTCAGAACTCGCACGTTCAATGATATCTTTTCATTTCATACATTGGAGGACCAGAAACCATGTCTGTCTGTCTGTCTGTCCGTCTGTCCGTATGTCCATATGTCTGTTTATCGGTATATCTAAATGTCAAGTTCATACAAAACCGTCTGGAGAGAATTTAATGAAATTTTGACAGTCCTTCTGTATTTGCCCGAAGTTGAATTTGCGCAAAAAAATATGTTGAGTAGGAAGAATTTTGTGAGCAGTTTTGTGCCAGATTACATCACAGCAGCCATGGCATTTTGGAACAGATACAGAGCTTTTGCCCTTAAAGTGGGAGTGGCTATACGCGACACTCAACAGAGCCAATCAACACGATAGTTTACCATAAACACACAGAGTATACAGAAGCCACTGTAAAAAAAAAAAAAAAAAACACTGTAATGCAACTATAAACCGTTACATAATACTGGTATGTAACTTTTGAATCTTAAAAGATGTACATACAGATCAATGTCTGTTTATGCTTCCAGCTGGAAGTTTAAAACCAGTTCTGAAACCGTGGTGCCAATTAAAGCAGTTACGTGAAGCGCCACTATGAGACACAAGTCGTTAGAGCAAACATATCCGCAGATTGTGTACCAGAGCTGAGAGCGTTATGCGCTAAAATCAAAATGTTGAGCAATACTGATGTTATGAACAGTTAGATGGCAGTTTTAATAATCTACTTTAAACAGGGAGGGTATTTGACCTACGACGAAAAAAGTACAACTTGGCGTAAACAAGTATAAGATACTCATCATTATTCAATGTTCTCCGATTTATCATACAAAGGAGGTCCTCTGTCCTCTTTACCTGTCAGTCCAAGAGAAAGAGGTGTGACCCCTGTCTTTCATGCTGAAGGAGGTGTGTCCTCTATCCATTACAGATGGGGAGGCGTGGCCTCTGGTCCTGTGCATGTAGTGAAGTGGGTGTGGCCTCAGTGTTTATAAATAAAGTAGGCATGGCCTTTCTGTCTGTACGTACAGTGAAGAAGGTGTGGCCTATTTGCCACTCAGTCCTAGTAAAAGAGGTGTGGCCTATGTGCATACCCATACTGTAAAGTAGGTGTGGCCTCTGTGTCTGTCCATACAGTGAAGTAGGCATGGCTTATTCGCTAGTTAATTCTAGTGAAAGAGATGTGACCTCTGTTTCTGTTTAATACAGTAAAGGGGGTGTGTCTGTCGGTTCAAATAAAAGAGGTGTGACCTCTTAAGCCTTTTCATTAGAGTGTATAGGATATAAGAAAAGGCATCATTAAAATAATGGAAATAGAAAATTCTTGTTTTGTCATTTCCAAACCCAACACCATCAGAGCGAAAGGTGTTGTATTGTTTCCCAAAATACAAACAGTGTAATGGACGCTTTACCCATCCCACTCTAGTCAAAAGAGCATACACTCAACAACTGAATGTACAATCAGCGTGTTTATTGTGTTTATTCATCTCCTTCAGGTACGATTATGTAGAAGTGGAGGAACCTGATGGAGGTCTGGTGCTGGGTCGCTGGTGCGGCTCTCAAGCTGCTCCTGGCCCTCTGACGTCCAAAGGGACCCAGCTTCGCATTCGCTTCATTTCTGATGAGTACTTTCCCTCTGAGCCTGGTTTCAGCATCCACTACTCCGTGCTGCAGCAGGTGAGCAGTTTACCACAACTTCTCTCTCAAAATATGCAATTATCGCTTATATAATGAGAGCTGGTTGGAGAGCCAAGGCCATTTTCCACATTGTGAGCAGTGTGAGATCGTGACTGAGAGTTTGTCCCTAGATCATAGCTCTTTGTTTTTCTGTTCCTCTCTCTTTCCCACTTTAAATCAGATGATTCAAGACACGTTGAGAAATGCTGCTATTTATGGGTGTAATTGAAGGTTTATTCAGAGATAACTAGAGGCTTTATTCCAACTCAGCTCAGGAAAATGTCCTTCTTTTTCTTTTGTCTGTTTTGGTTTCCTGTCATTCAGGTGCTTAAATTGCCAGTGGGAGTAAATAAAATGACTAGTATGGTTTAATGAGGAAATGCTTGAAATATTTTCTCCTTTCTCCTTTTGATCACCTACTGTATGTTCAGAACAAAAATAGCCACCATGGAGCAAAACACTGTGACTGGTTTACTCAACATGCCCGTTCTTAACACACAGAAGGTCAAAAGGGGGGCTAAACGTCATACGCTGAATGGTCTAGATGAGTGGGTCTCATCCCTAGTCGGTGGGTGTGATAGACCAGGAAAACACAAAACTGTTCAGGACCACTGGGTGTAAATTAAAATGTGGATCTTTTACGATTCTCAAACGTCATCGAGAACATAAACAGTGTACATTTCCATACACAAGCAACCTCCATTAAAATTTACTGTCCATTGAAACTGATAGTGAAGCTGGACCAAACCAGAGGTGGTGTTTGGGTGGTTAAAATCTTTGGATGGGTTCTACTGGGTGTCAAGCCTCTAACTGAGCATTTGGCTAAAACTTACACAATGCAAGCTAGCAAAAGATTGGCATCGGATTTTAAAACATATATGTAAAAAGAAAAGATTTTTGATTTGTATTATTATTATTGATCATATTCTGGTGGCACGGTGGCCTCACACCTCCAGGGGCAAGGGTTCGAGTCCTCCAGGTGGGTTTCCTCTGGATATTCCTGTTTCGTCCCACAATCCAAAGAAACGGAGATTAGGTTATTTGGTGTTTCGAAGTGGGTTGATGAGTATGTGTGTGTGCTTATGTCCTACAATGGACTGGCACCTCATCCAGGGTGTACCCTGCCTCGTGCCCCGAGTCCCCTGTGATAGGCTCCAGGCCTCCCATGGCCATATCCTATTAGAGATCATATTCTCCATCCGTATTCATCTGATTTGTCACTGCTGCATGCAACAAGTGAGCCAAATTCCAACTAATCCAGTCGGTACATCCTGGATATTTGTTAATATGTCACAAATAAGTGCCCAGATCTTCGCCGGCATCAACTACATCTTTTACAGGTATTGATACAGTAGTTCTTAGATAATTCAATGGTCTATTGGAGGTCATCAAGTTCTGGAGACAGTTTGGTGCCCCCAGTCCTGAAGCCTCTGGCAGGTTTTCTATACATTAGGACACTTAAACGTTGCAAATTTTGAAGGAACATTTTAAAGGAAAAAAAAAAAAAACAGCTTTGGACCACCCAGTCTAGTTCAACAAAGTCCAACACAAAGCCAACACCATCTAGCAGAGAGGGAAAAGCAGGGCAAGTGGAACCTCAGTGTCCTGTGTATGTGTCTGGAAAACTTCAAAAATCCCATTGCGGTGTAACACAATCCAGGCAAAAACGCTCTGACAGAAATCAGTGAGATGAAACGACCGCTTTGTGAATACGTGTCCAAACACAGGAGGGCAAATTCCTCACGTCAAGACTTAGCAGTTTATCTCCATCTAAAGGACAAGACACACTCCTTCAAGGACAATAAGCGCTTCAGATACAGTAGTTTCTCCGTTCCAAAAAGGAGTATAAGAGGTCATCTGTGTAAATCTGGAACAGACTGCGCCTGAACAAAGGCTGAGGAACTGATACACCACGAATGATCTCCGTACAATAGCATCGTTCAGCTTTCCGCAGTCGTTTACACCTCCAGGCCCTGAGTGTCATGTGGTCTTACCGAGTGTCATGACATCAGCGGTGTGAATGACACTTGCTGGAATTTCCCAGCATTCGGTTTGACTGATAAAGCTCTAATGAGTGGAGAAAGGGCTTTGAGATTATACAGTACAGCATCCAGACACTGTGAATTATTACTCGCCTTGTTTTCCTACCCTTAGAGCACAGGAAAGATGAGTCTGAGGGGGAAAAAACACTCCTTTCTGTCACTCTACACACCGTATTTAACTCAGTCTGTCTCTCCCTCTCTCTCTCTTTGTCTGTCTGCGTATACCCTCCTCTTCATCCTTGACTCTAATGTCTCTTTGTCCTGTGCTGTCTCCGATCTCATCCTTCCTTTTCCTGCACACAGACCACACGCATCCTGAACCTCCACACTCCATTACTTTCTCTCACAAAAGCTGTCAGCTCGGAGAGTGCCCTGTCTGGTCCTCCCTGTCAGTCGGCTGTTACTCTTCTGAGTAAACATGTCTAAGCAAAACCTGCTCATCTGTACGACTAATGAGGGCTGGTGGGGGACAAAAAAAACAATAAGGGCTATGAAATTTAAGAAGATGTAGGGAAAAAGACAAGGAAGTTACTATCGTAATAATGCCGACTTGCTTAAAGGATCATGATGAAAGAGCTTCTCGCTGAAGAGCAAAGAACTCTGTGAAAGCTATGAAGAAACTCTATGGGTGTGAGTTACTGAGGATCAGTACAAGGAGTGATATTCTGCAGTCGAAGAACTGATCACAGGTTCTCCACCTGGTCAGGTTTGGAGATACACACGTGAACAAAATTGTTGGTACCCTTCGGTCAGTGAAAGAAAAACTCACAATGGTCACATATATAACTTTAATCTGACAAAAGTAATAATTAAAAAAAACTCTATGAATGTTAACCAATGAAAGTCAGACATTGTTTTTCAACCATGCTTCAACAGAATTATAAAAACAATAAACTCATAGAACAGGCCTGGACAAAAATGATGGTACCCCTAGAAAATACTGAAAATAATGTGACCAAAGGGACATGTTAATTCAAGGTGTGTCCACTAATTAGCATCACAGGTGTCTACAATCTTGTAATCAGTCAGTGGGCCTATATATAGGGCTCCAGGTAGTCACTGTGTTGTTTGGTGACATGGTATGTACCACACTCAACATGGACCAGAGGAAGCGAAGGAAAGAGTTGTCTCAGGAGATTCGAAAGAAAATTATAGACAAGCATGTTAAAGGTAAAGGCTATAAGACCATCTCCAAGCAGCTAGATGTTCCTGTGACTACAGTTGCACATATTATTCAGAAATTTAAGATCCATGGGACTGTAGCCAACCTCCCTGGACGTGGCCGCAGGAGGAAAATTGATGACAAATCAAAGAGACGGATAATCCGAATGGTAACAAAAGAGCCCAGAAAGACTTCTAAAGAGATCCAAGGTGAACTTCATGCTCAAGGAACATCAGTGTCAGATCGCACCATCCGTCGTTGTTTGAGCCAAAGTGGACTACATGGGAGACGACCAAGGAGGACACCATTGTTGAAAACAAATCATAAAAAAGCCCGACTGGAATATGCCACACTACATGTTGACAAGCCACAAAGGTTCTGGGAGAATGTCCTATGGACAGATGAGACAAAAATGGAACTTTTTGCCAAGGCACATCAGCTCGGAAAAATGAAGCATATCAAGAAAACAACACTGTCCCTACTGTGAAACATGGAGGAGGCTCTGTTATGTTCTGGGGCTGCTTTGCTGCATCTGGCACAGGGTGTGCTGGGTACAATGAAATCTCAAGACTATCAAGGGATTCTAGAGAGAAATGTGCTGGCCAGTGTCAGAAAGCTGGGTCTCAGTCGCAGGTCATGGGTCTTGCAACAGGACAATGACCCAAAACACACAGCTAAAAACACCCAAGAATGGCTAAGAGGAAAACATTGGACTATTCTAAAGTGGCCTTCTATGAGCCCTGACCTCAATCCTATTGAGCATCTTTGGAAGGAGCTGAAACATGCCGTCTGGAAAAGGCACCCTTCAAACCGGAAACTACTGGAGCAGCTTGCTCATGAGGAGTGGGCCAAAATACCTGCAGAGAGGTGCAGAAGTCTCATTGACAGTTACAGGAATCGTTTGATTGCAGTGATTGCCTCAAAAGATTGTGCAACAAACTATTAAGTTAGGGGTACCATCATTTTTGTCCAGGCCTGTTCCATGAGTTCATTTTTTTTATAATTCTGTTGAAGCATGGTTGAAAAGCAATGTCTGACTTTCATTGGTTAACATTCATAGAATTCTTATTTATTATTACTTTTGTCAGATTAAAGTTATTTCTGTGACCATTGTGAGGTTTTCTTTCATTGATCGAAATGTACCAACAATTTTGTCCACGTGTGTATGGAGATCATGTAGGCCCATGTGAGGTGCCGTGTCATTTGAGGTCAGACCAATGGTTCTTCACCGCAATCCTGGAGCAAAACTGGGACTGATAGAGTGTGATAGAGAAAATACTCCACATGTGCAGGATGTGCGGGACAGCGGGTTCTCCTGGACCAGGGTTAAGAATGAAAGTGGAAAGAAAATCTAAAATCCTTGACAGATCTTCCCAGCCTGCTGCCACCACGACCTCACAAGAAGATGAATGAGCAAACGAATACAACACCTTGGCCCCAAGTCATGCCACCAGGCACCATCCTTAATATACAGGTCAGAAACATCTCACATGCTTGTCTTCGATTTGTTTAAAGTCTGATAAGAAGTGGAATCGGATTGGCTCTTGTAAATAGGTATTAGATCATGCTAAATAAGGAGGCGCGAGGATCGCGGCAGGGAACTTGTAAATGATCTGCCCTTTTAAAAGTCTAGCTTTTAGTTAAACATTTACACGAGGAGATGGAACGAGTAGAAAAAGGCTGATATACAGTTTGCCCGTGGGCAAATATTTTAGAGAAGCTCTGAAAGCTTTTGACGACCCAGAGTGGGCCTTTGTTTAAACATCAACAACAGGAACAGATGAAGAATTTGAGAGAAAAATAACAGAGCGAACTGATCAACGTTGTTATCCCTGGTGTGGCAGGACTGCCTGGGAAAACTAACTCAAATCATCAGACACCAAATGCAAGCCTTCTCAAAGATTAATCATACTTTTTATTATGACTAGTATTATTATTTTCAATATGGTTTGGAAACCACAGTTATGACAGTTACATAACATAACAGTTAAAACTATACTCCTTAGCCACTAAATGCTCTAAAACCCTGAGAACGTCCTGCTCATGAGTGCAACAACCACAGTTATAATAAGATACCGTAAAGCCCCAGATAAAACATCTACACAAGCCATAATTACCATGATGCACCGCTGTAGAATGCGAGGAAGGAATCATACGCTGTAGTGGTGTTATAGTAGACAGGGTGCAGTCTAAATCATCGCCAGGGACGCTGCAGTAGGAAATTAATCAACGTTTGCATGTTATTGTATAGAAGCTTTTGAACTTGTTAATGTTTTATCCACAGGAGGCCCAGCGGAGGTTGAACAGTAGGTGTAATCTGGTCTGAGTTGAGGGGGAGGTTCTGATACGCCACTTGTGATTAACCCGTACAGTATTAGACCGCGCTTTCCATCTAAGTGGAGCGTTTCACCTCAGAGAGGAAGACTCATGCACCAGGAATGTGTCGCAATCTCGGACTAATTGCGGCGCACTGAGGTGGATAATCTGAGCCGAAATGACCTTCTGACCTCACCAACAACAATAATAGCCGAGAAGATTTTCCAGGCTGCAGTCATAACTCCTGCCTGCACGAGCGTCGCTTTCCATTTCCGACTCGGCCGCGCTTCAATTTCCTCCAGGGTTTCGCATGGCACATTTAGGGAGGATTATTCCCTTGAAGTGATTTAATAGACACACTCGCCTTTGATGTCTGATGCCTGTCAGGACTTTACGAGTCCCATCTCTTTCTCTGTCTTGCTTGTTTACAGATCTGTTCGAGCGTGTCTTGACAGTTTTATGAATTGGCAAGAGATACTCTCACTTCATGCTGAACAAAGTCGAAGCCCTTTATCTTCTTTTCAGTGATTTAGTAGCGATTTCAGGAGAAAACCAGCACGATCGACGTCTAAAGCCCTGCTCGGACGGGACTCGTTTTAAACACGGAGGTGCGGCGATCTAATTGTTACTGGAGAACCTCTGGCATTTTAGTGCTGTCAGAATCTGTCTTGTCGGGTGTCTGGAAAGATTATATTTACTGTCTCTAAAATGACCAGTAGAAAAAAAAAAACAGCAGGACGTTGCAGTGACGTAAATGTGGAACGTTACGGATGCTAGGATGTCTGTTAGGATGTTTCTAAAAGCTGGAGCAACTTTAATGAAATGTATGGCGATGAGTTGGGACAAGGTTGCACAAATAATTCAATATTTATTTATTGAAATACATGTTTGAAATGCCCAAGCTGATGATGATGAAAGTTTTTTTTTTCTCCATGTCTCCCTGATCAGACCCACGGGGACGAGTGTGCTGAACGCTAGCGTCTGGTCCAGCAGGGAACCGGCTAGTTACTAGTGAATGCATGTCTATTGCTATATGACGTATACATTAGTACAGTCTACACAGGTACAGCCTTCATACGTGTGTCATACAGTATGTCTGCTGGAGCAGATCTCCAAATTTCATTTTGCACAACACAATGAGAATAAAGGCATTTCATTCTGTCTACAAGACAACAGTGCGTGCATTGTGATTACTGCAGCCTTCTGGGAAATCCCTGAAAAACTAATCCCGTCAGAGTAAACCTTATTAGATGTTTGCTGTTAGTACATGAATGAACAATAAAGGTTACGTAACTTCACCCATGCTTTTAAAATGTCATATCCCAGATTATGACTGATGACAGGAAAAACTAATATTTGAACAGCTTTCCCATGAAGAATGATTCTCTAGATGAGGTTTATGCAATCAGCGCTTTCAGGTCTGTAAGTGTTGTGTTTTTTCTTTGCACTTTGAGACGGACGGGAGGCGTGCTTTGGCCCAGGGTTCTCCCATCGCAGAAGGTGTGGCTGACTGATGGAGCTTCTATTTATAGAGCGTCGAGGAGGACGGAGAGCGGGAACCTACAATTCCGCTGCCCCTCCAGACCTGACTCACAGCCTTCCTGCGTTTCTTTTGGCGCCCTCTCTCAAAACCCATTTAGCGTCCAGTTGGATTGCCGTCAGAATTCCATCTAAGGGGATTCGTCTCTAGAGTGTTTAAAGTGTTGCGTGTCAGAGATGAGCATGCGGTGCATGATACAATGTCGGTCTGGTTCCTGGCACTCGCATAGCTACTGACTTAGACTCCATGTCCTGCTATTGTGTGTTCCCAGAACCATGTGCTCACTTCACCCAGGCTCACATTCCTGTAGCTATTAGCATGTGTCATCATTTTGGGAAGGTTTTTGGAACGGAGTTCGCTGTTAGCTGTTACTGTGCTCAAGACAAATTGCGGTCAGGCGACTTTAATTGTTTTGTTTGCAGAGAAGTTTTAAACTGTAAAACACCCCATTCCAGCATTTTATAAATTCCTTAACTTACTGTAACGCTGAAGGATTCATCACTGCTATGTTTTTCCACCAGTTTTCTCAGGGTTCTCATGCAAAAAAAATCAGAAGGATTGTACTGAACCAACTGCATCTCAGCAAAGCACCAACTGATGCTTATCTATCTTCCAGTAAAATCCATGTGAGATGACAATCTATAGCTAATCTAGCAAAACCACCATAAATATTTGCCATGCTAGTAGTGATTGGCGGAGAACCTGTCACTTAATCATCTGCAACTGTTTAGTTGATGTTTTTTTCTCTGAAGTCTTATTGATTGAAGACAAAACCTTCCGAACGAAGACCTACAAAGACTTTATGATTGAAGCCAAATACTTTAAAAGACATTGTAGGCCTTAGAAAGTCTTTATCAACGAAAAAGTCAAAAAGTCATCATACATACACCCGTGGACAAAATTGTTGGTACCCTTCGGTCAATGAAAGAAAAACTCACAATGGTCACAGAAATAACTTTAATCTGACAAAAGTAATAATTTAAAAAAATTCTATGAATGTTAACCAATGAAAGTCAGACATTGCTTTTCAACCATGCTTCAACAGAATTATTTAAAAAAATAAACTCATGGAACAGGCCTGGACAAAAATGATGGTACCCCTAGAAAATACTGAAAATAATGTGACCAAAGGGACATGTTAATTCAAGGTGTGTCCACTAATTAGCATCACAGGTGTCTACAATCTTGTAATCAGTCAGTGGGCCTATATATAGGACTCCAGGTAGTCACTGTGTTGTTTGGTGACATGGTATGTACCACACTCAACATGGACCAGAGGAAGCGAAGGAAAGAGTTGTCTCAGGAGATTCGAAAGAAAATTATAGACAAGCATGTTAAAGGTAAAGGCTATAAGACCATTTCCAAGCAGCTAGATGTTCCTGTGACTACAGTTGCACATATTATTCAGAAATTTAAGATCCATGGGACTGTAGCCAACCTCCCTGGACGTGGCCGCAGGAGGAAAATCGATGACAAATCAAAGAGACGGATAATCCGAATGGTAACAAAAGAGATCCAAGGTGAACTTCATGCTCAAGGAATATCAGTATCACATCGCACCATCCGTCGTTGCTTGAGCCAAAGTGGACTACATGGGAGACGACCAAGGAGGACACCATTGTTGAAAACAAATCATAAAAAAGCCAGACTGGAATATGCCAAACTACATGTTGACAAGCCACAAAGCTTCTGGGAGAATGTCCTATGGACAGATGAGACAAAAACGGAACTTCTTACCAAGGCACATCAGCTCTATGTTCATAGACGGAAAAATGAAGCATATCAAGAAAAGAACACTGTCCCTACTGTGAAACATGGAGGAGGCTCTGTTATGTTCTGGGGCTGCTTTGCTGCATCTGGCACAGGGTGTCTTGAATCTGTGCAGGGTACAATAAAATCTCAAGACTGTCAAGGGATTCTAGAGAGAAATGTGCTGGCCAGTGTCAGAAAGCTGGGTCTCAGTCGCAGGTCATGGGTCTTGCAACAGGACAATGACCCAAAACACACAGCTAAAAACACCCAAGAATGACTAAGAGGAAAACATTGGACTATTCTAAAGTGGCCTTCTATGAGCCCTGACCTCAATCCTATTGAGCATCTTTGGAAGGAGCTGAAACATGCCGTCTGGAAAAGGCACCCTTCAAACCGGAAACAACTGGAGCAGCTTGCTCATGAGGAGTGGGCCAAAATACCTGCAGAGAGGTGCAGAAGTCTCATTGACAGTTACAGGAATCGTTTGATTGCAGTGATTGCCTCAAAAGGTTGTGCAACAAACTATTAAGTTAGGTGTACCATCATTTTTGTCCAGGCCTGTTCCATGATCCATCCATTTTTTTTTATAATTCTGTTGAAGCATGGTTGAAAAGCAATGTCTGACTTTCATTGGTTAACATTCATAAAATTCTTATTTATTATTACTTTTGTCAGATTAAAGTTATTTCTGTGACCATTGTGAGTTTTTCTTTCATTGACCGAAGGGTACCAACAATTTTGTCCACGTGTGTGTATATATATATATGTTTTTGTCTTCAATTATTAAGTCTTTGTAACTCTCTGTTTTCAATCAAGAAGTTTTTCTAAGTCTCATCAGGTATTCTCAGGTCTGTGTACGTCTTTGTCCTTAAGCAACAAGTCTTTAAGTGTTCATAAGTCTCTTCAATTCTTCAGAAGTCTATATACGCCTTAGATGAAAACTTAGAAAGACATAAGAAGACTACTTTCTTTTCAATTCAAGTCACGAAAACTCACATCTACACTCAACCCCAACATTATGGTTGCTAAGATATTTTGGCAAGAACGCAATGCAGCTTATAAACTTTGTAATGTATAATCCTGTTTAAAATGCAGCATATACAGTAGGAGAAATCCATCCCACTCTTCATCATACGTGTTAAACCTCCAAATAGGTTCTTCTGCACAGCCTCTATAAGGTAGATCTCTGTAATCCAGACCTGATCTACATACTTCTGGTTAAAGTTCTCATCACATGGAGACCACTCATCCACTGCTGCTGAGGATGACTCCATGAAATAGATGGAACCACTGAAGATCCTTCTCTTAGAATACATAAAAATGGCTTTGGACTGCATTTGACTATGATGGTGGATGGTTTCACTATGATGGTTAATGGCTGCAGTCACTCTCTGATTTAGTTTTAGGACTTTTTTGTTTGTATCCAAGTCTCCATCAGGGAACAGTGTGTCTCCTCAAGAAAGATGATGTTAACTAAAACATACTTCCTGTTAAACAGTTGCATGGTTGACCTCTGAGCACACAGTTATAGAAGGGATTTATTTATTACAGTCGCGCAGTGAGGTATCTCCTAAATGAGTCAGGTTCCTCTCAAGGTTTCTTCCTCATGATGTCTCAGTGAGTTTTTCCTTCACCACTGTCACCTCCGGCTTGCTCGGTAGGGACAGATATGAGCGGCGTTTAAGTCCAACTGGGACTTTTGATGAAATTTCTGGTGAATGAAGGTATATAAAAGCGATTGACATTTACACAAGACCAGAAAAACAGCATGCTGATGAGATCTTTACCCGCAGAAAAACATTTGGATGGTGCAAACATTTTAAAGGAGCCCTTTTGTCTGGGGTGACTCAGAGCCAACTGCAGCGATGCCCATAAACATTCAGAAGGTGGAAGGTGGACAAATCAATGGATAACTTGTCACGGGACTTGTTACTAAACTGTAACTGTAATAATGTACACACAATCGTTCAACACCACTTGCATGTTACAGGAACTCGGCTGGGAGTTATCGCCAGATCCCCAGTACAGTCCTGACCTCACTCCAAGCCATTTCCACATGTTTGGGCCATTAAACGAGTTCCTGGGAGGCCGGCGTTTCCGGCGTGAAGCAGGCAGTCTGATCATGGCGGAGAAAACTTTCTACCTTGATGGTGTCCAAGCACCAGTGAAACACCTGGATCAGTGCATTAGTGTAGCAGGAGATTATATAGAGAAATAAAGTGAGTTTTTACTCTCAGAACTGAGTTCTGTTATTCTGCATAAACAAAAGTCCAGCTTTGACTTAAATGGCCCTCATATAAATCTATTGTTTTTTATCTCAATTTTAGTAGCTAGTGTAGTAATGTCGTAATGGCCTGGAGCAAACCGTGGGTGATAATCATGAATAAAAACTTGAGTTTGTTGGTACAGTATATACAGTAGCATGCAATAATTATTCCTTCATTTTTCCGTTACATTATTGCGTGTGGATTTATAGATGTGACTCATATCCGATTCGAGTCTGCTGATTGACAGAGTGTTTAGTTGTTTAACATTCCCAGTTGTTTGACCAGACCTTGAATAGACTTCCAAAAGTATTTCATGACTCCTTCCAGCCGAGACACGCTTCCTGTCAGGGGAACCTGTGACGTGTGAAGTGTGAGACGGCGACTTCCTTTGCAAAGTGTTTGGCCTTCAAAACTGCAATGTGTTTGTTGGGTCTGTGGTAAGGTGTTTGTTTGCTTCATAGAAAATTGCCTGGTGCCAAAGCGATGAAATTTGTTATTCCAGTTCTACAATCCGCATGGTTGAGAATGCTACCCTAACGTAATTGTAGGTCTTGTAATACTGTTGTCGCGCGTATGACACAGTGTGACGAGGCAACTTTCGGTCTAGCTGCCTTCCTTTCTGAGAAGCGTTTGGCTAAATTGCAGTGTGTTTATCAACGTCTTTCTCGCGCACTGGAGAACTTTGTCAAAAATAGATTGTGAAGCCATGTTGTCTTCGAGCAACCGCTAGCCCTACTGACTTTAAGCAGTACATTTATATCCAGTACTGTTACTAAATTAGCATAATTACAGGTCTTATAATACTGCTTTTGGCAAGGTATGATTCTTGCCAAAGGAAAACACCAAGCAGTTCATTTGTCAGTGTTTCTGGGTGTCCAAGCAGAAGCAGACAATGCCAGCTCAGAATGACAGATATACGGCCTGCTATTGCATGTCATACTGTATCTGTCTACATAAGCCCTGTAGCACTTCCTTTTCTTTTTAGTTCCCTGAGCTCTTTAACACTTATAATATCATTAGTAAACCGTGTAGAGGAATATACTTATCAACACCTGTAGCTAAAAATAACATTAAAGTATAAAAAATAAAGTGTTCCAGGGATGCTTGCCTTTTCTGATTGGAAAGAGCTCTGCTGTAGGGATCTCTGTAGAACCCCTTCAAAGTCCTACATGGAGGTCAACATTTACCAACATACATAATCTTTACACAAAAGAAAAACAATGTAAAACAGAACATTTGGCACAGATTTGCAAATATTTTTGGAAAAGTTTATTTATCCTTGACAGATCTATCTAGAGCCCTAAATATGGAGCCCAACAGAGCACGAGGAACCAACATGGAACACCTGATGTGTGTGTACTTTTTTTGCTTAGCCAAACTTCTTGAAGAGGTCTGTGTGTGTTGTAGTGATGGGTAGTTCATGAACGATTCATTCTTTTTGATGGAGTCTCGGACAGTGATTCATTCGTTTTCTACTGGGAGCGCAAATCATCGCAAAACCTCCGTAGGTTATGTAGAGGGAACAGAATTGAACGGTTCTCAATGAATCTTCTAGTCCGAGCTGTTCGTTCTTTTGTCACGTGACTCCCAAAGGCGCTATGAAGTGCAATGGATTAAAAAAAAATAAAAAGAAAGAAAGACTCGGGACTAGAAGATATGTGAGATGAGCTGCTCATTCTGTTTATTAGCTGCATTGTAATATTTTCATTACTAGAACTATTGCCAAAATTTGTATATGTAGACGTGTTGGGGGTCTGTTTATTGAAAATGTAACATTTTGTTTTATTTCTGATCGAAAGAACGAAATGAACTAAATGATTCAAATAAAGATTCGTTCATTTTGATGGACAAGCTTCAAAGAGCCGAGTCACTGAAATGATTCAAACTTCTCATCACTAGTGTGTTGGCTTGATGATATGGACCTGAAGTAAATACTATGGTTTGTCTCTCATGGAGAGCCCTTAAATGTTCTACAGAGAACTCCATGAAAGTGTTACTGCAACCAAGAACATAGTATCTGGTACTGGTAATCCATTATTCTTTTGCTTCGAGAGAACTACAAGAAATGGATTGTTTCATGTCTCTAGGGGCTTGTTTAGGGGAAATTTCCTTTGTTCTAATTTGAAGGGAATCCCACACACAAGCACAATCCAATAATTCTGTTTATGGAATGAGATCACATAACTTTAGGAACCCCCAGAAGGACATGCCAAAGAACCTTTATGGTTGTACAGTAGATGAAAAAGTCCAGGATTCAACTTTTGCCAATTTACCGTAAATAAAAATTTGATAATGGAAAAGAAGGGAAATCCATGTTATATTCTTATATATATAAATAACAAAAAATATATACCAAACATGCCATGTTTTTCTTCTTTCATGTTCTTAGATGCTTGCTTTAAATTGCATAGCAAATGTGGTACACAAATGTGTGTAGTGCTGTTTGGGAATCATTTGACTGGAAATGAAATTATAATCCAAATTTTCAGAGATTACTTCTGAACGGAGATTACTGATATTAGCAGAAATTAAAATCTGTTGAGGTGTTTATTGCAGAAGATCAGATGGGTCTCCTTCAGGGAGCTTTAGAACATCAAGAGTTCCATGTTACAAACAAGAGTGCTCAGTTACGTCCAAGTTTTGGACCTCGATGATGTTTCTCTACAATTATGTTTCTGGAGGTACAAAAAAGACCCGCTCCACACGCCCTAACAAGGATACTTTCTTAACACATCATCACTCCTGATTGTTGGAGATCATCTCAAATTCTGAGTTTCTCTTCACTGAGACTCGTTTTTCTGTTAAAACAGCAGATCTCTGTTTCTCTGTGGTCAGCCTCATCGGCTAAACACACTCCACCTAAATAAGCAATCACTCACTTTCACCACTTCACCCGGGAGCAGAGGAAAAACCAGCCTCAGCCATAAAACCCCAGGAAAAGCCTTTGGGAAACAGTAAAGGTTTGGGTGAAGAGCCTGTTAAAATAGAACCTAGCTCTGGAAACGGGGGACAATCATATCTCCAGGGAGGAGGATGGAGAAGCTGTTGTTGAGGAGGTCAAGCTTGAGATTATTTCAATTATTTCTTATGAATATAATAAAAAAAAGTAAAAGAAGTCTTCTTGACCTCAAGTGACTCGTCAAGAACCCTCAAGAACCTTCCTTAGTTCCTCTGGCAAACTGATTCAAGCTGTTCACGGTTTATAGAAGGTCCATAATTAGATCTTGGACATCACTCAAACGTTATTGACCTTTCTGGCCTCCAGTGACCCCGTGGGTTTATTATGGAGCTGGAATGAGGTGGGTTGCTAAAAATAAAGCAGCACCTTGTCTCCCTTCCATCAACCAGTGATGCTAGCTAATCATCCTTCCAGATTGTTAGCTGTTGAGTGATGGAAGAATCCTTGCTTTTGCAAGTATCAGCATGCTAACTGACATAACCGGGAAAGAAAAAGAGTTACGTGCTCATCTGCGGCTTTGTGAAGAATCTGTGTGGACTGTTTTATAAGAAGTTAATCAAACCTGGAATTAATTTACATCCACAAACATTTTCCTCAAAGGATGCAACTTGTATACGTTCCTTGATCTCATTCCATGAAGACAATTATTGGGATTCTCTTCAAAGGTACCTTACATTTTTCCTAAACAAGTCCTTGGAGACATGAGACAATCTTAAGAACAATGTATCACCAGATATTCCATGTGTTCTTTTATGTTCTTGGTTGCTGAAACACTTTTGTGTCCATATCATCAAGACAGCACAAAAGCATTTCTCCAAGAAGATTGATTAAGTTAAAAAAGAAGTATCAGGTGTAGATGCCTCAAGCACACTGTTGAGCTCCAGGTTTAAACCCCACCAACATCAAGTTGCCACTGTTGGGCCCCTGAGCGAGGCCCTTAACCCTCAACTGATCAGATGTATAATGAGATAAATTGTAAGTAGCTTTGGATATCGTCATCTACACCAATGAGCTTCATGTTAAGAGTTCTGGATGGATCTGTAATCATACCTGTACTAAATGTTCTACGTTTCATGCTGCTTGTTTAAAAGAATTTCTGCTCAGAGAATTCTACACGGGTCACTTCAGAGTTCTGGCTTGTTCATTAGGAATCGAAATCTACATCTAAATGTATCCAAATTGTCATGGCAATGTCTACTAGTAAATAAATAAGCATGTTTATTTGAGTTACGTTCCTTGTTTATGGTAGCTTTGAGATTAGTTTTTATGTTGAACGTGCCATCGCACTAAACCTCGTCTCATCCAAGCTGTTCGTTTATTCGTCTCTAATCACGCGTTCATGGTGGAGTTTTTGTACTCGGACACTTCTCTCGCTCCAAGTAACCGAGGCTGTCTCAGGTCTGTTATGAACCCCCCTAAGCCACCCAAACCCCCCACCCCCACCCCACCCCACCTCCGACCCCACCAAACACGCACAGATGCAACCAATTTGGAGCACCTTGTTGTCAGAGCTACACAACACAGTGGGACTCATTATTTCATGCCGGGGTTTATACCTCACGAGATCAATTCATCAGCTCTGATCTTGCGCATGACGTCAAAGGGATTTTGTCGGAGGAAGGCAGAGGAATAAGATCAGGTTAACTCCTTTTAAGGGGGGTAAATATTTTTCTGGGTTGCTATGCATGAGGCTGCCTAAGCATATGGGTTGTTTTAGAATTAGAAAAAGATCTCTGCGAACATGTTGTATCGTAGTGTGTGTGTGTGTGTGTGTGTGTGTGTGTGTGTATATGGAAATTTTCAGTTTATTGGTTACTGTAGAATTTACAGCCTAGCAGAGCATATTATGTCTTTCTGGCATTCCTAACGAGCAAGACGACTTAAATTACCCAAAGGTCTCTGAAAGGACATCTTCCTACCCGAACATTAAATGCCTCGCTATGACTGTATGAGGACATCACATTTTCTTGCAACTACTGTACATCCTTGTAAGATCCTCATATCAGGAATGTTGTGTATTACTATTCAGAAAAAACTTCATCCTGTTTGAAGACATTGATCAAGTTCAGAAGTTGGTAAAAATGCTAATAATCAGGACGGAAAAGCAAGAAGAAACACACAGTACATACAGTAAGGTACGTAGCATTCGAGTTCGGACTGTGAAGACCTGACGAGGTTTGTGCAGAGGAGCGTTGCTTTGTGTCCAAGATTCCATGAGAAAACCATCTAATATGATGTACGTCTCAGCAAACATCTCGGACATCTTGAACGAGACTTCACATGTCCGTTATGTGACAGAATGAAAGAGAATCACACATGCGCAAGTTGTTAATGGTTTCCATTCCACATTATTCATGATAGCAAGGAGACGAAGAGACAGAGAGAGAGACAGAGAGAGAGAGAGAGAGAGAGAGAGAGAGACAGAGAGAGAGAGAGACAGAGAGGTTTTTGAGGTTTTAAACTCACTTTATTATAACCAAATTAATGAAGGGACTATTT
>CM059214.1:1593571-1641071 GCA_030347435.1 Clarias fuscus
AGCCGTAACCATGACAACTGCTTTTCACTCTCCTCCTGTGCGTACAGTAAAGATTCAGCAAATGCCTTTTGACTGAGGAGGAATTTGTCACTAATAATAGTTTTTTTTTTGTGCAAACAATAAAAATGGCGTTATGGAAACTTCTGGTGGAATTTGCTCAAATCCTCTGGTGACTTGCACTGGCGATGCACTGGACAGGAGCTTTTAATGGGAGACTAAAGGACCCCGAAAGGAATTCTATTGGGTTCCAGTTGTATTTTAACGGGTCGTCTATTAGATCTACAGTGCTCCTGTTGAATGTATTTTTTGGGCGGGTAGACGTTAAGATTCAGTTCATTGTTAGATGTCTATCATTATACAGTAAACTAAAGCCTGGTCTAATTCCATATGCTTTATGGTGTTCTTGTTCATGTTGGACTTTTCATTTATTGAATTATGGTTCTGTAGATTTTTTTGGGTGTCTGGTGTATTTTGGAATTTGGTCTAAGTCCAAGCATCTCCTATTGTATTGTATTTTTATGTTTTATCCATTAAAACATGGTCCAAGTCTGCATCATTTTGAACTATTGTTGTTGGACTATTGTGTGCTTTCTATTAAAAATGTTTTTATATAGTTCTCTAGCATTCCTGATTGATTATTTTTAATGGGTTACACATTAAAATATGGTTAAATTGGGTTCTAAATGTATTTTAAGGGGTTGTCTAATAAAATTTCGCTTTTAAAAAGTTCTGTATGCTTGTTGGTGGATGTTTGAGGTTTAATTCTTTAGGTGACTTGTTAGATTTTTTTTTATCCTCATATACAAAAATCTGGTCTAATTCTATGGTGTTCTTGTTGGACATTAATTTTGGACATTATTGTGTTCTCGTTGAACAATAGATTGATCATCTATTGAAATTTAAAAGTTTCTTTAGATTCGTTTTTTTTTTTTTTTCATGCATTATCCATTGGAATATGGTCAAAGTCTACTTAATGTAGAATTATTGTTTTTTTATTATTGAATTTTTTTTATTATTATTTTATCTAATAAAATGATTGTACAGAAGGATTTTTCTGATGGGTTATCTATTGTAATGTGCTTGAATTCTATTGAGTCCCAAATGTAATTTAATTGGTTATCTATTAAAATTTGGTTCTTTTTAAGGATTGCTGTGTAGGGTTCCTGTTGAATATTTATGAGGTACTCGTACTCATAGAAATAGTATCCTTGTTTACCTTGTATGGGATATCTAATGAAATATTGTTGATTTCTCTTGGCGTCCATCTGCGGCTCTGTAAAGTTCTACAGGATTTGTTTGGGATATCCAGTAAAATATCATCTCACTTTTATAGTGTACTCACTGCACTTTAATGGGAAGCTTAGATATATGAATAAATATGGATTTAAAGAGTTCCTAAGAGCATTAATGATGATTTTTTTGGGGGGTTATCCATTGAAATAGTTATGTCGATTTCCACAGCGTTTCTAGTCAATATATTAAAATTCTATACGGATTGTGTTTCATGTTTCTTAATTACACAGTCAATTATTATTTTTTAAAGTTGGCTACCTGTTCAATATGATCCCTAAAAATATGCTTTCCTGCTGGAGTTCTATGGGTTTCCACACTTCTACACAGTTCTTGTTGAACTTATATGATACTTTATTTGAAAGTGATCGCACTCCTTCTGTAAAACGTGCTTGTTGAATAAACCTGACCCAGGATGTTTACTATCTGATTGGCGCAGAAGCCGGCCGTGCCCGCCGTCATGCCCGTGGCTCTGCACAGCGTGGAGGTTCTGAGAGAAACCGTGGCTGAATTCGGCACAGTGGAGGAGGTCCTGAAGTACCTGGAGCCTGATCGCTGGCAGCTCGACCTGGAGGAGCTGTACAAGCCCACGTGGCACGTCCTGGGCAAGTCCTTCATCCACCAGAAAAAAACCAGAGGTACGAATAATGCTGGGATCTACAGTAATCGTCCAGGGCTCCTGGAATTATAATTTCCAATAGTTTTCCATCATGACCTGGTCATTCATCTTTTTTCATTTCTAATCAGTAAATATAAATCTGATCTTTGAGAATAAATCTGAACTCTTAGTTGTTGTTGATCCTGTGACGCTTTAATGTCACGCCTTCGTCATGCTAGGACGTTAATATTATTAGGGCATTTTTTCCACGACAATAAAATGTATTTGTGTCACCTTCTAATGCTGATGCAATGTTTCTGATGTGATGTCACTCACTTTCAATTAAAAATTACATCAATTTGAAACCAATAAAGAAGCAAACAAATAAATAACATTCTGGGCTCACAGTAAAAGTCTAGATCCGTCCCAGTTTGGAATAAGAAATTCCTGAGTAATCAGGATCAGCTGAGGAAGTGTTTGATTTACAGATCTTGACTCTGGAGTCAGACATTTTGGAACTTGTTACGTCTCAGGCCAACAATAAAAGTAAACAGCTGTCTAAATCCTGTGTGTGTGTGTGTGTGTGTGTGTTAAGGCGTGGTGGATCTGAACCTGCTCCGGGAGGAGGTCCGTCTCTACAGCTGCACTCCTCGTAATTACTCGGTGTCCCTGCGTGAGGAGCTGAAGAGGACGGACGTGATCTTTTGGCCCAGCTGTCTGTTGGTGAAGCGATGTGGTGGAAACTGCGCCTGCTGCTCGAACAACTGCTTCGACTGCCAGTGCACGCCCACTAAAGTCACCAAAAAATACCACGAGGTACAGTACAGACTCCAGTGAGCTCTCGGGCTCCCAAAAGCAAAGCCGAGGACGTCCTTAGCCTTATCATGGGTTTGGGGAATTATTTCTTAGCTGAACTGTTTCAAAACAGTGCCTCCAGTGGTGAAAGCTCGTAACTGTTTCTGTTACGTGTATAAATTAAATTGCTTTTGCAAAGTTATAACATGTTAGGTTTTTCTTTTAATGATAAAGTAGCTTTGCAAAAAAGTTAGAAAAATTAGCAAATGAAGTACAGTATATTTTTTTCATTGTATTTTGACTCGAAATATCTATAAAGCGAAGCAGACAGAACCTACAGTAGTTCTTTTATGCCTGCTTTTGTTCATGTATTCTTTCACGTCATCTTTCATTATTGAGCGAAACTGATGAAAATGTAGTTATTTTATTAAATGTCATTACTGCTCTAGTCTCGGGACTCGTGTGCCCTTTATCTTCAGCTTCATGTTCCAAACTCAGAGAATTCAATGTTCTGAATGTCCGTATTATGTTTCTCCAATATTCAGATGACAAGCTGAGTTTTTTTTTTTTTTTTTTTTTTTTGCATTGTAATAACGAGACAAAAATATTGCGCCTTCCTTTAAAAAAAAATATGTGGAAGAAAAAATTGTCCGTTTATTATGAGATCTTACATGGGTGGCTCAGTGGTCGGGCTTTCGCCTGCAATGCGGGAGGCCAGGGTTCGATTCCTAGCCAACGCCTAGCAAACGTGGCTCTACAGCCGATCAAAGGCGTCTGTAATCTCGCGCAAGCGGAAGGAACGGATAGCGATGACGCACACTGTCCGTGAGATGATGTGCTTGGTGCCATTACGTGACTCGGAGGGAACACGTGATAGCCTTCGCCCTTCCTGGTTGCTTTGATGGTGCGTGTCCTGATTACTGGTGGGAATAGACTATGACTAAATTGGGGAGAAAATCTGGAAAAATCTCCCTAAAAGAAAGACGAGACCAAATTCTCATATCCAATCACAGCACAGAAGGCGCAGTTTTACCGTTTAAATTGCTTAAATAAACATAAATGTGGTTTAATAATTCAACTGTGCTAAAAACACAATCATTTGAGTCTTGCCTTTGCGCTCGAGGTTTCTAACCAATCGTAGACCAGAGTGAATTCCCGTAGCCAATCACAACGCTGGAGGCGGGATTTCTCAGTTTTGCGGTCATTTTTTTGTTTGAATTATTTTGTTACTACACTTTATCTTGTTCATCATTTCCTCCTGTTGGAAAAGTCTGTTTATTGCTGCTAGAACTGCCTGCTTTCATGGACGTTCCACAGAATTACACGCAACTTTAAACAGACAGAAAGTGTAATGTGCAACTTCCTAATAAATGAACGTTTTTAAATCTGCCAAATCGTAACTTGGTAAAGCATGAGATCTTTTCTCTTTATGCTTCTTTGGATTCTGTTAGTTTTCCACACGCTCCATCACACTCCATCTCCGTGTTACTGACTCGGACTCACAGTGTCTCGTTTCTGTCTCTCTCTCTCTCTCTCTCTCTCGTCATGGTTGAAGGTCCTGATGCTGAAGTACAGGCCAGGTCGGGGGTCGCAGAAGTCGCTGACGGACGTGGCGCTGGAGCATCATGAGGAGTGCAACTGCGAGTGCAAGAACAACTGAACGCGGCGCTCCCATGAGGAAATATTTATTCGGTTAACTTTACGATTGAATGGAGACATAAACATGTTTTTTTTTTGTTTTGTTTTTGTATCTTGGACTCCAATGTTGTTCATCTCACAGATCTGTGGAACAAAACCACATGACGGACCTTTTTAACATTTTCAATATGGACAAACGTTTTTTAAGAACCTTTGCTTCTAATTACGCTGTTTTTACTTTCTGACGTCCTTCATCCTCCTCCAAGTCTCAGTGGATTCTGTTAATGACGCTTTCGATAGCATGAACCTCTTCCCTGGAGGTCGCTGAGGACCAGAGGAGAACCTCCAGCTTTTACTGAACTTCCATAGTTAGTAAAAATAAAAATAAGGAGGGCAGAGAGACGTCCTCTACACGTCTTTGTTCTTCACGTTACATTTGGCTTCTTGTGGAAAACAAAACTGTCTCTTGGTTTGTGTTTGAAATGGCGGTTCAGGGAAAGAAAAGAGCTGAATATCTTTTTTTTTTATTCTTTATTCGGAGTGTCCTTTCTTAACATCGTTCATCAAACTCCCAACGCTGGGCTTCGAGATGACAGGGGAGACGCGGACGAGCTCTTTTTTAGATTTTTTTCAGTAATGTAAATAGCCTTCCTGTTCCGGTTTTCTGTAGTTGTGTATCGTTGTTTCTATCCGTCATGTGCCTCGTGTCACACAGTTTTACACCCGTCCCTCATTATTTCACTGTTAATCAGTAACGAGTCGCTCACAGCAAAATCCACGGTGTCGAATGAGCTCTTATAGGATCAGAGAGGAGAAAAATTTAAGCTCTCTGTTTTTTTTTTTTTTTCTTTTTTAAACCTAAAACTTGACTCTTGTGTAAATCAGGCAAAACTAATTATAACACAAAGCAGCATAAAAGAAAGAGATAACATTGAAATCAAATAATAATGCACAGTTTTAAGGAGCCATAAATGTATTGAATAATTGACATAATTGAACTAAAGAGGGAAAAGCAACATTTCAAAAGCAAAATACCCTAAAGAGCTAGCATGCTAACACCGGTACGTTTATATATATATATATATATATATATATATATATATATATATATATATATATATATATATATATATATATATACTTTTATGTACTTGTAGCTTCCTGTTCATGATGAAACACACACAAAAAAGAAAAACAAAGGTGGTAGAATATGACACTCTGACTACATGTAAGTACTTTGGCTGGTTAGTTCACTAGTTAGTTAGTTAGTTCGAGCTAGCAAATAGCTAGTCAGTGTAATGTTTACAACAAGATATTAAATTCTCTGCTGCAGAAATCATCATCATCATCATCATCATCTTCAGTTGTGCTGGTTTGAGGACTGGAGATCACATGACAATCACATGACAACAAATGAACATTTCAGATGAATAAACTTGAGAAGGATGGATTTACAGAAAAATGACACTGCTGGAGAAATCATGACGGTTCTCACAAAAAGGTGTATTTATTTATTGTATATTTCTGATGCAGAACAAACTTGTTAAAAGAAACAGTTTTGCAATCATGTTTTTATTTCAATCATCATCATCATCATCATTCACACCAGTGTGGTTTAGACCGAGACTGAGATTTCACATACAACAAATATTGTGCGCTTAAAACTAAAAACATATACAAGGATGCATAATATAATGACTGTTCTAGTTTGTTTGTTTGTTTGTTTGTTTACTTGACTCCGCCCCTTACACCCAGAAGCCCTCTAAGAGTTCATTCAACACTCTGAGTTTTGCTGTGTACAGATACAGAGTTATAGATCATCAAACAAACTCTTAAAAGTAAAAGTGATGTCATCAAATGTAATCGATCAAAGACTAACAATCATTACTCGTCTATAACCTGAGCTTTACAGTTAAACACTAATCACGTCGCATTCTTCCTTCCATCCATTCTTTTCTTTTCATTTTTGTTTTTTTGTTTGTTTTGTCTTTTTGTTGTTGTTGTTGTTGTTGTTGTTTTTTGTTGTTGTTTTTTATAAATCTCACTGGAAGTTTAATGATTTCTGTTAAATCAGCCTGTAAAATGTCTCACGGTTGTATTTGTGCTTTCTAACCGCAGTCTTTTATGTAATCTGTTATTTAACGTCATGTGCAACACAGTCTAAAGTAACCGGCTGGATCTGACGCTTTGTATTTTATTGTGATGGTGTGTATGTTCTGTGTGCGTGTGTGCGTGCGTGTGCGTGTGTTTTGTTGCTGCTGTTGTTGTTGTTTTTATCCCTGAAATTTCTCTTTATTGTTTAAGGCATTAAACACACCTTCAGACTCCACTCTGACATCCTCAAGGACTCGACACGAGATATGAATATGAAAATAGTTATTTACATAAAGACATAAATAGTCACTTAGGTTCATGGTTTTAAAAAGAAAAATAAAAGGAAAAAACAGCTTTACGTTGCAGTTTGTCTTCAAAATGCATCAGTGTTTTAAAAAGATGATGAAGTCACGTCTGGAAACATGTAGGGACGAGACTCACCAAGGGGGACGAGACTCACCAAGGGGGAACCCCATACGATATTATCACGATATACCTCCATGCTGATTTGATTAATGTTGTGATTCTGTAAGTGTTGTGATTTTATAAATATCCCAGTTCAATATAAAAAAAAAAATTCTGGTTATTATTATTATAAGACCTTTAAAAGTTGAAACACTCAAAAGTTTTATCCTTTATCTTCATTCAGCAGCTTCATGTAGCGTGTTCCTTCTAGCATTAGTTTTCACACTTGCGCAGCGTTTAAACAATTTGAACATCATTTTACTTAAAATTATTACTTAAAATTATTAATTATCTCTGTTATGTTATATATACACATGCTGTAATAGTAAATAATAGCAAATAGTTCACTCCTACCGCACGGGATGTAAATGTGTGAATAGATCACAGCGCCACCTGTAGGATTTTAATGAAACGGCAACTTTTTACCAAATGGTTTCACCGTTCGTAAGCGTCAGTTCCGTCTGATCAAAATGAAGCCCAGCGAAGAACCTCCAGTCACCGTCTAATCGAACACGCCTTCTTTATTATCAATCTAAAAGTACTATTTTTTTATAAATCTATTTCGGAGATATATGAATCTCGATACGTAACTGAATCAATTTTCTCCCACCTTGAGAAAGTACATCGGAAAAATTGCTGTCCTTTAAAGAAATGAAAGAAATTGAAATATTCCAGGTTTTACAGTATTATCATTTTTAATAATAATTAAGTGAGCAATGACACACGGCTGGCTTAGACAAAGTGATTTTCTGTGTGTCTTTGTGTTCCTGGAGTGTGTTATATTTTATTCTGCACAGTGATTTATACTTCCTAAAGATTAAATGAAAGTTTTCTGACATGTTGAGCTTCTCGCACGCTTTTAACAAACTCTAACTTTACAACCAAAACTATTAAATCTCCACTGCATGATGAAGCCATTTATTTGTAAACACACACACACACACACACGCACATGGATTCATCTCTCCCACTCATCATGAACTCGTCTTAACACTCCTGCTCCCATGTGTGGAATTGTTTCCCCAGCTGTAATACCCATCAGACAATGCTTAGTTTTATATCTCTTCTAAACACGCTGTTTCAGTGTTTATGTAAATGAGCTACGACTGAGCCACGCCCTCTCCGGAGAACAATAGATCTGAGCGTGGGGGAGGGGATCTTCTTATATGATGTCACATTAGAAGGGAAATTGTTATATGTATAATGTTATGGATAACTGTTTTGTTTAAGCCCTGGCCAATACGAAAAAGAAAAAAAAAAGGAAAAAAGAGCAAAAAACAGGGAATGTTTGATGTTTGAACGTGTAGACGGGACTAAAAAGTCAATTTTGCATAACACAGAAAACTGTTTAAACTGTTTTAACTTAAATTTCAGTTTACCAACAATTCAATCAACTCTCTCTCTCTCTCTCCTTCTCTCTCTCTCTCTCTCTCTCTCTCTCTCTACCGAGAAGACAGAAGGAAGATTTTAAATGGAACCTGCTGTAAATGATAAAAAACGTTTACAACATAAGCAACACTACTGTTTTAAAAAACTACGCGTAAAAACAAAAACCCGGCGTCGCAGCCAGAACAACACAAAGCCAACACGCCACTTCTGACCAATCAGACGCGAGAACTGATCCGCATCGCAAAGCTAAGTCGTTCTTGCTAAGACACCTGACCGCTACCATGCTAACGTTAGCGCTTGCAATCCATCACGCCATTCTCCCTCGGCAGAGACGAAGTGCCGTCTGTCAGCTGATCTCCGAGTCATCTTTCCCGAATTAAGAGCGTGACGTTTCTCATCTTTCAGCGTCTTTCCTCCTCATTCCTCACGCTCGGCTCTTTGATGGAACGGATTTCGATTCGCACGTCATCCGAGATGAGTCTCCTCCACTTTGATCACGCTGTCCTCAAAGCAGGAGGACTGAGTCTCTAAAGCAAGCTTTTAGATCCATCATCTCCTGCGAGGGGCTTTCAGCAGCTCCGAGCGCCTGGAATGTTCATCTGGAGCTCAGGGAGAAGAAGAAGAAGAAGAGAAAACACAGAGAGAGAGAGAGAGAGAATGTTCAGCTCGTCTTCTAGTGGCTCAGTCAACACTTTAAAGCACACACACACACACACACACACACACCTTTAACATCACATTTCTCTTTCTGGAGCTCTTGTAAATCCTGATTTTTATTTTATTTTGCTTAAAAAAAAAAAAATCATTTAACAACAAAAATTCAGCTTATATTCTCAATACAAACACAACTTTAAATCTGATTCAGTATTTACATTTTTTTTTACAAAAGTTAAAGATTGTGAAAATACAATTTCATTTTCCAAATTAGAATTGGAATAATAAAACCTATTGTGTACTCACAAACACATAATGCAGAATTTGCTAAAATGATTTGACCATTTGTCAATGTTGAATTGATTCTGAATCTAAAACTTGACTCATCGATTTAATGAATTGATCTGTTTAACATGTGGTTAATTAAACTGGGCAGCTCGTTAGCATCTATTACAGACGCATTAAATCACAATCACTGATTATCATACTGATTAAGAAGTCTGAAATTTACAGTAAATTCCCAAACTCACAACACTTTCCTGGTGAATAAAGGTCAGTGTGTAAGTGTATTTCTGCGTGCGCATGGAATATAAAAGTTATTTGCATACGTAAACACTCTTCAGACATAACAAGGAGCTTTTGGTTCATAAAGCACGAACGTGACTCAAACTGTGTGTGTGTGTGTGTGTGTGTGTGTGTGTGTGTGTGTGTGTGTGTGTGTGTGTGTGTGTGTGTGTGTGTATCGATCTGCTGGATTAGTTTTTGTAATTTTCACACACGTAGTCACACATGCGTTATATGATAAATGCTAGTCGATGCTAACGCGCGTTATTAAACCGAATCCTGTCGATCTCACACGTGCAGAGTGCGAGGACAGAACGGCTGGACGTGTAATTAAATTAAGAGTGCGGTGTGAAAGGAGACACGTCACACAGCTTCCCCGTGATTCATGACTCCATTTGTCTCTGTTCAAACTCTATATTTCTCGCTAGCGCGGCCGCTGCGCTCCCCGCGGAGTACCGGTTTACGTCAGTCGCCCGCTGCGAGGCGAACGAGGGAAGAATTACGGCGGCGGTGACGTCTCTGTGAAACGACTTCTCCATCACTGTTGTCTGTAATTGAAAGAGCACATGGACGACGACGCGGGGCCGCGTTTAACCGCCTCGCTCTCTGCTTGTTAATTACAGACTCGTGTTCCAGGAAGCAGTCGCGGTTATTGAGGGAAAAAAGACGAAGCAATCAGGAAGAGGGTATTAATCTCTGGGGATGTGGAGTTTTACTCGCCGCTCGTTAGGAGCTCGGACATACAATACTGCAGGTCTCAGTTCTGGATTCTGATTGGTCGAAAAGGTGTCGATTAGTTTTCTCTCACAGTAGAGCGGATTCCCGTAAGGAGTCTCCAGTATCAGAGGATTTAAAACTGTAACGTGATGATTTAGGCTTTCTCACTAACATGACACGCTGCAATTTTCTTTTTCTTTTGGTCGTTTTTGTTTTGTTTTATTAACTTCATAAAAGAGAAGCGAGACAGACTGGTGAGAGAAGGACCGTTTGCAGCTGCTATAACGCAAGCGATGACACAAATCATTAAATGCAACTATCAATGAATAAAAAAATCCAATTTAGTGTTAAATCAATTAAATTATAATTATTTTATTTTTTTTTGTTTGTGAGTCGGGTTAAAACACATTCGTCTCACACATACAGACAGGTGAAATGATTAGTATAACAGTCTGTCATGTAAACACTTTAAATAAAACTCTAAAAATTGCATTAAAAAAATTAACTAAAATAAAATTTACAAAAAAATTGACACATATACTGTATTACACAGAATGAAAGATGAAGAAGAAGAATATTCCTTGTATTGTAAAAAGGGCAATAAGACACATGAATATTGTGATTGTTCTCAAACACTCAGCAGCTTCGCCTTTCGGTTCAGATTTACACTTTTTTTTTTTTAACAGTTTTTACTCCTTGAGTGATATATAAAGAGCAGAACTACACTACCCATCAGCCCCGGCACATCACATGACCAGGTCACATGCTTGACTGATCACCTCCACCTGTCTCCTGTTCCACCTGAGGAGCGTCTCACTGTCTCGCTGTCGTCTCTGTAGTTGTTGTTGCGTGTTCACACCGAATCTGATTTATCTCACTGTTCTGATCTTTAGGGCTGAGTGCGAAGTTCACACTGTTATCTGACATCGGATTTGTCTCCGTTCAGATCGGTAGTCCAAATCTCAGATTTTTGACCTATCTGCACTGGTTGCCGTGGTAACAACGCCGGAGACTCACATGCAGCGCGACATTTAATATCAAATAATTCTTTATTTCCGTTCTCTGTTTCTTCCGTCTCCCTGCTGGTTTTTCAGTTAGTTTCCACCACGGATCCGCGTCCCATAGCGCACGTGGTATCTTCTGTGGACATCACGCGGACTTCCATGTCAGGCCGCGAATGACGTAATGGACAGTCAGAAATCCGATTTAGATAGTCGGGTAGAGCGTCGGGACTGAGGCACGTCTTCAGGAGTCCCACCTGAATCTGATTTCGAACCTCCTCTGGATGAGACTCAGATCGGATTTGCAAAAATCAGATTGAATATGTTATCAGGAGACGCCTGAGATCGGATTAGAAGAAACGTCGTACGAGGGTTCAAAGGTCATCTGCACTCGGTAACTGATGTTGTACTTTCAGATCAGATCCTCACACACACACACACACACACACGCACATGGTTAGCTCTTCTTTTCCCTCAGACATTTCACACCTTCTGGAAAGTTCCTTCAGTTCTCAGGGCTGTAAATTAAAGCTCACGCGTGCTCGTGAATGAATAAAACGCTTCTGTGTGTGTGAGATGAATGCTCTGACATTTTTCCTCCTGAAGGGAAATTTCCTCTCTCGCACCTTGTTTTCCATCTCTCGCCCGGGCCATGACGTCGGGATTCCCCTCCACCACCACCACCCCCACCCGTCCGCTATCCCAGAATCCCCTGCTCGGACACCTTTGCCCCGTTATTCCTTTTTTTCGCTCGGCACCTTAAAAAAACAACCGAGACACAAAACCGGCTTTTATTCGGCGACGGGGCAGAGGGTCGGAACCTTTTCCTCCTTCCACACGTCCACGGCCGATCGGGAACGTAAATACGTCTGAGTGATGTTCCTAAAACACACGGAGGAAGCGGGAATTAATGATTTCTTTATGTACGCAGTCGAGGTCTTAAAGTCAACAGATCATAAATACTGTAGGCCGGCGTGTGTTTCTGGGCTGTTTTGTTATTCGTTCTTTGTGAAGTCGTTTCTTCCTCGTACACTAACTTCATCTCACAGATGTGTGGGCGCGTCCGAGGAGAGAATCTGAGTCAGCGCTCTATTCATTATTTTTAGCTTTTCCATAATGTCTGTCTGATCTGAAATCTGGATCTACGAGGGGCGTTCAAGTCAAACCGAGACTTTCTGGTGCGTGGAAGTGAGTGACATTTACAGAAGACTTCGAGCAGAGCGCGGTGATGCTCATGGCAGACGTCGCGGTGAACATTCAGCGGTTGTAACGTCTGATCACTGAAAATCAACTTGCAGAAGAGACGCGTCTACACACACACACACACACACACACACACTCACAAACACTTCAGCGTGATGTACAGTACGAGTCCAATATGCACTGTTTGTCCCCGCCCACATCATCACTGTAACCAATCAGACCACAGGTTTTTATCAGCTTCATAAAAATAATGATAAGAATTTTAAAAGCTGTTCGTTAGTTTGATTGATTGCGATGATGTAAACTGAATCATTAAAGCCACCGCAACACTACGGCGTAACCAAGGAGAATAGAAATTCTGTATCAGTGTGTGAACATATCGAAATCATATTAAAATTAAAATGATACTTTAGGAAAATATGTGACATTATGCCTAAGAAATAGTCATTCAGTGGAAATAATCACATTTACAGACTTAATTTATTAATTTGTCATTAACACAGAGATAAACTGAAACAATAAAACTGTTTTTTGTTACTTAAATAAAATTTTATCTCTTTATGAAACATTTATCTGTCTTTTGATAAAAACCACGAAATTAATGACAAATTAACAGGCTCCCCCATCCAAACCCCTCAAAAAAAAAAACCATTACCCCCCCACCACCACCAGCACCACATCTGCCCTGGTCTCTCTCTCTCTCTCTTGTTCTTTCTTCTTTGACCCTGACTGAACAGAGGGTCAGCGACCACATGTAAGTCCTTCCACATTACCGCTTCGCCGTCCCAGAATGCACCATTCCTGTCTTTCCTCAGGGCCTCTAATTCACATAAGTGATGTGGTCTCTTAAAAATAAAAATCAGAAGGGGAAAAAAAAAAAAAAGGAGTGGCAGCGAGCGGGGGCGGAAAAACAACAGCCGGGGTCACTTTACTCTTTAATGCTCAAAGGCTTACAAATTTAGGAAACCGCTGATGCTTAACACCGTGGAAGTTTCCGCCCTTCTCCCTGCGACCCGCGTTCGGAAAGTTTCTGCAAGGCGTCTGTGCTGATCAGGAGTGCATACACACACACTGGGGGTATTCAGCGTCTAACATCGGCCTAATCTCAACCAAATGTGTGTTTGCTTTGGCATTGAGCCTGACACACTCGTTACACTTTGTGTGTGTGTGTGAGAGTGTGTGTGTGTGTGTCAGGGTGTAGTGGTGGTCTGTGAAAACTCCAAAGAGGAAGCAAATCTTACAGCAGACCTTCAGTTTAGTGTCACCTTTTCTGGATCAAGTTATTACACACACAGAGTGTGTGTGATGTGTGTAAGCTCTGAGAAATTGTCTGTGTGTCTTAGTGTGTGTGTGGCAAACTCACATTTTTTTGCCAGTATAATAATAATAATAATAATAATAATAATAATAATAATAATGAACAGTAATGCCAAAGGTGGACCTCACGGCTGTGATGTGGAACAGGATTCTGGATCTGTCCCAGCAGGACTTTTTGGTTATTAAATCGTTATGGAAACGTTAATGTGACTTTAAGGACTCTACGATGGTGAGGGAGCTAAATGCTAGCCTCGTCCGCCAGGCAATCTGCTCCTCCGCCGCCTCGAGATATGCACATGTAGCACTTTATCAAATAACAAGCAGAGCGAAAAAAAAATTTTTGTTTGTAAAAAGATCAAATTAACCGTCCGCCGTTTAGCAAACCATTAAATCAGGAAGCAGCGGACAAAAAATTGCATTGTGGAAACTGATTGTACAGGGATGGGGCACTAAACATCCGAGCAACATTAAACGCTCGAAATAAATGTAAATTCTGCTGTTCTACTGACATCTGCTGTGACTGGTGGAGCTGGCGACTGACAGTTAGCGAGCGACAGTTAGTGTAATTAGCAGGAGGTGAGAGTCGTGTTAAACTCTTAGTGGTACTCTGTAGCCAGAAGGTGAGGAGAATAAACCATGGAGGTGGTGGACAGTCCTGAGAAACTCACCAGATTTACTTTAAATTTTCAGCTTATTACACTTTAGAATATCAGCTCTGTTAACTTCTGGGTTGCACAGTCAAATCCAAATAGTGTTAAATGGAAAGCTAGTCCACTTAGTGCGCTTGTTCCACACACACTAAGTAGTGCCCTTGATCAGGGGTTAGAGAGGGGTTTGGGATTCAGTCTTGTGTTAGACGCTAGTTAGCTTTGTAGCTAAGCGTTAGCCGTGAACAGAACGACGCGGACGGTTCAGAGGCGATTCAGAAGGACTTAGAAGTGATTAGTGCAGAGACGTGAGGCGTGTTGTTTAAGACGACATGACGTTATCAGATGTGTGTTGTTGCTGAAAGTGCTTCTGTGACTGGGTGTGAATGTGGGCGTGGTCAGGCAGCTGCTCTCTCCTCAGTACTGCGGACCGTACAGACCCACTCTCACCCACGCCGAGACACACAGTCAGTGTCATTAACCGCTGGACAACACCTGGGACACGCCCAGTCACACACACAGTTACACATCACAGTGCTGTTACTGTCTGTTATCAGCACTTGTAGAACGCCTCTCGTCCAATCGGATCACTTGCTCAGAATTGACTGTTGTATGATATCTGATAATGACAGACAACGTTAGAGTTCTTGCTCAGTTGAGCGCGATGAAAAACTCATCCTGCCTGAATAGGGCTCATGTGAGGGGAAACAAAAACTCATTATTCTGATATTTGTTTTATAAATGAATCATTTCAGTTAAATAGACATGGTTCGTTAATGGATTTTAAGATGTGAAGTTTGGGAAGATTAACCATCAGACATCTGTTTGTTTATTTGTTTGTGTGTGTGTGTGAAAGAAAGAGAGAGAGAGAGAGAGAGGGAGAGAGAACTTTAAAGTTTACGAGCATCACTAATGTTCATGACTCGCCACGTTTTGACTCATCAGCACATTTTGGGTGTGTTCTCCATCCTCGACTCAGTCATCGCTTTGCATCATTCCACTCAGCGCTGTCGAGCCTCGTCCATGAAAGCGGCATTTTGTGCCGAAGCTAAGACGTGTTTTTGTTTAGCTGAGATTCTCAGTCATGGATATAAAGGCCAGTGTACTGCCCAGGTCCACCCTCTCTCTCTCCCTCTGTCTCTCCCTCCGTCTCTCTGGGGAGCATGTGCAGGGTGGGACGTTGCTTGACTTCACTAAAATGGCCTCGGTCCAAGCCAAACGTCCCGGAGTCTCGAGGGCAGGGCGCCGCTTCGGGATGCCACGGATCTAAATCACCGGTTCTCTGCATGCTAAGAGGTCATAAAGTCGCACTCTAAAGCCTCTTTGAATCGGTTTGAGCGCGAGCTGATGTGTGCCTCCAAGTATCCGTCAGTCTCGCCCTCTCCGAGCGGAGGAGCATCTGTGTCCTTTCATGGTTTCTTCGCGGTTCCCAGCTGAATTAATCACTCTTTATCAGCTCGGGGATTTATTCCTCCACATCGCCTTTGATCCTGAATCAGAAAACTCATCGAGGTGGGAAACTTTGATGGGTTTTCACAGATTCGATTTTCAAAACAATGTGTGCGATGTAAGTTCAGCGTGACATCATAAGTGTGAAGTGTGAGACGATCCCTGCTTGTCCTGGACGTGAAACGTGTCTTTGAAGTCTTATTCGGATTTACGGGATCAAAGCAATCTGTATAAAAAACTACAGTCTAAGCTCTTAAAAAGAATGTTATCCTAAGTTAATCTAACTTTTACTTCAATCTTCTTAGTTGATTTGTCCTGCAATAAACTTTATTTAAGCTCCTCTGTTTGGTGCTTTAGAGATTTTATTTTTAATTAGTAAGTCTTCAGAAAGTCAGTAGCTCTAGTTACAGAGCTAAGCACACCAAAAAGAAAAGAAAACAATTCACCACATCCTCAACACATCACAGGTCTGAATCATTTCATCACCGCTACTCACTGAAAGTGAAAGCCTCCTGAGACGCTCCCGGTTCTGGACTACTTTAGTGAACTTAAACTTGCAACAATGCAATAACATGTCACTATAATGCATAGCTTAGCCTCAAGTGATGACACTCATGGTCATGATTACCTTCTCAGATCAGAGATTAATCTAATACATTTTAAGGGTTAACCAAGTTCACAGTCTGTATATGAGCCGATCTCAAAACCATAGGGCTGTGAACTCATTAGGAAGTGAAGAAGGGGACTTTACGCTGTGATTTGATTTGACCTCTCTGTGTAAATGTCAAGAACTGTTAGCTGAGAACACTACCCCAAGTTGTTGAGTTGAAACTACAGCCTGAGGGGCGGATTTATTTTCAGGGAACAACAATTTGCATTTGCAAATTTGTCCTGAACACAACATTAAGCTAGAAAGTGGAAACTCTGGGCGAGCAGCCATATACTGTACAATAGGAAAGTTAGGTGTTAGGGAATAGGGACCATAATAAATAGTGCACTGGGGATAAAGAATAAAGAACCTGGGATTAAACAGATATTAAATTATATTGAGGGCTACGGAAGGAAGCAAGCAGGGAACTAAAAAACTAGGAGGCAATAGCTAGGAACTGGGAACTTTGGGACTAAAAATGATCTTAGCAGGTCAAATATTCTTGAATTGATCAAAATTGTAATTCCTTAAAATAAGATTATAACTAGTTAAAAATACTTATTCCTATTTAAATGTTACTAAAATTGCAAATGAAATGTCGAGTTCTATTGGCAGATAATTTTTCTAGTTTTTAGGAATTTATTTCTTGAAATAGGCAAGAGAATTCCTAAAAATAGAATCGCATGGTGTATTTTATTTGCAATTTTATTTTAGTAACATTTAACTGGAAATAAGCTTAATAATCTTATATTTGACTTTTGTCATTTTTGTCTTATTTTAAGAAATTATAGATAGGTGCGGCTAGATTCAAGAATATCTGACTTGCTAAGATGACATTTTACGTACGGTATGTGAATTTGAGAATGAAAAAAACTTGCAAACTAAAAAAGTAGGGAACTAAGGAAGTAGGGAACTAAAAACATAGAGAATTAAAAATTTTGGAAAATGAGTAGCTAGGGCTCTGAATTTGGAAACTTAAACAACTATAGGACTAAACAAAAATAGGGAACTAAGAAACTAGGGAGAAAATAGATAGGGGCTGAGAATTTGGGACTTAAAAACTAAGGAACTAAAAAACTAGAAGACAATAGCTAGGGATTGAGCATCAGGGACTAAGAACCTGATACAACACCTCATGGCTAAGAATTTGGAAACAGCTGGGAGCTGAGTACTGGGGACCTAGGGAATTAGGGAACTAAGGAACTAGAGACCATAACTGGAAGCTGAAAGTTTGGAAAATACAAACTAGGGAACTGAAAAAAACTATTGAACTGTAAAACATCAGCTAGTAGCTGAGAATTTGGGAATTGAAAAACTAGGAGAAAATAGCTAGGGGATAAATCCTAGCTTCCTGGGAAGCTGAGAAAATAGAGAACTAAGTAATAAGGAGACAATAACTAAATCTATAGAGTAGGGAACTAAGATTTTATGAGAGAATAATAATGGACTGAGTTTTTTAGGGAGATAGGGGATAGGGACCATAATAACTAGTTCACAGAAAACAAAGAAAACAGGGGGGGGGGGGGGGGGTAAAGAAAAAAACTACAGAGCTGGAAACAAGAGATCTAGAAATACTTTATATGAGATTATGACTAATAACTAGGGAACTATGAATTTAGTTTTTTTTTTTTTTTTTTTTACAGAAATAACAGATACAGATTTTGGAAATAAAATAACTTTGGACTCTATGCCAATGATCTGTACATTAGGGAATTTAAAATGTGAGACTAGAAAGTAAAGAAAGTGAAGAGCTGTGCTAATGATTAGCATGAACTAAGCAACATGCTAATGCTACCTAACATTAGAGAAACACTACAGGACAAACTGGATATGTGTGTTTTATTCCACAAGCTAGTCATTAGCAAGACCATGCTAATCGTGGTATTAGTCAGACTTAGCGCATCATGAGTAGCTAATGTAGTAGAAGTGTAGTGATCAGAGGATTTCAAAGCAGGTCTGAAGGAAAAAGACATGCAGTGTTTCCTGGCATTAGTAAAAAAAAAACGTGTGATGTTTAAACGATTGTTGTACGTGACTCAGACGTCTGCTTTGACCTTTCCAGAACCACAGAGTCACAGAAGTGCTGAAAAAGCCAGTGTGTCAGGTCGGCGTCGGCAGGAAGCAGCGCCTAAACGCCACATGTTCATTCAGAGAAAGTGGAAATGGTCTCATTTCAGCAGGATTTATTGAGCCTGCCGCGAGGAATGCCGAGAGAACCGAGAGAATTTCAGGAAAAATGGATGAACAGGGCACGGCTGGATAGGATCACAGGACATTATGTCTGAAATGAGATCATTTGCTGTGATAGGCTCGCTAATGTCACTCGAGGAAGTGAGGACGGTCATTAATAAGCCTTTTTCAACTTTCAATAGTCTTTTTTTTTTTTATTCCTCATTACAAAATCCTTTTAGCCCTAGGTCACAAACTGAGGAACTGTTAATATCCGGAAATTAAATTCACTCTCAAGTGAGCAACACGAATTAGTCACATGACCGTCAAACATGCTTACTACAAACAGGTTATTAGGTTATATTCTCATTAGAGAATATAAAAAACTAGTCTTTAAGAGCTAAGCGCTAGAGGACGGATAGCTAATCAGGTCACGTTGATTTCTGTTTAAAAAAGGCTGAACACGGTGTTGGCTAAAAACTAGAAATTCTGAACATAGAACAGGTAAGTTAGGAGTTAGGGAACAGGGACCACAATAACTAGGATTAGTAATAACTAGTATTAACAAAATTAGGACACAACAACTAAGAGTTGATGATCTGGGTAATAAGGAAGACGGGAAATAAAAACTGAGAGGCAACAACTGGGGCTGAGAAGTTGAGAACTAAAAAAATAGGTAACTGGAAACCTAGGGAACTAAAGAAGGTAGGGAACTGGAAAAAAAATAATAATAAGAGGACAATACAGTAGCTAGGGTCTGAGAATTTCAGGACTAAAAAAACACCTACAGTATGGAATTAAATCTTAGGGCTTATAATTTGGGAACTAAGAAACTAGAGGAAACTTCTTTTAGCTGAGATGCTGTTAATATCCTACAAGTTTAATGTTTAATTCACCTACAAGATTAGATTATTCACTAGACTTTAAACGAAACAGGAAGGACGCTAATCAAGTCACACTGATTTCTTTAAAAAATACAATTAAAAAAGGAACAGTATATGCTGTCATGACAGTTTCATGATATTGTGTTAAGCTTTTTTTATTTGATAAAAAACTTAATATAATTAAAAAAAAAAGAATATAATAACATTTATATTAAAAAGTAATCAGAATTTCTGTGTATTTAATTGTCATAAAATGCATACATGAGTCAGTCATTAAAATATCATTAAAAACAATTACACTGTTACAGATATTAGTATTCATATAGCGGACATTATTGTGCTATAAATGTCATACTGGAAGTATTTATAACACATACTGTACATTATAAGCTGTAACACTATGAAAAAGCAAGCAAAGTTACATTGACGTTCATCAAAGGAGAAGGTAGTCTTCATGACAGTTGACACTTTCCTTTAGTAAGGTCTCATAAGTCTTTATGTTGATGTAGAGTTTCTGACACTGGCCTTAAGTAAAATCTTACCTAATTTAAACTTTCTGATTTGTCTTTTCGGCTCTAACACTGCTCGTGTTCCTTGAAAACTCCCTCACCCTGAACATTCTGTCAGGCCAACATAAACCAAACAAATGGCTCCTTTTCCAATCTCTCCAAAACAATCAGTGATCCCGATCCCGTGTCCCGACCTCAGGGGTTATTTCTGGACCACACTGTTTTCTCGTTCGTATTTAGCACGGGAAAACAGAGACGGCGGATCTCGAGTGAGCTCCACTGAGATTTGTGCCATTTAGCTGTTTGTCAGAGCGAGACGACTTTGTCTGGCTGAGTCTGAGTCAGACTGACGGAGAGAGCGAGAGTCGGCCAGCCGATGAGACGAACTCTCAGAGGACGGAAAGAAACGGCAGGGAGGTGAAGCAGATCGAATTCACACACACACACACACACACACACACACACACACACGCACACACACAGGCATGGCATTTTGCTTTAGTTCATCTGGCACTAAGAGGTTGGAGGATGCTGAAGCTGCAAACAGGACGTTAACACTTTTCCGTTGAGTGAGAGGACGTGACTGACATGTTACAACGCTGATTAAGTACAGTTATACATTTTTTTGCATTTTTTTGATCATCAGAACATCAAAAACATGTTCAAAGGAAGGCCAGAGAATAGATTCATATGTGTGTCATTAAGAAGTCATAAAATTTCCCATTAAAAATAGTATTCTTATGAGTGTTCATAAGAAAGGAACTTCAAGTTCCTTTAACTTTGAGTGATTGTAAATATCCATCTGACACTGTACAAGTACTTATAAAGAATAGTAATAATAAAAATAATAAACAACTAACTTTGCTTAAGGATTAAAAACAGATACATAATGTTGTCATTATGGTACATAAAGATGTTAAAAGCATTAATAAATAACTCTTATAAGCAGTATTATGGAACACACTTAACCATCCAAATCCCTGATATAATGTTGTCATGCTATTCTTATGCTTACTGTTAAATTTGTTAGGGAGCAAAAATATTGAACTTTGGAGCGATGGAAAAAGGTCATGTGACCAGATTGAGTCTGTTCCAGAGTGATGGGCGTGTCAGGGTAAGAAGGGAAGCGCTGTAATGAAGCGATGCTCCCATCATGCATAGTGTCCACTGTACAAGCCTCTGGAGACAGTGTTATGATCTGGGGACGCTTCAGTCGCTCAGGTCGAGACTCAGCAACGTTATGTGGCGATAAAATGAAGTCACATGACCACCTGAATGTACCGAATCACCAGCACATCACATCTATGGAGCTTTTTTTGAGTCATTTTCCAGGACTGGGGAATGAGGAATCATTTTCACACATGACATGGACACCACAGTGTGTGTAATCGCAGCTAAAGGTGACTGAATTAAATATTAGTGTGTGTCTTTTTTTTTTTTAAGTGTATGCTGTATATAGTAGTGATAAGAAATGCACTGTACTTAAAACTCAAAGATTGTAAAACTGTGACATCAGGATGTCGTGATGTTGTTATACGTATTATCAGTGTTGGGGGACGTTACTTTTTAAAGTTACTAATTACATTACAAAATTACTGTCTTCAAAAAGTAATCCGTTACATCACTGCGTTACTTTCTAATAGATGTAACTAGTTCGAGTATTTTTCCACTGCAGAAAATGAAAACTCCTTTATGATTCCTCATGCATGTTGTTTTAGTCGAGACCTTTATAATTATTCTACCATCATCACTCAGTGAAGTTTGGCCCAGAATCTGTTGACTGCTAATACCCCTATTTCACCTACGCCTACAAACCGCACAGGTGAGATAGGGGTATAACAGCAGGAATAACAGAGGGGGGCAGGTTATCGGGGGCGGGGCTTGTAGGACGACTTCCTCACACACACACACACACACACACACTAATGGATTGGGAATGACTGCTGTCTGGCTCACGGATTACATAAATTGTCTGAATAACGGATTACATTTTTTGAAAAAGTAACTAAATAACTGAGGACTTGAATATCGGACCGAACGCGTTAGATGACTCGTTACATCAAAAAAGTAATCCGAGTACTCTAACACATTACTTCGTAACACGTTACACCCAGCACTGCGTATTATTCATTTAAATAACATTGTGATGTCAGTCGCATCCTTATGAGCAGTGCTTTCATAAACCTTCATTAACATCTCATGAGCAGGAATAAGAAACCCACTTAAGTAAGGTTCAGGGGAAGTCTTAAATTGTCAAGACATTCACATGACTATTCATGTAACCGCATTACCAGGTTTGAAAAATCACATTTTTTGTCACAGTTGTTCATGATCTCGGGGAATATAACATAATATGTTTATTACCTGTATATCTATAGTATATGTTTATCATCTGGCCTTTGGTTGTATTAATCTGTGTTGAAAGTTAGTTCAGATTAAATGTCATAATTTTGAGAACTTTTCAGATAAAAAAAAAATCTATCATTTTTAAAACTCTATTAAAAGTATACATTTAAAAAATCTTCTTTTTAGTATAAATGTCAGCGTGCTTTATATACGTGACATTTTGTTAAAGAAAGGTTGCTCCACTGGGAAATTGCAGCAAATGAAGGCCACGCTGCTCTTTCTGGCCACGCATGAAGGAAGAATGGAGCGAAGGAAAATAAGCTGCACGCTCACATGTTGTTTTTGTTTTTCCTTTTCTGGCCATAAAGTGAAATTGCTGAAAAAAAAAAAAAAAAAAAAAAACAGCAGCCACTGTAGAGAAAAAAAAATTAGATGTGAGGAGGATAAGTGAGGTTCTGTGACAAATCGGCGGCGTATCCTCAGGTAACCACCGTTTCCTCCCAGCGTGCACTGGCTCGGGATCAGAAACAGGAGTGTGCTGGTGAATAAACAGGAACGCCATTTATTTGCTATTTTAAACCCAGAAAACCTTCCACTGCTTGTACTGCCTGCTCTGTTCACAAAATTTAAGACAGACATGACAAAGTGTTCGGAACAGAAACAGAAATTCCAAATACACTTTGGAAAAACACCACAAAGGCAGAGGACTGAGTATAATGGAATAAGACCGGGACTGTTGGCATTCAGACCTGTTTACCGTGAGTCTGGAGAACACGGTCATTTCGGACAGAACGGTCCTTCGCTGCTTTAGATGTTGCATTACAGACTTTTACTAATCAGTCAACCTTAATGGACTTAATTGTTCAGAACCTCAGAGCCCATGATGCAACTTCTCTTTTGGAAAAACACCACAACGGCAAAGAACTATCCAATCTATATCCTCAATAAAGGACACTCTTCCAGTAGTTCTCAATCATGGAGATGTTTAATAAGCGTGATACAGGGACCCAAAGGTTCAGTTTTAAGCCCATGATTTTTTTTTTTTTGCTTGTGTTGTCAACAAAATTTAAGACACCTGACAAAATGTCTAAAACAGAAACACTTTCATACTGTAACTTCCATAAAATATTTAATGAGCTGTTACAGAGAACATACTGAAGGTCCCCAAGGGTCACTTTTAGGCCCACTCTTACTTTTCTCCTTTTTTGTGTGTTTGGTTGTTATTTTTACTTCAGACATGGAATGTCAGTTTTTTAAATGGATTGTAACATATATGTATATATGTATCAGTTTGCAATGCTCCTTGATTCTTTAAAAAAAAAAAAGGAAAAAAAAGAAAAAGAATTCTCAAAAACTGCTAAAAGGTCATTTTTTTTTCAATCAAACTGTTCATATGCTTTATACAGTATGCATGTTTTTATTCTTCCTGAAGGTCCAACATTTTCTTATTAATGTAATTATTTATTAATAATTCACACATATATTGCCTTTTTGGCACTGTTGGATGTTCAGTGCAATATTTATCTTTTCTGGATGGAAAGCATGGTGTTCACCTTCTGTGAATCAAATTGAATTTAAGGGACTGTTATATATTTGTCATTGTTAATCTAATTCCTTTTCATTCATTTAAAACTAAAAAAACATGCAATATGGTGCCCCACAAGGTTTGGGTTTAGGCTGAATATTATCATATTCCTTTCGATTTGCTTATACTGTTTTATACTGTTCAAGACAGACATGACAAAATGCCCAGAGCAGAAATGCATCCCAGTTTCCAAACACTATTTATAGAATTATTACAACCTTGTCAGCAGCAGTGGTTACAGTACCAGCCAGTGGAGGATCCTGAAATCTGTTTTAATGTCCCTCATTAAGAATGGATGTCATTAAACCGCTTTCGCAGCAGTCAAGGTCAGGGCAATGCAAAGCAATTTAACCAGGGCCCAACAGTAAAAAACTGTTACTCAAACACATTGTTATGAGCTGATCTCTAACAAGACTAGAGCAGTATGTCTACATCATGGATTTAAAACCCATGACATCTAAGAAATATTTATTTTTTCAATACTGAATAATTAAAGAGAAATAAATGTTCAGGTTTAATGGAGCATTTTTCTAGCTTACAGTGCAACATGGTGTCCCACAAGGTTGAGTTTCAGGCCCATTATTATTGTTGTTATTTTTTCTTTTTTTTTCCTTCCTCAAAATTCACCCTTGTAGAGGTGTACTATAATTCACATATATAATGCTCAGCTTCACTTAACCTTATCATGTTTTGGCAGGGTGTAGTACCACATCTGTGCAAATTAGGACACAATTTAATCTTTTTGAAAGTGAGTTCGGATAATGTGGCGTACCATTCTGCTTAAAATGTGCAAAATGTTCACATTTGTTTCAAAACTAACAAGTACTAGACACAGCTATGTAGTGTGTAGTGTCAGAACACAGCTATAGAGCATGATTTAAGACACAGCCACAATGTTTTTGAGATCATATCGTTAATATGATTAATGTGATCTAATGTGTTTTTTTTTTCCCTGCAAATTTGTTCTTGCTGCTCAAATGAGATCAAAGACATGGCAACCATACCACTGGGAAAACACTGTGTGTGTGTGTGTGTGTGTGTGTGTGTGTGTGTGTGTGTGTGTGTGTGTGTGTGTGTGTGTGTGTGTGTGTGTGTGTGTGTGTGTGTGTGTAAAGGATCTGTGTGCCAACCGACAGCATTCCTCAGCGAATTTCATTTCAGATCAAAGGAGCCCAACCCAAATAAAACATCTGCCCCTAAATATCAGCCTGACTCCTGCGAGAGTTTCTGAGTGAGCCGGACGCAGCTGGACATCGCTCACATCGTCGCCGCTATTAAAGAGGTCGTGACCTGGGGAAGTAAATGTGTATTTAAGAGAAATCTGTGGTGTCTTTAGGCTCAGAGGGACAGAGGCAAAAAGAAAAGTGAGGGTGCTGCGATGCGGCAGATCTGTTACGTTGCGATAATACTGATAAAGTAATACCACTGACCACCCACTCCTCTCACGGTCTAGACGGAGAGTCTGATCAAAGCTGTCATAACAGCAGAGATATGCGGGTGTGGCCCCGGAGAGCACCGGATAAAAGCAAAAAAACAGATGTTCATGGTCTAACTTCTGCACTAAAAATCTACATGATTCAATTCCTTATGCTAACGCATGTCCTTTTGGAAAAAGGAAGTCAGAGTGATGATGTGTTGAAGTGTCTGAATGATTTACACGACAGCCAACAGCCGTTGAGACACCCCCCCCCTGTCCAATCTATAAACAGACCTGCCACTAGGTTAACTAACAAATGGCCATCTTAACACACATGTGTCCAGATTTACTAGATTAGAGTTTCCCTGGGTTTTGTGCACCCTAGTGGTTCATTGTAGGATTGCAGGGGACTCAACAGAGCTGTGTTGTGAATAATGTTGTTGGTGGACTTTCGGCTGCTGTCGAAAGGTCGACACAGCAGACCATTTGATCTGCCACAACTTGGCACAGGTTATTACGCCAGATGTTCTTCCTGACGCCACCCTCCCACTTTATTCAGGCTTGGGATGGTCCAAGGAATGTCTGTAGACCTCTGAGACAGGATTGCATTGAGGCACAGGTCTGAAGAAGGGTACAGAAAGATTTCTGCAGTACTGAAGGTCCAGATGAGCACAGTGACCTCCAGTATCCATAAATGGAAGAGGTTTGGAACCACCAGGACTCTTCCTAGAGCTGCTTGGCCAAAGTGAACAATCAGGGAGAAGGCCTTAGTCCGGGAGGTGACCAAGAACCTGACGGTTAGTCTGAAAGAGCTCCAGTGTTTCTCTGTGAAGAGAGGAGAACCTTCCAGAAAGTAAACACATCTTGTAGCATTATACTAAAAAAGACTTGAGGCTGTAATTGGTGCCAAACATGCTTCAACAAAAAACAAACGCAGGCGTCTGTCATGTGCCTTTTCCTGAGGAGTGGCTTCCATCTGGCCTCTCTACCATACTGGCCTGATTGGTGGAATACCGCAAACTCGCTCATCCGTGTCTTTATGGACTTCGCTTTGTGCACTGGTGCCCAGTCATGTTGGTACAGGAAAGGGGCCGTCCCCAAACTGTTCCCACAAGGCATGGGAGCATGAAATTGTCCAAAATGTCTTGGTATGCTGAAGCATTAAGAGTTCCTTTCACTGGAGCTGAGGGGCCGAACCCAACTCCTGAAATACAACCACACACCAGATTGAACACGACTGCGCACCAGAGCACAAAGCAAGGTCCATAGTATATGAAAGTATTAAAAGTATATAGTTAATAGCAAACCATTCATTCTTTATTACTTTATTGTCAGCTTGTGATTAAGAAGTTATTTGAATTAATCGTACATTGTGTCATGTAAATCAGTGTTAGCCAAGTAAATTTTCTTAAATTTAAAAATCCTGAAACTTACTTAAAAAAAGAAAGAAAAGGTGCACGATAAAGACAATAAAATTAAAGCTAAAGCAAAAAAAAAAAAAAGTTTTGTAAGTACAATGAAGAATCAGTATTTACATTACATGTACAGTGACAAAGCCAAACCCTTTCCCAAGTGTGTGATGTGAAATGTGGTTTGAATTTTCTAATCAAAGTATGAACTCACCTTTAAAAAAAAAAAATAAAAACATAAAATAAAAACAAACCATCAAAGATCTGGCCAAAAATATACTTTAGAGCAAAAATGTGCAGATCTGAACAGCTGTGAGGAAGTAAAACTAGCATACAAAACTTCCAAACGCATAAACGCCAACCATATGATGTCCTCTTGTAATGATGTGCATAACTCTTCTCCTTTTATCAATATTAAAGGAGAATTAACTGCAGACTGCAGGAGCTCTTAAACCTTTTTTTTTTCTTTTAAATAATAAAAAGTGTTACTTGTATATTTCTTGTTAAATGTTTAAAACTTCTTTTTACAAAACGGTATACGAGAGATTACAGATAGTTGCTCGTGATGTTGCTGTGTGATCTTTACTTCAGTAATATTACACCTTGTCCCCGCCAGAGAAGTGTTACAAAACATCTATGGCTGTGTGTCAGTGGAATTTAAATGTCCTCACTTATCATTTCAGTGCCATGATTATGAAGGCTGGCTCGCGTTACGGTACTGCTTTGATCTGGCTCAAGGTCTTCTGCACTGAAAGAAAAGATATCCTAGCAAGGGGAAATATCTTGAATCTACTCCAATTTATTTAATATGTCTTACTGGAAGGAGAAAAAAAAAATCAATAACCCAAATATAAGAGATTTAAGCAATATCACACTCAAGGTCATGCTGTTGTACTGGTTAGGCACAAGGGTCACAGCTGGAATACTGAAGATATCACAGCCATGCTGATATTCAGTACAACAGCACGATCTCAAGTGTGATATTGCTTTTATACAGCAGTTCCACAAACACCATTTATTATCAATGGATTATAATTTGTTTCTTTATTTAACCGGTTATTTTGCTGGCGGAGCTGGAGACTGATAGTTAATGAGGGACCGTTAGTGTAATTAACAGGAGGTGAGAGTCGTGTTAAACTCTTAGTGGTACTCTGTAGCCAGAAGGTGAGGAAAATAAACCATGGAGGTGGTGGACAGTCCTGAGAAACTCACCAGATTTACTGCATATTCCCACTTATCTAAAGATATACTCTTCAGAATATCAGCATCGTTGACTTCCGGGTTCCGGGGTCGAATCCCAAATAAAAATTTAATGTTAAATGGAAAGTTAGTGCACTATATAGGGAACACAGTTCCTTGTTCCACACTCCGAGTAGTGCCCTTGATCAGGGGTTAGAGAGGGATTTGGGATTCGGCCTCGTGTCAGAAGCTAGTTAGCTTTGTAGCTAAGCGTTAGCCATGAACAGAAGGACACGGACGGTTCAGAGGCGATTCAGAAGGACTTAGAAGTGATTAGTGCAGAGACGTGAGGCGTGTTGTTTAAGACGACATGACGTTATCAGATGTGTGTTGTTGCTGAAAGTGCTTCTGTGACTGGGTGTGAATGTGGGCGTGGTCAGGCAGCTGCTCTCTCCTCAGTACTGCGGACCGTACAGACCCACTCTCACCCACGCCGAGACACACAGTTAAGTGTCATTAACCACTGGACAACACCTGGGACACTCCCAGTGATGGGTCTCCTCCAATCAGATTACTTAGTTTAAACTAACTGTTGTACAAATAAGCATAATAAATAAGACACAGTATAATAATGTTCTAATTTCAGACATTTTTTGCAAATTTTAAGCATTTATTTGTAAACACAAATAAGCAAATTATTTGCAAATAATAAATCATATGTGGTTCATCTTATGTTTGTTTAATCTTATCTTATATTAAGAAATTTTAGATAATTCAACATATTGTTTGTCAAAAGCAAAACAAATAAAACTGACGTACAGTGGAAGTGAGGCCAGGTTTTGTTTTGTTTTTTCTTTAATGTGACTGGAATTAACTAGAATTAAACTATGCATACTACTGCAACATAAAATATTTAGTAGAACATAAATGGTACCTTACTAATACTGTATAATTCTATAAGACATTGTGAAGATTTTTTTTATGTATTTATAATATAATTATAGTCAGGTTTGTATGTTGTATATACAACAGCTGTATACATTAAGTGTAAGTCTACTATAGCATCCTGAAGTATAACTAGTATATACTGGTACAAAACGAGTTGTTCCGCAACTCTTCTAGTCATTATTATGGCTGCACGTACACATTAATACACTTTGGCAGGCTTTAAGATTTAATATCCGGAGCGTGTATATTATTTTCCACAGCGCTGTGACGTCAGCGAAACAGTCAGTGAGCTGTAAAACCACTAAACCATGATTACCCATAATCACCGTTTGCGGGTCTTTAAAAAGCACTTAATGACTTCTTTTCCCCAATAAAGCCGCAACGCAAACCTCAGGCGTCAGATTACGACGCTGAGCCGAGGGGACGGCAGTAAAGCTGCAGCTCAGGACTGGAGTCGCTCTGAAGTCTGCTTCATGAGTTCTTCACCAGAGCCATGAGTCGCTATCTGCTAACGTCTGTTAGCAATGTCCTGGTTACTGTTAAAAACCACCAACATCCGGGACAGGCTTTGATTTATAAGGAGATGAATTCTGGATTCCGATACGTCAGAAGGTGTTGATTTGGGTATATTTATTATTAAATTAAATGGATCTATAACAGGGTGGTGATACACACATGGGGAACGCACTCTCTGTTCTCTTTCACAGATATGAGCTCATAGATGTCCCTTATTGGTGAGAGTCACTGTGATTGACAGAGGAGAAAAGTAAGACCCACCCACCTTCACACGGCAGTCAGTTTTGTTCCCTTCACTTTTGTTACTCACAACCTCAACTCTCTCTCTCTCGCTTGATGATGATGATGATGATGATGATGATGATGATTGTCTGTAACATCTGTGTCCTTCAAAAGCCCTAATCAAGCCTGGGCACTCGATCAAATAAGTGTGTGTGTGTTTATGTGTGTGTGTTGGTGGTTGGATGTAATGTCTGTCCCTTAAATGGTGCCAATGGTTCTGAAATGCCTTGTATATCTAATAGAATACCCACTAACTTACACACACACATGCACACACACGCACACACACACACACATACACACACACACACACACACACACACATACCCCCACACGCACACACACCCCCCCCCACACACACACACTTAAACACACACACTCAGCCTAATGGAAATGGGAGCATGATGATGAGATAATTGCACATGAGGTCAGATCAGCTTTTGTCCTGGAAGTGTGTGTCTCTGAAGGTCAAAGGTCAGAGAGCAGCGCTGTTCCTCTCCTCTGAGTAATTACTTTTGGAGGTCAGACAATCTGAGACGAGGTCTGTGTGTGTTTTTGTGTGTGTGTGTGTGTGTGTGTGTGTGTGTGTGTGTGTGTGTGTGTGTGTGTGTGTGTGTGTGTGTGTGTGTGTGTGTGTGTGTGTGTGTGTGTTGAAAGGAGGCCAGGCATCTGGCTGCGTCCTGATTAAAGCAGTAAAGTGAAGGTAAAGGAGCTGCGTGTGGAGGAGTGCAGTGTTTATTATGAGCAACGTGAGCTTCATTCACTGAGTAAAGAAGGACAGTGTGATCTGAAACACCCCCGAATACACGAGACTGAGAACAACAACCTCATGGAGCACAGACTTCATCTGTCTCACAATCATCTGTCTCACACTTATATGTCTCAAATTTATCTGTCTCACACTCATCTGTCTCACATTCATCTACCTCACATTCATCTGTCTCACACTAATTTGCCTCACACTCATCTGTCTTGCATTCATCTTTCCGACACTCTTCTGTCTCACATGCACCTGTCTTATACTTCTCTCTTATTCATCTGCCTCACACTCATCTGTCTCACATCCACATGTCTCACACTTATCTGTCTTACATTCATCTGTCTCACATTCCTCTGTCTCATATTCATTTGTCCTACACTCTTCTGTCTCACATTCACCTGTCTCACACTACTCTCTCATATTCATCTTACACTCATCTGTCCCACACACATCTGTCTCACATTCATCTGTCTCACATTCACCTGTCTCACACTACTCTCTCATATTCATCTGTCTTACACTCATCTGTTTTACATGCATCTGTCTCAACTTAATCTGTCCCACACTCATTTGTCCCACACTTATCTCCCTCACATTTATATGTCCTACACTCATCTGCCTCACTTTCTCTGTCTCACATTCATCTGTCTCACACTCATCTGTCTTACATTCATCTGTCCCATACTCTTCTATCTCACACTCATCAGTCTCACACAGCTCTCTCATATTCATCTATTTTACAATCATCTGTCCCACACTCATCTGTCTCACATTCATATGTCTCAAATTTATCTGTCTCAAATGCATCTGTCTCACATTCATCTGTCCCATATTCATTTGTCCTACACTTTTCTGTCTCACACTCATCTGCCCCAAATCCATCTTTCCCACACTCATCTGTCTCACATTCACATGTCCCACACTTATCTGTCTCACATTCATCTGTCTCACATTCATCTGTCCCATATTAATTTTTCCTACACTCTTCTGTCTCACATTCTCCTGTCTCAAACTACTCTCTCAAATTCATCTATCTCACACTAATCTGTCTCACATTCACATGTCCCACACTTATCTGTCTCACATTCATCTGTCTCATATTCATTTGTCCCATATTGATTTTTCCTACACTCTTCTGTCTCACATTCACCTGTCTCAAACTACTCTCTCAAATTCTTCTATCTCACACTCATCTGTCTCACATTCACATGTCCCACACTTATCTGTCTCACATTTATCTGTCTCATATTCATTTGTCCTACAAATAAGTCCTACACTCTTCTGTCTCATCTTCACCTGTCTCACACTACTCTCTTATATTCATCTATCTTACACTCATCTGTCCCACGTTCATCTGTCTCACATTCATCTGTGTCACATTTATTTGTCCTAAACTCATGTGTCTCACATTCATCTGTCTTAAACTCATCTGTCTCATACTCCTCTGTTTTACATGCATCTGTCTCAAATTCTTCTATCCCACACTCATTTGTCCCATACTTATCTGCCTCACATTTATATGTCTTACACTCACCTGGCTCACTTTCATCTGTCTCACATTCATCTGTCTCACACTCATCTGTCTCACATTCTTCTGTCTCACATTCATCTGTCCCATTTTCATTTTTCCTACACTTCTGTCTCACATTCACCTGTCTCACATTCATTCCTCATATTCATTTGTCCTACACTCTTCTGTCTCACATTCACCTGTCTCACACAGCTCTCTCATATGCATCTATATTACACTCATCTGTCCCACACTCATCTGTCTCACATTCATCTATCTCACATTTATCTGTCCAATACTCATTTGTCTCACATTCATCTGTCTCACACTCATCTTTTTCACATGCATCTGTCTCAAATTCATCTGTCCCACACTCATTTGTCCCACACTCATCTTAATCACATTCTTCTGTCTCACACTTATCTGTCTCACATTTATATGTCTCAAATTTATCTGTCTCAAATGCATTTGTCCCACACTGTCCCACACTCATCTGTCCCACACTCATCTGTCCCACACTTATCTGTCCCACTCTCATCACAGAGGAAGGAGGGTAGAAAACATTAATGGAACTTGTCTTCAGTCTTATAAAAACAGAATGATGGAATGATAAAATGACAGAAAACTGCAGAATAGAAAGACATGACAGAACAGGGATAGAAGCAGAGAAGGAAAAAAGGATAGGAGGACAAGAGGAAAGAAGGATATGGATATAGAAAGTACAGAAGGACAGAAAGACAGGACTATAATTATAAGAGATGAATGGAAGCTTAAAAGGATAGAATGATAGATGAACAGGAGGATAGGCTGATAGAAGGCCAAGACAATGAAAGGAAGATGGACGGGAGGAAAGAAGGACAAAAGTATAAAATGATAGGAGGACAGGACAATAAAAGGATAGAGGTACATGAGGATAAATTTATAAGGACAGGAGGATAAAATGATAGAAGGACAGGACAATGAAAGTATAGAGGGACAGGAGGATAGAAAGATATGGGAAAGATGATAAAATTATATAAAGACAGGACAATAGAAGAATAGAAGAACAAGTGGATAAAGGGATTGAAGGGTCGAAGGACTGAAGGACAGTCTGGACGTTTTTGGCACAACAATCCCCCCCCCCTCCCGCCTCCGCCCAATTTGAAGTGTCAGTGAAGCTCAGTAGCGATTATTGTGGTTAAATATTACACGTCTCCATTACAAATAGTTAACGAGTGAGTGATTTCAGAGCAGCTTCAGGTTTCAGGGAATTAAAAGCTGTACAGTACGGCATCATACACACACACACACACACACACACACACACACACACACACACACACACACACACACACACACACACACACACACACACGCCAGACCAACATTCCATTCCAGTCTGACTTTCATCTCAGCATCTCATTATGTCAGCAATCTGCAACCCAAAACCACAGCAGTGTCTTCTCTCAATCTCTTCTGGTGATTCAGCGGATTCACTGAGCAGAGATTAATAAGCGCTCGGAGCCTCTCCAGGACTCATTCATCCCAATCAGAGCTCTGTATTCGGCACCGCTCGGGACAACGGCGACACGCAGCAGCCCTGCAGCTACAATACAGACACGTGAGGTTTTCATATCACACGAGAGAGGAGACGTTAGTAATACGTTAATGTCTTTATAGTAACCGCTTTACAAGTATGTCTTATTCTGAAAGAAGATACGTGTTTCTGTAACGTTAGTGGAAGGAGTCTCCAGTGTCAGAGCTCTCAGCGGTGAGGCTGTAACTGTACGTTTTCCCACATCTACAGGACAGAGGAGTTTGTGCTTCTCTGCGGTTTCTGAGTCACATGACAAACTGCCATTTCTGTTTTGTTTGTTGTTTTTACTTTGAAAAAGAATGAAGAGAGTCTAATGAGGAAGTGACTATTTATAGCTGCTATAATGCTGTATGGACATTCCGCAACAATAAATATATAAAGTTCATTATATAATGTATCACTAATAACTGTCATTTCTTAAACAGACTTGTCAGAAGACTTTTCCTGTGGTTGCGGCAAAGATGTTACTCTGTTTCCAAAAGGCCAATTTAATGTTCTGTATCAAGCAAAGAAAACAACTAAAGAGATTGTTGAAACTACCAACATTAGGTTAATAATTAAAACACATTATTAAAACCTTGAATAGTGGTGACTCTTCACCTTCGCATGATGGAGGATCACCAAAACAGTTAGTGAAATCAAATTCTAAAAAAACAACAACAGTAGAACTCATAGTTATGTTTAATATTGAATTACGAACTTGTGGGATTGGGACTAAACAGCTGCGTAGCCTTAAGAAAACCACTTATCAAAGAGAAGTAAATAAGCAAAGCAAAGGAAAAAGTTATGTAGAGAGGAGAGAGGTCACGTTACAGGTTTAGAATCACAGAATCACAGGACAGATAGACAAACTGTTCATCTGTATTATATATATATATATATATATATATATAAAGTCCAGTGGATTTTAGGAAATAACAGCAGGGCAAGAAAAAGCAGAAATATTGTTAGAATCCATTCCCTTCGTTCTAATCTCACTCCAACCCCCGGCTTGTTCTCTTTAGATTTATTTTTCAGCCTGTGCTAAAGAACTGGCGTAAGGTAATAAATATATCTCCGGCGTGGCCGATTGAGCCTGATGTCCGTTCGCCCGGCTTTAGACGAGATTCATGACTCGGTCTGGATAATAGAGTCCTGAATCCAAAGAGTTTTATTTGGCGTCTCCTGCCAAAGGCATTTCCGTCTCCGACACGTCAGACGTGCTTTACAGCTACTCGCTGTTTCGGCCCCTGTAAAACTTACACAAGCTTGAGAAGAAATACGCTGGGAGATAGACAGCTCGAAGTAGTGGAGGAGGAAAAGATTGAAATGCCTCAGTGATTCGGAGAGGGGAAAGGAAAGGAGGAAGCAGTATTCCGAATACATTACATTATAGAAACAATAACAATATTTATTATATAGAGAGATCAAAAAAGCACTTACAGTCACGTGTAAAAGTTAGAAGCCCTCTTATAATTCTGTAAAAACATAATAAAAATCATCTGAGCTGGAACATTCAGGGGTGTGTTAACATAATACCAAGGGGAAAGGCATGAGCAGAGGTCTTAGACAAGCAATTGTTACTGCACATCCATCTGGAACTGCACACCATTTCCAAACAATTTGCAGATGAAATATTATTCACAAGTGGAACACACACAAGACAGTCGCCAATCGGCCCAAAAGAGGACGTCCAGACCAAGGTCAGACCATGTAATGCACAGAGAAATACAAAAAAAAAAAACCCAAGAGCTACAACTCAGACTCACTTAGCATGTTAAATGTTAAAATACAGGCACAGTTAGAAGAAAAGTGAACAAGTACGGTTTGCGTGGAAGACTTGCCAGGAGAAAGCCTCTTCTTTTTAAAAAGAACACGGAAGCAGGACTGAGGTTCACAAAAGTGCTCGGGGCTTCTGGAAGAATGTCCAGATGGACAGATGAGACCAAAGTGCCAAACAGGCAAAAACCAAGCAGTTGGAAGTAGGTGCGATATATATATATATGTCAAGCATGGTGGTGGAAGGGTACAGTAATGATTTAGGATCGTTTTTGCAGCCACAGAACCTGGACACCTTGCAGTCACTGAGTCGACTGTGAAATATTGTAGAGGCAAATGTGAGGCCGTCTGTCCGACAGCTAAAGCTGGGTCGAAACTTGGCCATGCAACAGGACAGTGATCTGAAGCACACCAATAAATCTACATAAGAATGGCTGAAAATTAAACAACAACGATCAAGGTTTTTGAAATGTTGTAAAGACGAATGGACCAAAACAATGTGAGAGCCTGATAAAGTCATACAGAAATGATTACTTCACATACTGTGATACAGTTCTATAGATTCGCACGCCACAGATCTGGTCGCTTTCACCGTACTTTCACCTCCTTCGGACGTCTGGCCCCTGGGGGCGCATTCTCCATGCACAATGCCTCGCCTTTTTTGGCCGTGGAGATGACGGGCTCTTCCACTGCTTCGTCTCAGGGTCGTACCCGTACACTCACTCACTCCGTCACCTGTGATGACCCCGGACATGAAGGACGAGTTTGATGTGATGGACTTTCTGCTCCTGGGTCAGCAGCCTGGGGACGAACTCGGCAGCAACACGCGCACGTTCAAATCACACGTGATGACACCACGAATGTCTCATTGCAGCGTCGTCGTAAAAATGAGTCACGTCACGTCAAACGTCACTGTCTCAGATTTGCCTTGTTAAAAAAAATAATAGCAGACTTTGTAGCACTAAAACGAAGATATTAATGATACAGCGATGTAATTTTATGCTAGCATACTTACAAATGTTAGCATATCAAAGCTACACTAGCATACTTTGCTTCCAGTGCACTAAGAAAAGAAGAAGAAAAAAAACTAGTCTATGAAAAGTACACTAGTGTACACTGGTCGCTCCAAACATGTTTTAGATATTTATTTATCATTTGCTAGCAGGAAGTACAAACTGAAATGATTAAAAGTAACATTGATCAGAATTTCTTTCACGTGTATGTGAACATATTTTGCTAATAATTTTATCTGTGCGGCTTAAAGCTTAAAGTCTCTCTCAGGTCCTGGCGTGACCTCTCAGTGACCCGAGGGTTTTCATTAAAAACACATCAGATAGCGCTTGTGTGGTTTCCAGAATGAATTAATAAAAAATGGAAAGGGAAAAAAAAAAAAAAAAAAAACGAGTGGAGGATTTCCTCTGATGTTTCATTGTGATGAATGCACCCCGGATTAATCGTCAGATTTCAGCTAAACTACGTCTTCATTCCTCGTGGCCCCAGTGCCGCAGCGTGGGGTTTGGGCTATTTTCAAACAATTGTTCGATTATCCAGATGACGGAGCAGACTGAACAGGGCCGTGTGTCCAGGGAGGACAATGATGAAGTGTTTTTTTCTCCTCCCTGCTAACTTCGCCTCCCACCTGAACGATCAAACGCTCAACTGGACCGCGTCCACGGGGAACCTCTCCGACGGCCGCTTCGCTCATTACGCTCTCGTCTTTTATTATTATAGAGGGGAAAAAAAAACTTTAGTTTTTAGGCTTTGTTTTAGAGAAATAAAGCTATAGAGTAGAGAAAGGAAACGCTTAGCATTGTTGTTAGGATCAGTTTGTCTTAGCATTTGTTTAACTGTGCAAAGATTCATGATGAAATTCAACAAAAAAATGTTTCTCTGTTAAATACGGCTTTAATTTAAATACTGATATTCCACGTGTATTATAAACAAGACACGAGATGAACATTGCTAGTGCAACCTATAGAACATACGCGGAAAGTCTTCTCTGGAAATCATTCTTACCACCGTACATTGTATTTAATGATAACCTTTGATAATGAAGCCTGATTAGGAAAAATACTTGGCACGTTTTAAGACTAATGCTTCACATGGGGATAACCATGAAAAAACATACTGCAACATTTAATATTAGATTTTTTTTTTTTGTCTTTCTGAACACAACACATGTTTTAGATATTTATTTATCATTTGCTAGCAAGAAGTACAAACTGAAATGATTAAAAGTAACATTAATCAGAATTTCTTTCAAAAATGTTCTTAAAATCCGCTCAGTTTCAACAGTTTGAATAGTAATCCTCATAATCTTACTCTGTCCTGACTTCCCATTGTGATGAGGACTCACAGGACTGGGACTAAACAGCTGTGTGTCTATAAGAAAACCACTTGTTAGTGAGACTCATCAGAAAAAAAAGCTTCAGTTTGTCAGGGAGCATAAAGGTTGGACTTTGGAGCGATGGAAAAAAGGTCATGTGACCTGATGAGCCCAGACTGAGTCTATTCCAGAGTGATGGGCGTGTTTAGCAAGGAAGCGCATGAAGCGATGCTCCCATCATGCATAGTGTCCACTGTACGGACCTCTGGAGAGTCAGCTGACCACCTGAATGTACTGAATCACCAGTCCATCACATCTATGGAGCTTCTCATCCCTCATATTCCAGGATAGAGTGTAATAGAGCGGTCCTGGGAGCATAATCTGGACACCATATTGTGTGTGTAATCCAAGCTGAAGGCGATTGAATGAAATCTTAGAGTGTGTGACTTTCTTTTGACCAGCCAGTGTATGTACAATGATGAGCCATAACATTATAACCATCTGCCCAATATTGGATAGTTCCTCCCTTTTGCCACCATAACAGTGATGTACTGTGTGTTCTGACTCCTTTGTTTCACAACCAGCATTAACCTTTTCCTCAATTCGATCTACTCTAGCACCTCTATTGGATCGGACTACACGGGCCAGCCTTCGCTCCACATGTGCATCAGTGAGCCATGGCCGCCGATGACCCCGTCTCCAGTTCACCGGTTTTCCTTCCTTGGATCATGTTTGCCATGTCCCGACCCCTGCAGACCAGGAACATCCCACAAGAGCTGCAGTTTTGGAGTCGCTCAGACCCAGTTCTCTAGCTATCGCAATTTGGTCCTTGACAAAGTCACTCAAATCCAAGTCCATTTGTTCTGCTTTCAACACATCAACTTCAAGAGAAAAAAGGTTGACTTTCTGCCTAATATATCGCACCTACTTCCAACAGCCAGTGGAACTAAATGTTGGAAATGTAGCTACTGTACTGTGAGATGGGCAAATTGTAATGGCTAAACAACTGGGACAGAGATAGACATTTTATTATAGATTTTTTTTTTTAATATAATTGTTTAGTTATTCTGTTAAGTGCGGCTAAAAGGTTAAAACATTTTTGAATGGAAGCAAACAAATAAAACCAACCTGGCGATTCGCTCGTCACAATCTTAGGAACGATTCTTTTTTCTGATCATTTGATCTGAGATCTTTGATTTTCTCCAAGATGCCTCATTGTGTTCAGCCTTGAGCTACATGTGACTTTCATTATTTATCATGCATGCTGTAGAGAATCATCAGGGAAAGAGAGAGAGAGAGAGAGAGAAAGGAGGGGAAAAATATGGCCAACACATTGCTCGTCAGCTTTACAAGTCTTTGATCCGCCGTCACTTTCCATCTCCAGCATTACAGAGAGAAAGAGGGAGAGAGAGCGAGGGATGGTTCTGTGTTCTGGTGCGCTGCCGAGGCTCGGGTCTAATCTCGCTTCTCGAACCTGCTGTGTGTTGAAATATTCAACAGCTTCTCACTTTCTGTGTGTGACTTCATGCAAACACACTCACTTCTGACTCACTTTCTAACAAGCTGGGATAGGCGAGGAAAATAATTTCATCATGCTGTAATGTAAAGTCCTGTTCTTCACGAGGTGAGGCTTTTAATCAGTATAAAATTTGGGAACACTTACAGTTCCACTTTGACACACCACTCGCACTGGAGACTCCTTCCATTGATGATACAGAAACACATCTCTCCTCAGAGAAAACATTACCATAATTGAAATCCATCCATGTGGAGAGATCAGTTGCAATAGAAACGATAAGGAATTAGAGCGAGCGCATTGATGTAAGTCCAAGTTTCTGTTACGGAGAATTCATTAACACCTTCCGACCAATCAGAGCGCAGGATTCAGCAGTGATGACGATGATGATGATGATGATGTAAGCTTTATTAAGGCTTCATTAATGTTTGTGCGCACTTCTGTACACGTACACAAAGTGCTCGCTCGTGTTTCACTAAGAGAAAGCAGAACGAGCATCGCGTTCCCCAGAGAGAACATCGTCAGGCCTTTCATTCGTTCCATGGTGAGATTTATATTTATATGAATCTAATATCCAGTAGCTAATGGATTACAGATGTCGAAGCCACCAGCTCACGTCACAAGGAGCCGGTCACGCCTCTCAACGCTTGTTTAGGATTTAATTCTGATTTAATGCACAACACTCGTCAATCCCACTGATTCAAAATGGGGAAAAAAATTCTAAAGCAAAAGAAAAAATAGGATGAGAAAAAAGAAACGGAGCAGTGATGATGATGATGATGATGATGATGAAAAAGTGAAAAAGTAGGGGGACGCTGCCACCTGGAGGACAAGTGAAGCTGCTGATGTTGATGAGTCTTATAATCATTCCACAATACAGAATGTGTGTGTGTGTGTGTGTGTGTGTGTGTGTGTGTGTGTGTGCGTGCGTGTGTGTGTGTGTGTATGTGTGTGTGTGTGTGTGTGTGGGTGGGTGGATTCTGCATTTGAGATCACACCAAGACATTTTCTGCTTGAAGAGCGTGCTGCAGTCTGCACCCTTATTAGTGCTCATTAAACACACTCAGCCTTAATGACCAAACACTCGAGTGTGTGACAGACAGGGAGTGAAAATGAGGACAAGTGTGTGTGTGTCTCTCTCTCTCCCTCTCTCTCTCTCTCTGTGTCTCTCATCTCTCTCTCTTTCTGTGTATGTATGTGTGTGTGTGTGTTTGTTACATGAACTAATCAGTGATCTTTTCATTCTAACATATTTGTCTGCAACAGATTTGTGTGTGTGTGTGTGTGTGTGTGTGTGTGTGTGTGTGTGTGTGTGTGTGTGTGTGTGTGTGTGTGTGTGTGTGTGTGCATGTGTGTGTGTGTATGTGCATGTGTGTGTGTCTTTACTTTTCCGCCCCCGTCTCAATCGCAGTGTCTCGGCAATCTTCCTGGAACTGCTGTTGCATAGCAACACGTCTCACACACATTCCCGAACATGTCCACATCCCTGTGTGTGTCTGTTACTCACACCTGACTAAGAGAGAGATGGACAGACAGGCAGACAGACAGACAGAGGCTTAGACAGACAGAAAGATGGACAGAGGCTTAGAGAGGCAGAGAAACAGACAGGCAGTCAGTGCTATTCAGACAGAAGGACAGACAGATATAGATATGCATAAATCACTAGACAAACAGAGAGAGAGAGAGAGAGAATATATATCTCTCTTTATCATTTATGACTTATTTATTGCTTCTGTCTGTTTGTCTGCTCTTTCGTCCCTCTATCACACTGTCTGTCTCCTATTTGTCTAGGGCTCTGTCTGTTTTTCCACCCGTCCCTATTTCTATATCTGTCCATTTGTCTATTCCTCTGTCTGTTTGTCTTTCTATCTGTCTAACTGTCTGTCCCCCTGTCTCCCTGTTTGTCGAGTTCTTTCTCTTGGTGTTCCTTTCTCTCTCTCACCGACAGGCCACGCCCATGAGTGCCGTCACACACACTTTGTGAATGTTTTGTGACGTTGATAATGTGCCCATTCTTATATAGAGAAAGGTGTGTGTGGGCTGGGACATGCTCCTGCAGCGGTTATTCAGAACAGTTAGAGAGAGAGAGAGAGAGACAAGGACAGAGTCAGGACTCGCCTCGGAGCGAGGACAAATGTACAATTCCGTCAGGTTTCTGTCCTGATTCCGTTACACACACACGCACACACACACACACACACACACACACACACACACACACACACACACACACACACACACACACGCGCACACACACACACACACACGCACACACACACACACACACACACACACACACACACACACTTGTTAATTTCCAGAGCACGGTGTTGGATGTGACGGAGCGTTTAATGTTGCGTTTTCTCATTCTGATGTAACTTCATTAAACTCTTCTGTAGTTTATTCACGAGACGTTGAAATGAAATGTGTGTCTGATGATCCTGTACAAATAACAAATAATAAAACCAAAGAATATTTAATAAATGATTGATTAATGAACTAAATGGAGTTATGTTCAGAGTCATCACTTGTAATTTAATCTGAAATATTGATTTATTTTTTTATAATAGAGGTACTGGTGAGTAAAAAAATAGCTTCATATGAGTGTTTATTTATTTATTTGTTTTTTTTTATTTTTCATTTTATTAGATTTTCTTGAACTTCATTCTCATGTATCAAGCACAAATCACTGATTACAGTAAATCCCCGAAACTCCCCGAAAGGACTCCCCACATTCAGTTCCACCTTACGAACATAAAACCCCAGTAACGTAAGAAAAAATTGTAACGCGCATGCGTTAATTCGCACGTTAGCGCATGCGCATTCGGGCGGAACCTCAGAGCGACGCTCGTCGTCCTCAGCCGGAGTGTAATCAGCGTGACACACGGCAAGATGGCTGCGTCCAGGAGCTCGCGGGGGGCGGAGCGCTAGTCTCCTGTTATTTCTGTGTGGAGTTGGGAGTTTTGTGCTCGCGCGGCGTGACTGAGTGACATGGCGGCGGTTAGAGGCTTTTATCGCTCCGTCCGTCTACTGCTCGCGCAGAAACACACCGGGACATGGAGCCGGGACATCACAGGTCTCACACACACACACACACACACCACTGCGGTTATATAGGGATTTAACTTTTTATTTTGTTATGAATGACTCATTAATACACTATACGGGGGGTGAAAGCTGTTATCTCACACCCTGTGTAGTGCACTTACAGAGACAGGAAGTAGCTGAGACATGTAGTGCACTACATAGGGGTCATTTTGTTCATGTCACTGCCTAGGAAGGGCGCAGGATGGCCTGCACTCTGTCTCACCCTGTATGTACAGCAGGTACTGAAGACGAGGGCGGGGACTCAGCGGTCACGTGACCGGGCGATATCATCACGACCCCTCGGTCCAGTAAAATCCCCATTCCACACAGATTAGCAGACAGTATTACATGTTTATTATAAAGAAATGGCGACGTTTTACCGCCTTGAACGCCTCCAAAGTCTCAAAACTCATGTTGACAGTGAGCGCACGGGTTCGAGACTGATTAGTGCTCGTGTGTTGCACAGGGATGACACACACACGCACACACACACACACACAGGCTGTTTGTATTTTACACTCTTTAAAGTTTAACTTGTGCGGTGTTTCTGTACTTTAGGTACTCGGTGTCTGAGCAGAGCTGCAGCTGATCCAGCGCCGGAGATCCAGAACCAGAATGAAGACATCAGTGAGACGTTTGTGAACCGAAACCCGAGAAACCTGGAGCAGATGGCCATCGCTGTGAAGGACAGGGGCTGGGCCACCGTCTGGCCCAAGAGAGAGTACTACCACAGGTGTGTGTCTGTGTGTGTCTGTGTGTGTGAGAGAGAGATGTAGAGAAATACATCTTACGAATGAAATCTACCATGTGATGTATCTTTTGTGGAGCATTTTGACAGATTATTGCTGCTGCTGCTGCTGCTCTTGAGTTTATAAGTGTTCAATGCAATACCACCACTGGACTGAAGTGTGGTGCAGAAATGTATTTAGCAGCCTGAGACAGAATCAGACAGTAAACATTAGAGCTACATTAACATTAGAGCACTAATCCATGTTCGTACAGATGTCTTCACACTGTTCATTTCGCCCAGACGCTCGTGTCAGAGGTGGCGTGTCGGTGCGTCTCTGCTCCTTAATGCTCCTCTCTATTCCTTTCTTGATACTTCTTTTTTCAGACTGGGGTTTGTGTTCGTTGAGGATGACGGTGTGGAACTCATCCTCAGTGTCTCTCTTCTTCTGTCTCAGGTTGGTGTTGAAGCGCTCACAGCATCACGTGTCAGCGACGGTGTTTTCGGTAGACTCGGACGTCCCGGTGCTCACATGCTCCACACAGGAGTGGGCTCTGAAGAAGCAGCTGAGCTCCACGTGCTCGGTGGCGGCGAGTCGCGCTGTGGGAGACGTCCTGGCTCAGCGATGCCGCGAGGCCGGAATTACACGCCTCTTTTACCGCGAGGTTCCCTGGAGCTTCCGCTCAGCCGCTGTGAGTCTCCTCCCTGTCATTATTATTATTGTTGTTGTTATTATTATTATTATTATTATTTACCCTTCAGCACAGAAATAATTATTTCTTACAAGCAATGTGATATAAAATGGTTTACATTAGTAATATTTTAAAGTTTTAAATAATTCTTAGTAATGAAATAACTTTACACGAGTGGTCATAACAAAAAAAAATATATATTTCTTTAGGTTTTATATGATACTTAAATTATTATTTAGTGTTGAGCAATAATTCAGGAGTAACTCATCTACAGTGCTGGTCATTATTATTGGCGCCCTTGGTTAAGATGTGTTCTTAAATTAAATAAATTCACGTTTTATTTAAACAATATAGAGCCACAATGTAAAAACAGAAAAAAAATCCAACCTTCAATTGAAGTACAATTATTCAGTGGGAAAGAAAATCCCACATTTAAGAATAATTTTCTTACATTAATCATCATGTGTGCAACAATTATTGCCACCCCTGATGTTAATACTCCAACCCCAAGACGGCACTAAATTGGAGAATACAGATAGAGGGATCTTTGACCATTCCTGCCTGCACAATCTTTCTAGATCTTCCAGTGTCTTGGGTCCTCTCATTTTATTACATTTAATTAATGAGTTTTGTATTATATTAATCTATTTTACAGTGAAGATATGATTCACATTTAAATATTTCTGACTCTTTAATCTGTTTCAGATCCAGACGTTTTGGACGGCCATGAAGGAGGGAGGCGTGCTGCTCAGCGAACCCAAACGCAAATTTATTTAAAAACATTTTTTTTTTCTAATTAGCCTGAAGCTCTGAATAAAGATCTGTATAAACATATTGGTGTATTTTTTTACCTTATTGTATTTTAAGTAATTAATCAATTAAATTGGTTTGACCTTTCCTGTGTTAGTTTGTAGTGTACACTATTAATATTAAATAAACATTATATTTTCAAATAAAATCTAAAAGCAAGCAGTCACAGGATCAGCAAATCAGCTCACAACAACTCTCTTAATAAATTTAGATTTATTTTTACTACAGCAACGATGCGTACACACTGTAGATACATCAGAAAAAAAGAACACACCAGGGTTGCCAGATTATACTTAAAAACCCTTTTAATTAAACTAGTTGATTTCTCCATCACCACTGGAACTATAAATACACTGATTATCTGGCAACCCTGTTCGAAATGCATGTGAAGATCATATTCCATTTCCAGATCATATCAGAGCAATTAAAACAGGCAACAGCATTAATATTTAATACCTGATCTCTGACCTGATATCAATAAAAACAGCATCAGGATTAAAAGAAACAGACATGGCACTTTTATTCCTGTTATTTTTCACATTTCCATCCACCATTCTTTTCCCATCGCCTCAGCACACTTATGGATTTTATCCAGCTTTTTGTTCTCAGTACGGTGACTTTTACTTCAACCTGGCAACCGTCTGCATGTTTAACACACAGCACAGTAAAAAAAAAAAGAAAAGGGAAATACTGCATGGAAATAAAAATACAGTGACACACTTGCGCATAATAAATACCCAGGCGATATAATTCCATCCTAAAGCATGCTGGAACACACTCGCATACCGAACAGACAAAATTCATACACACTTTGGATGCATCCTATAGTTTATAAAAACACCAGAAAACGTGACATTTTGGTCCAGACCGAAGGCACTGAGACAGGAGGATTGTGGGAGGGGGGGGGGGGTCGACCTGCTACAGCAGAGACGTCACAATTCAGTTTTGGCACGTGTGCGTTTATTCTGCAGGTAACACGCCGCCTTACAGGCAATGTTACAGCACTTAAAGTAGTTTCCCCCCCAGGTACAGAACCGTTAAATTAATACTGCGGTCCTGCAGAGAACCAGCAGTACTGAAACACATGAAAAAACACCTTACTGGTGGAGTTCGGCCCATAAAATATGCAAGTTAAATGTTAATAAAACTAATAAATGTTTAAAAAAAAATTCTAATTCCCATCAGATTGATCGATAAAAGTTTTGCAGAAGTTTTTTTTTTTATTCCATACCCATGTGCATATGTCGAAAAACACCATTCGCCTGTAAATCACCAAGCACGATCATGACACAGTTATATTTAGCCACACCCACAGAACCCCATAAAAGGCAGAGTGTCCAAAATGCCACCTAAACAGCTTTTAGTGCTGCAGCTCAGCCTCTTAAGCACGTTCGCTATTACAGACACACAGCGACTCCTCGTCTTTTTATTTTGTGCTCGTTGAATAGCCTAACTAACTAGTCCTATTTGTCTTAATTTATGGATGCGTTTCGGGTTTCAAGTCATCACTATGAAGTTAAAATACGAGTTTGTTAAATAGGCGTGTATTTAAAATACATTAGTTCATAAAATCTCAGTACGTTATTGTCAATTTGAAACAATGACGATTTGAAGCCGTTCAGTCACGAGGCTTCACAAAGTAAATTCAAACCTACGATACGAATGCTTTTGTCCCCGCGATCATCACACCACAGCCCTTGTGTAAATGCTCTAGAGAACAATTTACAAATAAATGCCTTTGTATACTGTTTGAGGAAAGGGTTTTCTTATATTCATTTTGTAAAAACTGATAAATTGTGAACATTTACTGCACTGGCAGATTTAAATGGACTGGCAGATGGCAGAGATCACAGAATGCAGAAATTGGCATTTCAAGCTTCATGCGGAGGGAGAGAGAGAGAGAGAGAGAGAGATGAAGTAAAAATAAATTACACTACTTGCATAGGAATGAGGGAATACAACAACAACATTAAATAAACTTGGTCTTTAAAAAAAAAATCTCCCAATAATAATAATAATAATAATAATTTTTTGCATCCAGGTGAAACTAAAATATTTGTTATTTGTGCTCAGTTTAGTCTCAGTTTTCATTTACTTATCATTTAGCTAATTCTCGCTGTTTATTGCACATGCTAGCAATCCTAGCTACTGGTTCTCACACTATGATAATTAGCCTAGCTTGCTAGTGAATTTGGCTTTTAGTATTCAGAATATAATAAACTAGGGTCATGCTTTACTTTTGCCTTTTTTTGTATTTTTTTGTAAGGTTATTGGTTTACATAGTATGAGCAAGCTTATTGTTAGCTAGCTTGCTAGCTAACTTCAAATATTACTACATACAATTTATCGTTGTCCCAATCTTAGCTAGCTTCAGAATAGAATGTTAGCCTAGTATTCACTAATATTCACTGGTGTAACAATGATTATCTGATGTTAGCTAGTTTAGCTATTTAGCCTAGCTTGCTTGCATCATCTGATGTTTACTAGCAAGTCTGGCTAAATCTCTTTACAGAACAATTATGCTTATGCTAGCAAATGTGAATACTTTTAATTCATACAATGGCGCTGTCTAAATTATTTAATTTAAGGATATAACACTAACATAAGCTAGCTTGTTAGCAAAGTTGCATAACTACAGAGGTAGCATTAGCACAGTTTTGTGTTTAGACAGCTGGTTAGCTCAAATAGTGTTGCTAAATAAGGGTGCAAACTTTTTTTTTCTTCTTTTAACTTTTTTTTTTCACTTAACTGTGTCCTGAAGGTTTAGCTATTTTCACCTGCTGCTAATTATGAAAAATTATTTAAATAATAATAATAATAATAATGGGAGGTTTCCTATCGCTGGGAAATGCTCACGTTTATGCTTTTCCTGTTATTTAATACTGCATTAAATCAGAGAGGTGTGTGTGGAACATACGGCTCAGAACGCGAGTGTGTGTGAAGGACAAACAAGGCACAGAGTGACGCTGGGAAAGTTTTCATACTGCATCGTATCCGACATTAAAACAGGAAACACACAATGTA
>CM059214.1:1646071-1791071 GCA_030347435.1 Clarias fuscus
ACCTGCGCACACGGACGCGCAACAAACACGCATCCACGCGTCAATTACAAATCCCATCTTTAGGATATTTTTATATATAATATTTTTTTTTTTTTAAATTCATATTAAAAGCCTTTATTTATTTATTTATTTTATCCCTTAATGGAAGTCGCAAGCAAAAGTTTGCGCACCCCATCAGGTTTCTAAATGGGAGAAACAAACCTTTACTCTATATTACAATTAACGTACAAATCATCTTCAGGATTCTGAAAATAAAATGTGGATATAACGCTCGCACGTCAGGAAAAATAAATTTTTAGCTTGAGTAATTAATTCTTATAAGCAGGATGTGTGGGGGGGGGTACAAACTTTCCAAACAACTCAACAATAAATCTAAATCTGTTTACTATAGAATAAAAGTACTGAATAAATGTCTGTTTTTATCCATTTTTGACAGTGAAAGTGGCCTGTGATTTTTTTTCCTCTCCATCTGTTCAACAGTAATAAAAGTTTTCACGCCCCTGGATTAACCTGATTACTGTAATTATTTTTGTTGCCACGGCGATAGTGTAAACAGCTTGGTTGAGTAAAAAAGACTCACCACATCGTCTGAATCGACACGGGTTTAAAGATCCTCGTATACTCTGCAGACGTCACGCTGAAGCCGCTGAGGAGAGAACGGACGCATTACTCACAGTAGATCGGACTCTGACGTCACAGTCACTGTGTGTGTGTGTGTGTGTGTGTGTGTGTGTGTGGTGTCGCTGCAACAGTAATATTAATCATTACAGAAACACATCCAGTCATACACTCGTTCTATTTATACACACGAACACTCGGCACTGATCACGAAAGCGGTCCGGTGGAACGTAGGCTGCTCAAAGCTTTTTAATTTCACTACACTGTTGTGTGTGAAACGTTCCTCTAGGGCCCAGCTTGGGTTTGAGCTCCGAACACGATAACTGAACACGGCTGTGGTATAAGGTAATGACATCAGGGGCATCTCCAGACGCAGGTGGCTCTGTGACCTCACTATAAGTCTTGCGCTCCGTTAAATCGCATCATAACTAAGGATGGACCGAGTGTGAAACTCTGCGCCGATGATTAAATTGATCTGGCTGATACTGATGTTTTCTTGTTTGGTTGCATCTCGTGTGGGTTTCATACAGAATACGTTCTCATGTGAATGTTGTAAACATTAAACGTTTAGAAAATGTGGATAGACTGTAATGCTAAACACCACCACAAGGTGGCACACCTCTTGTTGGCAAACTAGAGTTGAAGTAGAAGTTTGTTTCACGGCTGCTCTCATTAACCTCCACTCCGATTATCGTCCTCCGTAACGAACGCTGTAGAGAATTGTACCGTCACGGAGACGGGACTCGTCTAGACGATGTTATTTGGCGAGAATAAAAGGTACAGTGTGGATGGAGCGAGATGTTGGCTCTCTGTGCTAATCGTCTATCCTGCCAAGTCCCTACACCATGATATGATATGATATGATATATGATAACACTATATCTATAACACATCATGACATTGAGTGGCATTATAGCGCCAGCTATTGGATCTTTCCGGAAGCTGAGTAGTGTACGGATGTCCCTGTCGGATCACAGTTAACCAACACAACATGGAAGCAGCACAAAATTTATCCCACTTAACAAAAAAAAACAAAACATTTAAGTTAACCCGGTGTACATCATCCGATACAGATAGATTATTTACACCGGGTCAGTTTGAGCTCCAAACCCCTAATGTGATCTGAGAGTCTGTGCATCAGGACGTCCACACACTCCGGCATCTTATCCAGCAGTCACACTCCACACACACCACACTGATCAAAAGTAATCAAACATCAGCAGAGGATTCAGAGTGATCTCAGTCTCACCCGTCTCCATCCAGATAAACCTGAGTGTCGCTCCATATGGGCAGAACCAGGCCGATAGTGCAGTCCTCACTGAGAGAGAGAGAGAGAGAGAGAGAGAGGAGTCGTATCACAGATAAGAGATAAGATAAACTGGCTCCAGCTTTGGAAAACAAGGAAGCGGTTATTGAGAGGTTTAGACGCGATTACAGAGAACACTGATGTGAGGAACCTGTTCACGTTCGGGAAGTCCATGCCGAGCAGAAGACTCTCCTGCTTGCGGCTGCTGGTCGTGACGATGATTAAATATCTCACTCTGACGGGATTCACCGACTCCAAACGGACAGCCTGGAAACACACAGCGACGCCATCAGCATTTTAACCCCCTTAAATATTTATTAACAAAATCCAGGTCCAAAGATCTGGAGCCACGCCTCACATCACATCACACTGAGTCACAGGTGGCTTCATTCTTCTGCACAAGGGAGACAGATAATATTTCTATTTTCAGTTTTTCACTTGTAGAACTTAAAGAACGCTGCAAGCAAGGAACCCTCGGCTGTGGTCTGACATGTACACGACTTTCACCGAGTCCAGCTATATTACATTGTTCACCTGAATGCAGTAATCAGGCACGATCGTTCTTCTCCAACCGTGTTTACACACATGCCTTCTTCATTCACCATCGTTTAAAGGAAAAAAGTACCAGCGTCATTCTTTGAATAATAATGGATTTAAAAAAAATATATTATATTACGTTACATATTATTTTATAGTATTATAGGGATACTTTTTTCATCTTTTGTCTTGAGCAGGCAATGAAAAAAAACTGCCTAATTTTAGTGAAACGTGCACGTATAACTGAGCTACAGTACGAGTTTTAGTACTGATGTTTGGGTTCTTTTGATTTATTTGGTATTAGAGTGGGCGGGGTTTTAGAACTGCCTAGGCGGGATTTTGGGAGCATGATCTGGCAACCCTGCCCAGCACGAAGTGAGTGCGCGCGTGAAAGAGTGTGTGTGTGTGTGTGTGTGTGTGTGTAAATGATTTTTTTTGTACAGCTGCAGTTAAATTGTAGCTCGCCCTCTGGTGGTTAAACATTGCAATCAATCTGCGGTGGACACTCCATCCAATTGATGGAAAGCGTGTATAAATTTCCTGTTAAGTTTAATAGAGTACGTTTTCATACATTCTGCTTAAACACCTAACTAATGGTACTTTGTGATATTTTTTTAAATAAATAAAACCAACTCTAACTCGCAGCCTCTGGTTTCTGTCGTCGATGTCTCACCAGTTTGACGGTGTCTTCAGGTCTCAGTCGTGAGATCATAGCATGTAAATGCTTGCTCTTGTTATCGGAAGCTCCGCCTACAAGCTCTTCTTCGGGCGTGGCTTCTACATGGGGCCCCTCCCTCGCTCCTTCCTCGAGTAAAAGCACCGCGCCTCTGACGAAGGCGAAGCTCTCCCTGATGGGAAGAAAACACAAGCAACTATATTATATATAATGTATATTGATTTTTTTTTTTAATGACTTTATATCTGTTTTACAGAGCACTGACACTGGAGGCTCCTTCCATAAATGTTAACCAGAAACAAAACAGGACCATTTACCTCTTCTGAAGTCTCTGTCGTCTTGTAATGGCTTCGTCCTTAAACAAAATAAAAGTGTTTAATTAAGAAGGGCGGCGTGACGGCGGCTTAAAGCTCAATACAGGAGAAATAAGAGAAGAAATCTACCAGGGACAATGAATCTGCTTTAATTAAAACATTTACAGATAATATGCGATTCTTTGATTTTATTTCAGAATAACATCCTTAAGCTTATTTTGTCACAATGCTGTTCGGCTACATGATAATGACGGTGCGGTGAGATCCAGCCCTCGCTTCAGCTGCGCGTTAGAGAGCGATGCAGCGGCACGTTAATGGGCTCGGCTCTCCCGCCCGCTCGTCCGTACACTCGGCTCCTAAACCCGAACCCTCACCGCAATCGGAGTCGCCGACATCTGATCCTCATCTCTGCTGTTACTCGTATACCTGCATTGCATTCTGGGAGAACAGAAGCTAGACGATGCCGCCACGTCCACACTAGCAAGTGACAAAGTCACACTGACTGTTCACACTGCGATCTAGAACGTTCCTAATTTGTAGCGCTGCTTCTTTTCTCCCACATAACAGTGTGAACACCACAGATCATTTGACTCCTAATCTTTACAGTCCTGATTTCAGGCAGATGTCGTTAACGCTCCATCTTATCACTAGATTAGCTTCTCAACCTAGCTATGAACATCTAAAGCTCATCACTCAGTTGCCCGGCTAGCTTTCCGTATCTGAGAAATCATTCAGGCCGACTGTTTGTGCAGGTTAAACTTGCAGGTTAATAATTAATCATTGATCACTGTTAAGAATTCAACCGACTGAAATCGTATAAACCGATAGCATTCGCTTAGCTCCGTAGCGAGCTGTATAGTAGCGATTAGCTCGTACGCAACAAGAGACCGCACTTGCATTTTAGGCGATGCGCAATATCGGACGTTGTGTTTATTGATGTTCTGGAGAAGACAGAGATGATCAGAGTTTAGCTCGGTGTTTTCCATTAACTGGGCTACTTTCATCACTTGTGGTTTTGATGGTAACCAAAATTCGGCTCATTTTAGTGAAAGGATGTAGGCACATGGATAGCTGAGATAGTTGTATTTGTGTGCCGATTCCATTTGAGTGCATTTACCTACGTTCCTATTAGAGACGAGGGACGAATCACAATTTGTTTCAGTTACAATTTACGTATCGCCACAATGAATCCAGAATCGATATTTTATAAATTAGTTTTTCATTTATGCACATTTGCATTTGAGATGGTAACCTATTGCAGTTCCTGTTGGATCCTGCAGGTGGCACACTCCAAACTATTGTATTATTTGCAAAGTTTGTTTAGAGGGGAGGGCAAACCTGGTAGTACAACTTCTCCAAGACACTTTATTAATGTTATGTGTTAATGTCTGAGGATGTGCACAAGTTACACACCACACACACACACACACACACACACACACACACACACACAGCCATCATGCGTGCATGGTCACGTAGTTAAAAGGAAGTACATTTAAGCATTATGATTAATAATCTTTGCAATTAATCCACAGTTAACACATGCATGACAAACCGCAGGGAAAATATCAGACGGATCTCAGATCAGTGGACCAACAGAGCTCCGCTACACTATTGTTATTATTGATTTTCTCTATTATTATTCTTTTTGCTTAACCTATTTGGGCTCTCAATAGTCTCACAGAACTAATCCACCAGAAAAAGTACGTCTTGTTCCTGTTGGTAATGAATGATTAATCGACCGTTAATGTACAGTATTTAACTCTCGATTATGAAAAATGTGTGAAATTTGCAACCACTCTGCACATAGCTGAAAAAAAAAAATAAAAAATCACTTTACACAGAACAGAAACTCTCGCACGTCAGTGGTGTGAACGCAGGGTGACACATCAGCGTCGACCCAACAGACCGCTATGCATTTCACTATTAGTTAATCTAAACATTTTTTAATGAGTTTTGGAGTGCTTTTTCTTTTCTTGAGTAAGGCGACAGAGAGAGAAATAAAGACATGAAAGCAAAGTGTGGTTACTGACGTCACGACGTGACACCACGGAAGTGTGTGTAAAAGGAGATAAGGGAACACACTGAGAGACGGAGAAGAAACCGGAGGCAGGAACACGACCCGTCATGCGACTGACATGTCCAGACTGAGGAGCGAAAAACGAAGAAGAAAAAGAAAACGAGAGAGAGGACGAGTACGGGCGTGCCGAGCCCTCGTGGTGTAACACACGGTAAATCCTGCAAGAGCCAACTCAGTACGGCTTCATCATCGTCGTAACGTGTGTAAATACTTCCGGCTTAATGGATTGTTTTCTTACAAATGTTACACAAGCGTCGCTACACACACACACACACACACACACACACACACACAGGGGAAAACACTCAGGGTTACAACATGTGTCGAATTTCTCAACATGAAACGAGTACATACCAAAGAGAAGTGCCACAAACGAGCCGAAAGACTGAAAGAAAGGAAAGAACCAAAAGAGCATGAGGCAAAGAAAGACTGAAAGCCTGAGGAGGGGAAAAAGACAGGGAAAGATGAAGGGATGAAATGCAAATGTTCAGATAATTATGCATCACTGATTCATGCAGCACGTTGTGTATTAAAAATGCAAAAGATGTGCTTAGGTACGTAGTGAAAAAGTGACAACATCAACAACAGGAACTGTAACAACACGTCCGCTTTCATCCGATCTGTCCACAACAGACGGTTAATTAAAAGAAAAATCCTCACGCAAAAACTGACGCAGTGGAAATGGGGACACGTGTCCGGTCATGCATCTCAAATAATATTGTGTAAAATATTAAAAGAAACAATGAAATAAAAATAAAATACAAATGCAATTTTTTTCAAGTGTTAATTAAACATCCAGAATGCAGAAAAAAGGCAGACATCTAATAAAATGAAAATGTCGCGATCACTTTCAATGGGTGTGGCCTTGCATTCTCACTACACACTAATGGGCACTTGATTGATAGCACTGTGTCTGAAACTCCGCCTCTACTAGCAATCCGGGGTTAAGATTACTAGGTTAGATGAGAGAGTATCTAAAGTACGTTCCCAGGATCCTATGTTCCTTTTCTGTTGACACACACACACACACACACACTAACCCTCTGTGACACATGTTAGGATGAAATATTACCTGAATTTTATCCAGTTTATTTCAGACCAGGCCTAGAAATTTGTCAAACTCTTGGTAATCCATTTATTTGCTTCTGGGACTACCAGAAGACTTTTTGACACTCTATTGTGTTCCACATACTGTAACTCTGGGGGTCACATGACCCTGGGAATATAGGATGACCCCGGGTTAGATTTCCTTTGCTAGGTTAACCTTGACAAGTCTACTAATTACATCAGGTTTCGCTCTTGCTAGGTCAGCTTAGCTTTGCATGCTAGGTCATCTTTCACTAGCGAGTTCAGGTTTAGCTAGCTTTCACTTTCTAGATTAGCTTTCACTCTTGCTAGGCTAGAATATCTTTAACTCGTAACATTATGTACACTCTCCTGCTAGATTAGCTTTCACTGGCCATGTTAGCTGCGCATGCAAGGTTAGCCTTCGCAAGCTAGATCATCTTTCCCTTGCTATGCACAATTTTGCTCGAGATTGTTTTCCTAGGTTAGCTTTAAGGCACAGAGTTAGCTTTTTTCGCTTGCTAGCTTTGACTCTGCTCGCGATACGTTTGCAGTCAGACACAATCTTTTCCCTCGCTATAAGCTAAGCTACAATACCTCACAAAATAGGTTAATCTTCCTCTCCAACCTTATGCTAATAAGAAAGCAAGGAATTACAGTCAAGTGCAAAAGTTTGCGTCCCTCTAATCTCCATGAATGGCACAAAATAAAATAAATAAATATTCTGTATTTCTACAAATAAACACAATTTCAAAAAGAAAAGAAAAAAAAAATGCCTATATGATACAAAGGTAGAAGGACAGAACGCCTGGACATATAAGTGTTATGAATATTTATCACCTCATTATGAAGTCTTTAAATTAAAGATGTGCGTCTCTATGCTGTGTGTATTTGTAGCACCCTGTATTAACCTAAATATGATATTAAGATATGAATTCTGATATAATCATGAAGTCTTTATTAAATAAAATAAAAACAGCTCGTTAGCGGAGGCGTAACGTCCAGACTTGGTGTAAGCACATTGCTGTAGGACTCACAGGCGCTGTGGAGACAGACGGTGATCTGTGCAGGGTCAGTAACGCCATCCCAGCTCTCGGCTCACTGAAACACCGCTCGGGTGAGGCGTGACTGCTGCGAAGGTGTTTACACGCCAGCTGCGGGACGACACAGGTGAGACGATCAGAAAAGGAAAAGCATTTACAGTCAAGCACATTGTGTGATCTAACAATCCTGATGACGGTGTAACAGGAGAGCCGAGGACTGTACGGACCAGTCAGGGCAGTTCATTAAGCGCACATCACCTGGCAGACGTTACCCGTCTCACGTCACCTGGCACACTTTACCTGGCACATGTCACTTGCGTGGAATCACCTGGTGAACTTAAGCCTGCACACTTCACCTTACGCACCGTGTGGCTCACACATTTCTACACATTATGCTCCTCACCAGACCAAGTTTACCTTTCGCGCTTCACCTAGCCGGCTTTACCCGGTGAGGACGCACGCGCATTTAGCAACAAAGCTAGTCGAGACGTTGTCCTCTACTCCTGCTCTCGTCTCTATTTAAGCAAGTTTAAGCATTGTGAGCAGAGACTGCGTGTGAAATCTGAGATGGTGATGCAAACCCTTCCTGCATGTTTGCTCAGCTAGCGATGTTTATTCTTGAAACGACACACTGCTGGAAGCGTCAGCTTTCCGTCTTATGTTGTTCTGACAGCGAGTGCAGCAGACTGTAAACTGGACACTGGATATTACAGACTATACTTATAGTGCAAAATATACTCACAATATTCCAAGCCACACGTCTATCATGACTGGCAATACTCGCTTCCCCACCACAGACTATACTCACAAAACAAGCGTCTATACTCACAGCATGGACCATACTCGCAAAACCACCGGTCGTACTCCACTCCGCTGCTGCCGCCGACTATACTCCACATCAAGAACCATACGCAACAGTATATTAATACAGCTGTCTATACTCCAGATATTGCAAATCACACACACACACACACACACACCACTCACCATATTCTACACTATACTTATAAAAACTTTATTCACAATAATACTGACACGCCTGACCATCTTTCGCTACACTATATTGCATCATCATCATCATCATCTACACTCGCAACACGGCAGACTATACTCCACCGTACTGCAGAACACTCCAGATATCACAGACTATACATGCGATAATTATACATCTATGACCTCTTTCCTTTTGATTAACCATCATCGCATCTGAAAGTTGGTCACAACGTCTGATGATGACGACATCATGCTGGTCACCCCTGTAAGGGGAAGATACCTTTCTAAAGGCACCAACGCCTTTGACCACAAGCACCATACCACCCCCTCCCCCCCCCCACCACCACCACCACCACCACACCCTACAGGAGGAAACATCTAACAGCTGGAAAGTGTCAGGCGAATGAACCCAGGACGTTGAGGAGAACATGAGAACTCCACACACACACACCTAGCGCAGGTGAGAGTCCCGGAGGTCTAGAGCGCAACAGAGGATAACCGCTACCCAACTTCTAGGTTATACCTTTTATTTTCACTCTCAGAACACCCTTATCACACTCCTCCATCTCCAGGGTCTGGTCAGTCTTCTCCAAACTCTAGAGTCGATATGAGACCAATATCTGTATCAACCCTCAAATAGTCTAATGCTGGTTAAACAGGTGAAGCCATCACCACCACCCCTCCTCCTCCTCCTCCTGTTCACACCTGAGCGGGTAACAGACTCCACATACCGCACATTCCTTCATTCTGCCCATCTCCACTGACACACCGGTGCTGTAACGGAAGCTCCAGGCTACATTTTCATGGCCATGCAGACGAGCGGCGGTGCGGTGATCGATCACAATCACCAGGGTGAAGCTTCACTCAACCGCAAACACAAACACAGGCGAGAAGAATCCACACACACACACACACACACTCCATATAAGGCGCGTCACTATGTATGATTTATTATTACTATTATAATGAACACTGATCGTTCGGTGGTGCACTTCTGGTTCTGCCCCAGCTCCGCGCATTCCATTCCCAGTTCCTCAAAACGCGCACGACGCAAACCCGCCACGAGCGCCGATTACCTGGTGCGTGTGTGCGCGCGCGTCCAAAGGAGGGAAGGAAAAACCGGCGACAGTGTTTCATCCGCGGTGTGCGAGGTGAGAAACGCTCGCGGGGCTCCCGCGCGCTCCGAGCTGCTGCTGCTGCTGCCGCTGTCCGACTGGAGGAAAGTTCTGCGCTGGGGAGAAGAGCGCAGGAGGAGGAGGAGGGGTGAAGATCGAGCCCTGAAGCAGGAAGCAAAACAGAGTAACAGCAGGCGCTGCTCATACTACCGTACTTACACACTCACTCACACACACACACTCCTGTATACACCACACACACACACACACACACGCACACACATGGGCTGTGCGTAAAAACAATCATACTACCACACCCAGCAGTATACTACAGGACTACAGAGAATCCGAGCGGTTTTGAGGTTTAAACCCCCCGAGTCTCAGAATGCACACTAATGAGTGTGTGAGTATGAGTGTGTGTGTGTGTTAAACACTCCGGGGCTTGAACGCAGACGCGTGGCCTTAAATGGAAGAGGCGGATCAAGAGGAACGGGTTCTCCATTAAAGGGCCAGGAATACACACTACATCACACTACATCATGAGTGCAGCGTCTTAGAAACTGATTCAAACGTAAGGAAAAAACAAACAAACAAACCAACAACAACGATTAGACATGTCATACAGCCAGGGGTTTTATTTTACAGTTTGTCCTGACTATAATATGAACGTGATTGTATTGCGCATGCGTAGTGAAGAAAGGCGAGGTAGGCAACTTGTATAATAATAATAATAATAATAATATCATGATAATGGATCAGTAGTATAGTTTGTATTTGAAGTATGCTGATTATTATTATTATTATTATTATTATTATTATTATTGGTGATGGTGGTTTTTGAAAAAAAGAAATAAAGCATTTTAAAAACTCACTAGTATATTGTATATTTTCATGTATAACTGTAATTATTCATGTTTATTTTTTATTTTTGTTTGAACGTATATTTGTAAAACAGGTAGGTTGTGCACATACGAGATACATATTTATATAGGTTTTAAAATTAGAAAATGACATAAAATGTATATTTCTGTCTATATATCAATCCATACAGCTATCTTGTTTGTGTATATATATATATATAGTGTGTGTGTGTGTGTGTGTCTGACTGCACTACTCCTCGTCACCACAGCTCTGACTGCACGTGCAACCGGAAGTGCTCGGTGTCCCGGTGTTACAGCGGTTCCGGGTCAGTTCCACACGGAGGATCCTGACACACAGCGCAGTGAGTGAGAGAGAGAGAGAGAGAGAGGGGGGGGGGGGGAGGGGGGTTATGTGCTTTTTGCCTCCTGTTTGATTTGTGTGTGTGTGTGTGTGTTCCTGCAGGGATGAGTGCGAGTCCGCTGATGAAGGTGTTTGTGAGCAGACGGATCCCTCAGGAGGGAATGAAACTTCTGCAGAAATCCGTCGTGTGCGCAGAACTCACACACACACACACACACTTTCTCTCTCAGAAGTTGTTGCTCCGTGAATTCTTAAACACCAGATCACAGCGTGATGAGTCATCATCCGCACATGACGTCATTCTAATACACACAGTGCTCAGGCAGTGATTGATTAATTATTACTAATCTAGTTAGGGCCCAAGCACTATGACGTCATATTGTGTAAAGGTCCCCCCCTTTTTATTTTTGGAAGAATTCCTAGACACTAAGACTGGATGTTTGTGATGTCCTTCTGCTTCTTCTCTTCTTATTTACACTTTCCTTTTTAATTAGTCAAATATAACTAGTGTTTGTGTAAAATAACCCGAGTAACTACAGAGGAAGTGTAATGTAACTAGTATAATAAATAAAACATTTGTCTGTTTAGTGCAGATAGTATAATACATTTGAACTAGTATAGATCTAATGTATGTTGTATATGTGAAATATAGCAGGGTGAGTCAGAAATGATCCGCACTCTGGCTGTAGAGTTTAGCTTTCGTATTCTCTCATTAAAAAATGTTCTAGTCTGAGCTGTGAGTCACAAATGCACCGCTGTCTTCACTTCTTCATCAGAAGTGACTCTTCATTCTCGTAGTTCCGCTTTCAGGAGACCAAACAGGTGAAAGTCTGATGGACTGAGATCAGGACTGTAGTGAGGAGGGTGTCGACGGCGTGAGCAGAAGTGTGCGGACGTGCAGCGTCACGTGAGATCACGACACCCTCGGATATCAGTCCTCTGTGTTTAAGAAGTTTAATAAACGAGCACTGTTTATCGTTGAACGTTTTTCCTGATAATGTTTCAATACTTCTACAAAACCAAGAATCCTTGAGAATCCCAGAAACCTGTAACATTGATGAATTTTCCAGCTGATGGTCGACTTTTAAACTTTTTCTCGGTCTGTGATTGAGGATGTTTCTGTTCAATACTCTGCCGTTTACTCTCAGACTCGTAGCGATGAATCCGTGTGTCGTCACCGGTAACGATTCTCTTTAATTAAAAAAAAAAAAAGAAACACGTACACATTTCTTAGAGTATCGCTCCCAACGAGAGAAGCTTTAATATTGCAGATAATTTTTTTACTCTCCCTCGTCTGACTAGTATAAAGACAATATAGACGGTGTAACTATAAACCCGGTTGTGGTAAAATATTAAATGATAATACTCAGAATATAACATTTATTATCTTTTTTTCATCACCTTCAGCTTCTGGGAGGTGGGGCTTAGAGGGGGTGGAGTCACACCTGAGTGGTGCAAAGGGAAAATGTATTCTGGATTCAGTTGTTGTAATAAAGGCTTAATAATAATAATTAGGCATCATTTACAGCATTTTATGGATTTATTGATTAATACATTGTTAATAATATTTCTTTTATTCCTCTGTTGTTGTTGTTGTCTCAGGTGTAAGTTGTCGGTGTGGGACTCGGATGAACCTGTTCCTCGTGCGGAGCTGCTGAAGCAGGTGGAAGGAGCGCACGGCCTGCTGTGTCTGCTCTCGGACCGGATCGACGCCGAGGTTCTGGATGCAGCAGGTGCGTGAAGTTCTGCTCCTGTCTCCGTCTCTGCGTCTGTTTCTCTTTCTGTATGTCTGTGTGCGGACCGGACGCGGCGGCCTGGCCTTCACCACCATCTCGAGGAACGAGGAATGAGGAAGTTAGACAGTGAGGAGCGAAACGCGTCAAAGCCGCTTCCTCTTTTAACGCCGAGCTTTCAGTCGACTCGCACGCACTGTCGTCCTGCAGAAACAGGAAGCATCTTGTGAGAAACACTGCTGCGACGTGACAGCTGCACAGAGAACGCTCAGAGTCCGTCGTCTAATACAGATAAGAGCCGCGGTGTCAGGCTGTGAGGGCAAAATAATCAACGACAGAGTGGTGTGACGAGGCAGTGATGAGTTTTCATCATGAAGCTGATTAATTTCCTATAACACCCTGTCTCAGAGGGGGTGTGTTCCTCTTACACACAGCATGTTAGATCATTTCTTCATCAAGTTAAAATTAATATGATTATATATTGATATTCAGGAAGAAGTGAGGATATGAGTGAAGGTGTGTGTGTGTGTGTGTGTGTGTGTGTGTTCAGGACCCAACCTGAAGGTGATCAGTACCATGTCTGTGGGCTTTGATCACCTTGCCATTGACGAGATTAAAAAAAGGTGAGGAAAACTCCAAAAGAATTCAGAAATGATTGTGATTGTATGATAGAAAGAGGGCGGGGCCTAAATGAATGCTCAGCCCTTTAGGACCCTTCATTTCCATTCTCTAAAACAGCTTGTTATCTATCTATCTATCTATCTATCTATCTATCTATCTATCTATCTATCTATCTATCTATCTATCTATCTATCTATCTACTTGTCTGTCTGTTGGATTTATACTGTTTATTGTTTATCTGTTTATCTTATTTTTTATTCTGTTTCAAGCTCTCTGTCCATCTCTCTCTCTCTCTCTCTCTCTCTGAATTCTGCAGTTGCTTTATTTGCATAACATGAAAAAATCTCTTCTTCTCTGGTTATATCTATATATTTCTCTGTCTGTTTGTCCCCCCCACCCCCCAGAGGTATAAGGGTAGGCTACACCCCTGATGTTCTGACCGACGCTACAGCAGAACTGACGGTTGCTCTGTTATTAGCCACAGCTCGCCGCTTACCCGAGGGCATTCAGGAGGTCAAAAGGTCAGTGCAGGAACCGTTTCCTGATTTAGAACGAAAATTAACGATATAAAGATACTGAATAAACTAATTAACTAAAGAGTGAATATTATGGGATGTGTCTTGATGCGTCAGTGGAGGCTGGAGCTCGTGGAAGCCCCTGTGGTTGTGTGGTTACGGTCTCTCCGGCAGTACGGTGGGGGTGATTGGCCTGGGGCGTATAGGTATACACACACACACACACACACACACACACACACACACACACACACACACACACACACACAGAGTTACCCACATTAAAAAGAATAAAATAAAAAATACCATTTCTTATCAAACCTGACCAAATTTAAATACAGCACTACAGTCTGCAAAAATAATGGCACCATTTAAGGAACTGGACAATGTACATACATTACACAGTGTAGCTTAAACATATTTTACATGTTTATATATACATTTATAGTGTGTATGTGTGTGTGTGTGTGTGTGTGTGTATATATATATATATATATATATATATATATATATATATATATATATATATATATATATTTTTTTTTTTTTTTTCATGCAAAATCCTTTCATTAATATACAGTGTGTTAGTGTGAGTGTGTTACGGTGTGTTACAGTGTGTGAGTGTTTTACAGTGTGTGTTACAGTGCGAGTCTCTGGGTTTTGCAGGTTTGGCCATCGCACGCAGGCTGAAGCCGTTCGGTGTTAAGCGTCTGCTTTATTCAGGACGGCAGCCGAAACCGCAGGCTGGAGAGGTGGAGGGGGAGCACGGTGAGAGACGAGACGAGACGAGCGCTGAAACGGGGATATGGAAAGGAAGAATTAGATTAGATAGATACAGAAATACAAAGCACATAGTGATTGATCTGCTGTCTCTCTCTCTCTCTCCATCTCTCACCCTCTGTCTCCTGTCTCTCTCTCTCTCTCTCTCTCTCTCTCCTGTCTATGTCTGTCTCTCTCTCTCTCTGTCTGTATCTCTATCCTGCCTCTCTGTCTCCTGTTCCTCTCTCTCTCTCTCTCTCTCTCTCTCTCTCTCTGTGTCTCTCTGTCTCCTGTTCCTCTCCTGTCTCTGTCTCTCTGTCTCCTGTTCCTCTCCTGTCTCTGTCTCTCTCTCCTGTCTCTGTCTCTCTCTCCTCAGTGCCGTTGGACACGCTGCTGTGTGAAAGTGACTTTGTGGTGGTCTCGTGCTCTTTGACCCCTGACACACAGGGTCTGTGTAATAAAGACTTTTTCAGTAAGATGAAGAACACTGCGGTCTTCATCAACACCAGCAGGTGGGCACAGTGAAAATGTTTTGGCACCATTTAACAATAAGTATCGAGTGCACACGTTAGAGAAATCCTCGTGTTTCCTGACGTCTGGCAGTGAGTGTGGAGGAACGCGTTTCTGAGATCAGATCTAACGACCCTGAACGTCTCCTGTGTGATGAACATGGTGTTTCTTTATCCAACACTCTTTATCCATATCTTTAAATCTACATTTATGTATTAGAACCTGATTGGCTGTTTAATTTTATGACACTATAACACTTCCCTGACAACTCATACTTTTATTACTGATACAATCTCTTCTTCTTCTTCTCCTTCCTCCTGCTCGTCCCTGTAGAGGGGCGGTTGTGAACCAGGAGGATCTGCTTGAAGCCCTCACCAGCGGTCAGATTGCTGCAGCGGGACTCGACGTGACGACGCCCGAGCCGCTACCGACCGACCACCGGCTCCTGCGCCTCAGCAACTGCGGTCCGGATCAACCACATTTATAAACACAGATAAATATTCATCTGAACCATCTGTAAACATGAGCACTGTCCTGAATGTTCGATTTTATTGATTACGGCGCCCCACAGTGGTCATGCAGTATATTTTATTTAGAATGTTCACTCATTTTATTAAATTGCTTAGAAGAATAACAATACTGACTTTTTATAAAGGCTGACCAAATTGTAATTCAGAATTACAGTCTACAAAAATATTAGCCCCCCCCCCCCCTTTTATGGTAAATATAGAAAAAGCCATCTATAACATTAGACAAGCGTATCAAGGTATAATCAAATAATGTGCATTAAATTTAATATACAATGATTTATAATGACGTCGTTTAAAAATATATACTGGCATAATGCATTTTTTTCTACATAATGGTGCATTCAAAAGTATTTGCACCCCAGAAAAGTGCAGTGACGTTCTGGTTTAAATGTTCTTTAGTGTAGTGTTTCTTTTTCTTCCTTCAAAACATTACTTTTGGCTTTAATGATTTATTTACACAAACAACCTAGACGAAACACAAACAAACCTTCATACAGGTGCCAGTGGTGCCACTGTGTGCATCTGAGACGTCGTGTGTGTGTGTGTGAAGGCTCCACAGCGCTGTGCGTTTAAAACATTTTTTTTTAATGTAAAAAACTTCTCAATCACCGTTCCTCTCTAAAAATATTTATACATTTGTTTTATATATATTTAATGTTCTATATAGAGAATTATTGTTAATAATCGTGTTATTGTTAAACATTTCCATTTTTTTAAATATATTACTGATTGATAACAGCTCATGAATACAGTACTGTATAAACTAAATGATTCAGAAAGATTTGATATACTTTATTAAACCACCTCCTTGCGTATGTATTATTTCAATTTCATTCAAAGAATTTTATTATAATGTAAAATATTTCTTTCTCATTTAGCATTCTAAATTATTATTAATCTTGCTTTTATTTTGTTTTTATTTATATATCGATATTAGTCACCGTCCCCAAACTGTTCACGAAATTCTTAAAGAAAACTCTAAGGAGAATCATTAAACCCCTCATCAGGGTTCTTGAAAGCATCTTCTGTTCAATAGTTTGTAATAATTCTGTGTGAAACTGAGATTTTCCTCTTTAATAATCTCCACTTCATGTCTCTCTCTCTCTCAGTGGTTCTCCCTCACATCGGCAGCGCCACGATCTCCACGCGAGGCGTCATGGCTGAGCTCACGGCCCAGAATCTGCTGTGCGGCCTGACGGGTGACGCCATGCCCAGTGAACTGCAGCTGTAGCGCCTCCCTGTGATCACTCCTCAGACCAACACTCCTCTCACAGCGTCGCAGTTCTACAGGCCGCACGGTTTAACTCCATGCATTACTCCATTAACTCTACTGTAGAGACGTATTGTGACAAATGATTTAAATGATAATAATCATAATAATAATAAAAGACTAAAAAGATTAATATTCAGGGTAAAGTTTGTCAGATCAGATCTCTAAATAAACCATCTGGAGGATCACTGAGTTTTACTGTAATTTGTTTTCAAATTAAATATTCTAATGAAAACGTGTAGATATTTCATCTCAAAAAATGTGTAAATAATAACAATGATTAAAATCATAATACTATAAAAGACTGTAAATTATCAATCAACACTTCACACACTCAGAGTAACAGTGACATTTATTCACACATTCATTTTAATACGAACAGGAGATCTGTGTGTGCGGAGTGTCGAATACGGTAACCGTGTATCGTTTAGTCCGGATCATGTGATCGACACACGACAGTCTGTCACGTCTGACCATGTCACATCTGTAGTGATGAACTGCTTTAGACACGAACACGACAAGCAGAGCAGAAAAAACACAGGGTCGAATTAAATTACACAAGTTCAGCTTCATCCAGGAAATAAAACTCTGACGACGATGATGATGATGAAGGACGGAGCTGCACCCGGGTGAAACCCGGCGATGTTCCATGAGCTCAGGTTCAGAGCCGCGTCTACGTCCTCATATGCTGTCCAACTTCTTCAACACGTACGGAGCTGAAAGAAAAAAGCACGAGATGAGATTAGTACAAAGCTTATTATTCTAATTTTCGAACTGAAATGGAACTTCACCATAAGTATGTGCACCCCTACAGAAAGAAAGAAGGATATCCCTCCCTACATGTAAACATTTTAAAGTAATCTCTCCCAATAATGTAATTATTAACTTGATCAGAATTATTTTTGTCTTCACTTTCTTTTTCAATGATTTAGAGATGGTAGATGGCGCGCACACAACTGACAAGCGTCAGTGATTCATTTCATTGTGTTGCTTGCTGTGTTCGGAGCTGTCGGCTACACACAATTTGTCCACTAGATGGCGGTACAATGAGCCGAAGCTTCATTTACGGGGTGGTTGTACTGACCTCTAGTGGGGAAACCTCGTCACTACAGTGAGCTCGTTGTACTGACATCTAGCGGACAGATTCTCTCATTACAATGAGTGTTCGTAAATATAGCTTCATTAAATTTGGTGACATTACTGGCTCAACACCTAAACGAGGCTTCATCTCCTCCTCAGCATTTTTTTTTTCAGTTCTAATGCTAATGCACACACAAAGAGAGAGGTTCTACACAAGAGCTTGTGAAGAACAATATCTGACTGTCATGGATAGGGATGCATATAGTTTTGGCCACTTGGACTGCGAACAGGATTGAAGCAAAACAAAATAATAATAATAATAATAATAATAATTGAGACAGGAATTTAACCCGAGAAACATTATGAATGAGACACAACCTTCACACAGGGACACTCACCGACTCTCAGAACGGCCACATAAATGAGGAAATTTCTCACGGAGGAGATCACGTCCTCCCTCATTTTCCTCTTCATCTCCTCCGGGTCTAATTTCGGTCCCAATCCTTCGAGTTTAAACATGACTAAAGCTTAATTCTCTTGGATTTTTCTTTATCGGCAGCGACACTCTGCTCTCTCCACGTCTTCCGGGGTTCGCAATGCGCATGCGCTGTTTGCGCTACACATTAGGACCGTTAGGTAGGACAGTTTTATTTTAGACGTTCAAATATATGCCTGATTCAAAATAAAAACAAATTGAGTTTAAGAATAAACATGTTTCATAGAGTGATTATTGAATTATCCGTTTTGAATAATTTCACCACGACAAAGCATAGATGTTGTGCTATTCAGCAAACGTAGTCGAGTGTGGACTTTTAATCAGGCGGTGATTCGGGACAGCAGCCGGGACGCGGGTCAGTGCAGCTTTTGAACGTGCTGTTTATTGATTGTTTTAATTCTATCGGCATTTACAGCCTTAGCAGATTTGCATCTAATCTCACACTGATAGATGTGCATGTATAAACATGGAGCTGTCCGGGTTACACCCCTGCAGTGATGCAGCTGCAGGATATTTACCCCAAAAGCGCAAAAGAGCAGATTTCCCAAACATGACTGGAGAGAGAAGTCCAGAGTGTCCAGATGTTTCTGCTGATAAACAATCAATAAAAAGTCACAGTAAGTTACATCAAGTGCTGTTTAATGGTGCATGCACTGCAAATAGTCATCCTCCATCTGTTTATCCAAATTCAGCAACAGGTCTGTGTGTGTGTGTGTGTGTGTGTGTGTGTGTGTGTGTGTGTGAGCTGAGCACCACAAACTGATTTCATTCATTTATTCATTCAATATTTATTTATTTATGCATGCATTCCATACAGTCGTTTGTGCAACAGCATCGTGCATCATGGCGTAGTCATTAGCACTGTGGCCTCACACCTCTAAGGTCCTCCGGGTTCTCCGGTTTCCTCCCGCAGTCCAAAGACTCGGTGATTATTAATGTAATCGGCATCCCTGATTGTCCATAGAGTGTGAATGCGTGTGAACCGGAGCTCCTACCACAGTCGTAAAAATGGAAATAGAATAGAACAACGTTGATCACCAGCGCCCTCGGAGGTCCCTGGATGGATGGATGGAGTGTGTATTATGCAGGATGAAATTATTCAATGCTAAACTCATCTTAACTCGTGTTAGACGTTAGAGAGTTTGTTTATTATTATGCCAAGCGTCCTACATGCGCAGTTTATTCCTTCCTTCAGTCAGCACTTTATCCTGCCGAGTGTCGCAGAGAATCCAGAGTCTGTCCTGGGAATACATCCTGATTGAGACGTCTGTTCATCACAATACACACACACACACACACACACACACTTTACAATGTGTTATAGTCAGTCTATCTCCTACAGACTATAATACAGGACAGTTTTGGGAGGTTAAAAGAAACCAGAGAACCCTGAGGAATCCCTACAGACCCATGAAGAAGGTGCATCGCTACACACTACTGAACATCACCGTCGTCCCCTTTCATATAGATAGTGCAGTTAAAAGCTGATCAGATACATCAGTCTAAGGGCTATGAGTGAGTGGTGTATTTATTAAGAAGACGCGTGTGTCGAACAGTAATCACATGACGAGCGGAGTTGTTAGGTACGCTGAATAAGACCCAGTTAGGGGGGAGGGGGGGGAGGCCGTGTTTCGGGTGGACCTCAGGCGACAGGACTAGAAAAGATGATGTAAACCGATGAGGGAGATCAAGACCAGAAGGTGGCGCTAATGAGACATAGTGGATGCCAACCGGTGGTAAACACCAAGAAGACAAGAGTGTAAGACTCCATGGCTGGTGCGGTCATTCTGTTTATGACGTGACTTGTGATTAAAGATGTTATTCTGATCTCTGGTTTGTCTGTCTGTGACAGTTTATTCCCGCCCACCTCGTCTTCTTCTTCTTCTTTGTCTTCTTCTTGAGAAGACAGTGTCTTCAGTCTCCTGATCCTCCTCATCTCTATCTTCTCTTCTGCGGTGTTTGTGTGCATCTAGGCCATTTCATGAAGATCGACGGTCAGAGAGGTGTGTATTACTCTGAGAGATGCGAGTCGAACGGAAGCACCCTGTACCTCCCCGTGCGCGGCACCGTTCTCGCCAACATGCGCAAATACGAACAGATCAGCTTCGAGCAAGGCTACTTCTGCACCGGCGACGAAACTGGAGGCTTCCAGCAAAGAGTGCAAGGTAAAGAAGTGAAGGAGGAGAATCCATTCACAAATAATAGTTTATTATAGATATAGGAGGCATAAGTACATCCTGTGTCTGTGTAGTAGCTCAGGGTGTTAAGGAAAAGTCCCTTAAACTTCTTGTAACGGGTCAGAACGTCGACACGCTGGTGTGTTTTCACTTTGATGAGGGTACGTGTAGCTCAGTGGTTAAGGTGTTGGGCTGCAGATCAGAAGGCTCCAGGTTCAAACCCCAACACCACCAAGTTGCCACTTGAGCAAGGCCCTTAACCCTCAACCTTTTGGATTTAAAATCAAGTAAAAAAGTAAGCCGCTCTGGGTAAGGGTGTCCTCAAAATGCTGTTAATGTTAAAGTTTTCCTAAAGCTGTTCAATTCAGCTCTTAGACTTTTAAGGTAAAGTGAGACTCATGACCAGTATGATGTCACACAGGTCAGGCTCTTCACTGCTGGAGATACAGCAAAGCGGAGCGGAAGCTCTTCATCGCTCTGTCCTACTTCTTCACAAACACTGATGTAAGTGAAGCGTTAAAAGTCTACAGTGATTTTAATCTCAGACCTGGTTAGTGATTGTACAGAGATTTATTTATCATCCTCCGTATCAGTCTCCTAAACGTTTCATGTTATAAAAGCACATAATATGTAATAATAATACTGTGTTAAATAAAAAAATTGGATTTTTCGAGGATTAACGATATTGTATAACTGATGCAGGGCTGAAAGATATTAATACATCATATCATATGTCATGATACTTTTTTGTGACGCACATTATCTGGAATGATCGATAGATTTGATGTAATAAAAAAGCTGAAATTGACGATACCTTTTTTAAGATGTGTAGAAATACAAACAGTATTAATGTTAAATAATACATTTATTACTATTTAATACCACAATGTTAAATATTTGAAAGTATTTTGAATACTAACATATTACTACTGTATTCATACTATGACATTATGACAGTATGATGAAAAAAAAACTAGCATACTAAAAGTCTGGTAAAAAAAAAAAAAAGGACATCATCCTAATGACTTCTTCTTATTATATATTTCTGTAGTGTGATGTATATGTGACGTATAATGTGTCATGATATTAATGTTACTTGGTCACATTGAGCCGAGTTCTGCAGTAGTGTGTAAATCATTGCTCTTTTTGTGTCTTTGCAGGTCTTTCAGGAGGTGCTAAGCTCTCTTGAGTGTTTATAAAGAGGACACGTGTGTGTGTGTGTGTGTGTGTGTGTGTACACACAATTACTCACACAAACTTCACATAACTGATCACATTTCATTTTTGGTTCCTCTGAATACAACGAGTTTTGTTGTTCAGTTTTGGTTCGGTGTTTTTCTGGCTCTGATCGCGTTCTTTAAAAAGATCCACGCTGTTCTTCTAGAGAAGTTCGTGTTCTTTCTGTAGCTTGTAGAATAAAGTTCCTGTGGATTGAATTAAAGCTCCTCAATTTATGCATGAAAATGCATATGATTATATGGAGGGCGCCAAAACTTTTGCGGCAGCACTCTCCGTCGCATCTTACTGTTACAGACTCGTTACGACACACACATCCTGCACCTTATATTCTCATCACACTGAAATGAATCGCATATTTATGTTTGTTATCTGCGAAGGTGACCCAGTTAGATTTATTTGTTGTGTTGTTTTTAATATCTGGCATCATTTTTTTTTTATCTGTGTTTATTGTGTACTTCTTTTGTAATAAACAGTGTATTAACACAAATAGAATTTCTGTCCGAGTGATTAATTTCTGTACTAGTTAACAGCTTAAATAAGTAAATAATCAGAATGTGTGTGTACAGTATACTGTACTTCTCTGTAGCAGTTTCTCATGTTCTCTCTCGGCCATTTCAAGGTAGCGCAGGTGATTAAATAAAATGTATTAAATAATAAAAATAAGAATATAATATATATTATGTACAGTGGAATCTTGGTTTACGAGCATAATTGGTTTCGGAAGCGTGCTTGTGTATCAAAACACTTGTATATCAAAACACTTGTATATCAAAGCGAATTCCCCCATAAGAAATAAGAATAGAGACACACATGCGCGGGTGAGTCACAGTTCCTTAAACTGGTTTGTGTGTGTGTGCGTGGTCACAGTGTTATAGTAAACAGTACACACGCTGCGTGCACTGAGACCTAGCAGGGGAGATGATTACCCACAATTCCTCAGTGCATGGGAGAGAAAAACCACTGGCTCAGTTGAGATCACGTGACGCTCGGCGTCAAAACAAGAAGCGCATGTGTGATACATGATTCTCGATGAGACTCGGTACTCATATATCAAGACTCGTTTATCAACTCAACATTTATAGAAAAGAAAAATTGGCTTACCTTGTGGAACGCTCGCAAACCGCGTTGCTCACAATCCGAGGTTCCACTGTACATATATACAATCAGCCCAAACAAAGTATACACACATCAGGAAAAACAGTATGATGTTTATTATCATATTAATATTAATATTAATCATTTTATCATATACAGTAGATATATCCTGTATAGCAGTAAATTTAGCATTGAAATATGTATAGAAATGATGGGAGCATCGCTTCATGCTCTTCCCTTCTCACCCTGACACGCCCATCTCTCTCTGGAATCGGATCAGTCTGGACTCATCAGGTCACATGACCTTTTTCCATTGCTCCAAAATCCAGTCTTTATTCTCCCTAACAAACTGAAGTCTTTCTGCTGATGAGTCTCACTAACAAGTGGTTTTCTGATGGATACACAGCTGTTTAGTCCCAGTCCTGTGAGTCCTCATCACACTGTGCTTACTTTCACTATTAAACACAGATCATTTTTTTATTTAGATTTTTTACCCTGCAACTTCAAGTGTTCATAATTTAGTTTCCGACCACATTTCCTCCACATAGTTGACGGTTCAGCTCTATAATTCCAGGTTGTGATAATGTGTTGAAGGCTTCTTAACCTAGTTCCAGTCATTTCATCTCTCCGTAACTGTTTTCTTTGCTTGATTGATGCAGCTCAATGATTTGCCCCTTCCTAATTTCAGTTCCAGGTTACAGCAGTACAAAATGTCAGACAGTTTAGGGAGATGAAAACTTCTGCAAGTTCCAGTCTCTTGGTGAAGCTGGTCAAAGCAAACGTAATGGTGAAAAATGAGCTTGAATTTTTAATTTTTTTTCCCCACAAAATCTTTAAACTGTGAACTGCATTACGGATTGTTAGGAGTCTTTCTCATATAATCCACCTTTAATGAGTTAAAATTTTAAACGTGTTTTAAATAAACAGTCTGATTTTAAATGAACACAGATGTAATGACTTCAGAAATCACTCCAGATCCATTAGGCGTAATTAGCCGTGCCTTCGGATCCATAAATCGAGGCGGTAATTTTCCCACAGCTGTCAGTTCTAGATGGACTGCACATGCGTCTCTAATTCTCCCGAGTCATTAACGAACACTGTGTAATCGACATCGTTATTTATGATCTTTTTTTAAATGTTGAAATTCCTGACTAGAATTATGCACATCATTATGGTTTACTGTTGATCATAACGCGCTGCTGTGGAATGTCTGAACTGTGATGAATGGAATTGTCCACAAGGTGGCGGTAAGACCATTTAATGTCTACAAATCCTTACATTACGATATATCAGTCTTATAGAATGAGCTTTATTTAGCTTCCTTTCACACTTGGATGCTGTTAAATGGGTAATTCATTTTCTGCATGTGCATTTGTGTTAAACAGCAAGAGATCCTCGATATATTTTCTAGGCCGCTCGTGTCTTTCAGGTTTTTGTTCCCCCCTTTCTTGGGTGCAGTACTCATTACAGTGAACACACTTCATTAGCGATGGCTGACACCTCGGTGCACCCTCTGAAGTGACACAATTGGACTTCCTCTACACCCTCCACCCACCACCCCTCCCTCTCTTTCGCCTTCTTTTCCAAATCAACACCAGCCGCCACCTGACCACACAATCTGCAGTGCCCTGCTGCTCCCTGCTCTCTGGCAGCAGAACTGACGATCCATAAAGCCCAGATCTCTATCTCCAGGGATTCATGCATGCTGGAGTTGTGATGACCTGCTAGGAGCAGATGAGCCCCTCATGTCCCTTTAGGTCGTTATAAAAAGAGGAAAAGTGAAGATTATATTTAAGAGTTTTTGAGCACAGTGGCAGCGTCGCCCACAGGCATCAGTAATATTGACAGAAGATACCAAGGATTTGACCTTGACGCCCATGCTAGGTTTCTGTCCTTCCCAGATGATAGGATTCATATAGAGTCACACAGAGCTGTGCAGATGCGATACAGAGTGATTCTGTGATACAGTTAGATATGGGTTGGTTCAGTTATACAGTGTGATTTAGTGAGAATGATTCACTGAACCGATTCAGAGATTCATTGACAATACTACTCAGTAACACAGAGTGATTCAGCGATAGTATGATGTGATTCAGTGATTCAGTAAGAGTATTATTCAGTGATGCAGTGTGATTCAGTAATAAAGTTTGATTTAGAGATGCAGTGTGATTTAGTTATTCAGTGACAGTATTATTTATCAGTGATGGTGTGATTCAGTGATGGAGTGATTCAGTGATGGAATGATTCAATGATTGTGTGATTCAGTGATGGAGTGATTCAATGATGGTGTGATTCAGTGATGGAATGATTCAGTGATGGAGTAATTCAGTGATTCAGTGATGGAGTGATTCAGTGATGGTGTGATTCAATGATGGTGTGATTCAGTGATGGAGTGATTCAGTGATGGTGTGATTCAGTGATGGAATGATTCAGTGATGGAGTAATTCAGTGATTCAGTGATGGAGTGATTCAGTGATGGTGTGATTCAATGATGGTGTGATTCAGTGATGGAGTGATTCAGTGATGGGGTGATTCAGTGATGGAGTAATTCAGTGATTCAGTGATGGAGTAATTCAGTGATTCAGTGATGGAATGATGGTGTGATTCAGTGATGGAATGATTCTGTAATGGTGTGACTCGTTGATGGTGTGATTCAGTGATGGAATGATTCAGTGATGGAGTGATTCAGTGATGGCGTGATTCAGTGATGGCGTGATTCAATGATGGTGTGATTCAATGATGGAGCGATTCAGTGATGGAGCGATTCACTGATGGTGTGATTCAGTGATGGAATGATTCAGTGATGGTGTGATTCAGTGATGGTGTGATTCAGTGATGGTGTGATTCAGTGATGGAGTGATTCAGGAAACAGTATAGTTTAGTGATAGTATGATCCCATGATTTGGATTTAGTGCACATATTCAGGGTTCATTCATTTGACACACAGCACTGCCGAGTCGTACCTCATTTAACACTACTGATTTCACTCATCAGCTCATTAGCAAGCTCTTTACATGATCAGTTTCATATTAAAAGTGTGTACAGTTTAATCAGCTGAGATTCTCACCTCCAATATATGTTACACCAGAACACCTTCTCTGATAACAATCACACACACACACACACACACACACACACACACACACACACACACACACACACACACACACACACACACACACACTCTCTCTCTCTCTCTCTCTCTCTCTCTTTACACCTGGAGTGTGTAATCAGGAGCTCATCCCAGGATGCCTCAGTCTGATCCCAGTCTACACTCTATTGCCATAAAAGCATCATAAATCTTTTCTGTCAAATTGTAAGGAATCAGTACAATGATGCCATTCATTAAATTGTCACGGCATGCCCGGTCACGCACACATCTCAAATAAGGTCATGAACACCTGCACACTCCGGCTCCATGTTCCATCCCACTCCTTGCTTTTCACTGCCTCATTTCAGCTCTCCCAACACACCTGTTCTAAATCATAGATCATCACAGCTCCCTATTTAACACTCCTCCAAACAACAGTTCTCTGCCAGATTATTGTGTGCTATCCATGCCCAGTATTCCAGCGTTTCATTCTGCCTTGACCTTTCGGATCTCGACCACGTTTTGTTTCCACGACCACGGCTCTGCGTCACGTTACGGATTTCCTGACCGTCCGGATTTACTGTTGCCGACATTTGGATTTGTTTTTCGACCACGAGTTTTGATTACGGACTTTCCTCGACTCACGACTACTGACCTCGGCCAGTTCTTCGTCCACGAGCTACTTCTCGCGAACTCCGCGCTTCCGCATTTCTGCCGCAGAGATCATTCAGAGAAACAGAAAGCGCTCACTCACCACTTCCGCATTCCCGCCGCGGACTTCATTCAGAGAAACAGCAAGCGCTCACTCACCACTTCCGCATTCCCGACGCGGACTTCATTCAGAGAAACGGCAAGCGCTCACTCACCACTTCCGCATTCCCGACGCGGACTTCATTCAGAGAAACAGCGAGCGCTCCTCACGGCACTTCCGCATTCACGGATCTCATTGATTAAAAGCGCTGCACTCACTCTCTACAAACGCTCGGTCTGCACTTGGATCCTCCACTGCCACGCCCCCCGTGACAGTATAATCTGGCCATTAATGGATCCAGCAGAGGCAGCACAACTAAGAGGGGCACTAGAAAAGCAGGGGGCGCTCCTGGGTACTCACCAGCAGGATATACAGCAGATAACTAACACTCTTCATAAGGTAACAGAGGCTTTAACTGCTCTCACCTTACAAATAAAGTCTGATGTTGCACAACCACCCACTACTCCCATTCCCCAGGCTCCTCCTCCTGTGTATTCTGTCAGTCATGAACCATGCCTCCCAGCACCGCCTACTTATGATGGAAACCCGTCCACTTGTCGCTCATTTTTGTCTCAGTGCTCCCTTGTGCTTGAGCTACAGGCCTCCTCCTTCCCCACTGAACGTTCCAAGGTCGCCTACATAATCACTCTCCTCTCTGGAAAAGCGAGAGAATGGGGAACAGCCTTATGGGATGCCCAGGTACCCTGCTGCTACACATACAAGACATTCACAGACGAAATGAGGAAGGTTTTTGATCGTTCATTCACAGGACGTCAGGCGGCAGCTCACATATTGGAACTATGCCAGGAATCTCGATCTGTGTCTGACTATGCCATTGATTTCCGCACTCTAGCTCCCTCCTGTGGTTGGGATGATCAGGCACTTTTTGATACCTTCCTCCACGGACTTGCTGATCCAGTTAAGGATGAGTTAGCAGCCCGAGAGCTCCCCTCCAACCTTCAGGGACTCATTGACCTGGCAACGAATATTGACGCCTGCAAACGAACCCGGCAAAAGGAGCATTGTCAGGTACTCCATGTACCCATTTCTAACCCAGCCCCACCTGAGCTCCCCTCAGAACCCATGCAGGTCTACCGCACGCACATCTCTCCAAAGGAACGTCAACGCAGGAAGGACGACGGTGCTTGTTTCTATTGTGGTCAGGTTGGGCATATCGTACGAACCTGTCCGTTAAAATGTCAGGCCCCCCCGGTAGTTCTGGGGGTACAGGGGGGCCCTAGACACTATCCATTTCCTGACCTCCGTTCCCGCTTTCCTGTGACCCTGATATATGACAATCGGCCCCACGTCACGCATGCTCTAGTAGACTCTGGAGCTGACCAAAATTTAATCTCCTCGGTTGTGGTTTCTCAACTCAAGATTCCACACACACCACTTAACCAACCATTTAGCGTACAGGCTCTGGATGGCAGCAAGCTCTCTTCAATCACCCACCGCACTGCTCCAGTCACACTGCAGTTTTCTGGTAATCATGTTGAAACCACCACGTTCCTCATCATTAAGAGTGCTCATGCACCAATAGTTCTGGGTCTCCCATGGTTAAGACTCCATAACCCTCACATCGACTGGGCAAAAAGAAGCATCCTGGATTGGAGCCCTACTTGCCACTCCTCATGCCTCCGTTCTGCCGCCACCAGAAGAGTCTTACCCACCTCTCTGGAAGAGATCCCCGACCTTTCTAAGGTTCCTGCCGAGTACCATGACCTTCGCCAGGTGTTCAGCAAGTCACGTGCCATCTCATTACCTCCTCACCGTCCTTACGACTGTGCCATCAACCTTCTCCCAGGCACCACCCCACCTAAAGGGCGACTCTACTCTCTGTCTCGTCCCGAGAGAGAAGCCATGGAACAATACATCTCTGAGTCACTTTCAGCTGGAATCATCCGTCCTTCTTCATCCCCTGCAGGGGCGGGCTTTTTCTTTGTGGAAAAAAAAAGGACAAGTCCCTCAGACCCTGCATCGATTATAGAGGCCTTAATGAAATCACAATTAAGAACCGCTACCCGCTTCCCCTCATGTCCACCGCATTTGAGTTACTCCAGGATGCCCGCCTATTTTCCAAGTTAGACCTTAGAAACGCTTACCACCTGGTCCGGATACGAGAAGGTGATGAATGGAAGACCGCATTTAACACCCCCACTGGTCATTATGAGTACCTGGTGGTTCCATTTGGTTTAACTAATGCACCGGCGGTCTTCCAGGCACTCATTAATGATGTTCTTAGAGACTTTCTCAATGTCTTTGTATTTGCATACCTGGATGACATCCTGATCTACTCACGCTCGTTAGAGGAACATAAGCATCACGTGCGTCAGGTCCTTCAACGTCTGCTGGAGAATAAACTCTATGTCAAAGCTGAAAAATGTGAGTTTCACCGTGAATCCACCTCCTTTCTGGGGTATGCCATCTCACCATCAGGCATCCAGATGGATCCAGTAAAAGTAAGGGCTGTCACAGATTGGCCCACACCATCGTCGAGGCGGGAACTTCAGCGCTTTTTGGGCTTTGCCAACTTCTATCGACGTTTTATCCGTGACTTTAGCATTGTGGCAGCCCCACTTACGTCTCTTACATCCACCAAGGTCCCTTTTCGATGGAACCCTCTGGCGGAGGAGGCATTCAAAGGACTCAAGCGGCGTTTCACCACAGCACCCATACTCACCTTCCCTGATACTTCTCTCCAATTCATTGTTGAAGTCGACGCATCTGAGACAGGAGTGGGAGCAGTGCTCTCCCAAAAATCACAGAAGGACAACAAGGTTCACCCATGCTCATTCTTTTCCCGTCGACTGACGCCCCCCGAACGGAACTATGACATCGGGGATCGCGAGTTGCTCGCAGTTAAGCTAGCCCTTGAAGAATGGAGACAGTGGTTGGAAGGAGCTGAACACCCGTTTCTTGTTTGGACTGATCACAAAAATCTCGAATATCTCAAGTCAGCCAAAAGACTCAACTCACGTCAAGCACGCTGGTCACTTTTCTTTTCACGGTTCAATTTCACGCTGTCATACCGCCCAGGATCCAAAAATACTAAGCCTGATGCCCTCTCCCGACAGTTCCCCGCCCCTCAGGATGCATCCACTAGGGAAACCATACTCCCACCCCAGTGTCTTGTAGCTGTAACTCGGCTGGATGTAGAAAACCTAGTTCTGCAATCCCTTGAACAGGAGCCAGGCCCCAGTAATGTCCCACCTGGGCTGCTTTTTGTCCCTGTTTCTGTTCGCCCCCAAGTCTTAGAATGGGGCCACAGCTCTAGGCTAGCCTGTCATCCGGGGGCAACCCGCACTCTCTCACTACTTAATCAACGTTTCTGGTGGCCGACTATCAAGGAAGACGTCAAACGCTTTGTAGCATCCTGTGATGTCTGTGTCAGGAATAAGACAACAAACCTTCCTCCTGAGGGACTCCTCAGGCCCCTCCCCATTCCCCATCGACCCTGGTCTCACATCTCACTTGACTTTGTAACTGGGTTACCGCCATCTGACAATAATACCTGCATTCTGACAGTGGTCGACCGGTTCTCTAAGTCTGCCCATTTTATTCCGTTACCCAAGCTTCCGTCTGCCAAGGAGACAGCTGAAATCCTCATCTCCCAGGTCTTCAGACTTCACGGACTCCCATCAGATATAGTCTCTGACAGGGGACCACAATTTTCGGCACAATTTTGGAAAGCATTTTGTGGCCTCATTGGCGCCACCCCCAGTCTTTCATCAGGATTTCATCCTCAAAGCAATGGCCAAACTGAGCGCATGAATCAGGAGCTAGAAAAATCTCTGAGATGTATGACCTCAAGGGACTCAGCTTCATGGAGCCGTTTTCTCCCTTGGATTGAGTATGCCCATAACTCTCTCCCCACCTCATCCACAGGTATGTCACCATTTCAGTGCTGTCTTGGCTATCAACCTCCACTGTTCCCTACCCAGGAGGCAGAATCTGCTGTCCCTTCCGCTCAAGCTTTCATCCGTCGCTGTAAGAGGACATGGCAACGGGCCCGCGCTCAATTACGACGCTCCGTGACCATCTTTCAGCGCAAAGCTAATCTCCACCGCTCAGCCGCTCCTACTTACCGTGTCGGACAAAGAGTTATGCTCTCCACACGCAACCTACCACTAAAAACAACATCCCAGAAACTTTCGCCTAAGTTCATCGGCCCGTTCACTATCTCTCGAGTCATTAACCCATGCTCAGTCAGACTAGCCCTGCCATTATCCATGCGCCGAATTAATCCCACGTTCCACGTCTCCCATGTCCGTCGACTGGTCCCATGTCCCTTGTCTCCACCTCCACCTCCCCCTCCTCCCCCTCGACTTATAGATGGCGGCGAAGCCTTCACTGTCCGGAGACTCCTCAAGTCTCGCCGCCGTGGACGCGGCCTACAGTACCTGGTAGACTGGGAGGGTTACGGACCCGAGGAGAGATGTTGGGTACCAGCCAGGTTCATCTTGGATCGATCGTTGATAACGGAGTTTCACAATCTCCACCCCGAGGCACCCTCAAGAACGCCAGGTGGCGTTCATAGAGGGGGGGGTACTGTCACGGCATGCCCGGTCACGCACACATCTCAAATAAGGTCATGAACACCTGCACACTCCGGCTCCATGTTCCATCCCACTCCTTGCTTTTCACTGCCTCATTTCAGCTCTCCCAACACACCTGTTCTAAATCATAGATCATCACAGCTCCCTATTTAACACTCCTCCAAACAACAGTTCTCTGCCAGATTATTGTGTGCTATCCATGCCCAGTATTCCAGCGTTTCATTCTGCCTTGACCTTTCGGATCTCGACCACGTTTTGTTTCCACGACCACGGCTCTGCGTCACGTTACGGATTTCCTGACCGTCCGGATTTACTGTTGCCGACATTTGGATTTGTTTTTCGACCACGAGTTTTGATTACGGACTTTCCTCGACTCACGACTACTGACCTCGGCCAGTTCTTCGTCCACGAGCTACTTCTCGCGAACTCCGCGCTTCCGCATTTCTGCCGCAGAGATCATTCAGAGAAACAGAAAGCGCTCACTCACCACTTCCGCATTCCCGCCGCGGACTTCATTCAGAGAAACAGCAAGCGCTCACTCACCACTTCCGCATTCCCGACGCGGACTTCATTCAGAGAAACGGCAAGCGCTCACTCACCACTTCCGCATTCCCGACGCGGACTTCATTCAGAGAAACAGCGAGCGCTCCTCACGGCACTTCCGCATTCACGGATCTCATTGATTAAAAGCGCTGCACTCACTCTCTACAAACGCTCGGTCTGCACTTGGATCCTCCACTGCCACGCCCCCCGTGACATAAATATCATAATAGAATAATATGCAGCTTAATCTTGGCTTTATTATGAGCTGAATGTTTATCAAAGCAAAATCACTTGAATCACATCGAATTTCTGAAAAGGAAGCAGAAAGGAAATAAGGGGCGAGATGGAGGGAAAGGAGCGCCCTGATAATTGCGCGTGATTCGCTCGCTCGCTTCCCAGCGCTTTAAAAGAAGCCTTTGTACGTGTTTTGCTTCCTTGTAATTAAACTCATTATGATTTTATTGAACAAACTTTATAGTCCCGCCTACATTTTTAATAGGCTACCATTATATAACTGTTGCCATGGTTACATCTCATCATCGGCGCTCTCGGCCGTGGTACTTTTGATTAAAACAATTCCATGCGCCATAGGCCATGAGTCAATCCTTTCTGTGTATTATATATATATATTTTTTCATTTCACTGCGCCTAAACTATTACCTGTGCTTGTTGTCATGGTTACAGACCAATAGGTGATACCATTTCAGGTGCACTGATTGATTTTTTTTGTTCTTTTTTGCTAGGAGTCTGACGACGTCGCGACCACATTAGAAGAGCGGACGATTTCCTAAATAGCTGCTTAAATCAGATCATGATCAGCCTGTTTATGATGAAGGATATAGAGAAAAAAATTATAATTGTAGATTGTGATGTCACAGTGTCCGCCTCATGCCTAAGCGCCCGGATTTCCACTGACTGCATATTTATCGAACCCGTAAGTGTTCTTAAGCTGCCCCTCTTTAAGCCGCCAGTCTCGGGAAAACATTATCCAGGCAGACGCTTCAGTCTGCGTGATTAGTGTGTGATTATGGTCAAGTGCGTGTGTGCGCGCAATAGAAAAGGGAAAACCGTGACACTATTACCGCTTTGTTATCACACCGCACCGCGAGGGCTCAGGGATCCTACACACGTTCCGCACGCATTTACATCCGAGGAGGATTTTCTGTCACCAATCATCCTCGCCTTAACCGTCGCAGCATCTTCTGAAAAGATGATAAGGTGCCAGCGTAAACACGCGGCATCAGCTCCGCGCTTGTCTTCATGTCGCAAGAAAGCGAATCAAACAAAGAAAGCGTTTCAGGGATCCTGGGCCTCGGTTGATGCGAATAATAATGAAATAAACCCCAGGATTAGTGCTTCTGTGCACGCGTTCTGAAGATCCAGCCTTAAGATTTCACTTCTGCTTTCTGTGCAATTTATATTAATCATCAGTCAAGTGGAGCGTGGGTGTAAAGTGAAATTTTGATAACGGCTAAGGCTAACAGTATGCTGCATTGAGCCGGCCATCATTTTTTTTTATTTTTTTTTTTTTTTGATTACTCCCATTTTCTTTCTGCTCTCCTGATTGAAGCCCGGTGTGCGCCGATATTACGGACTTTAACGGTTGATCTGATTTCTCTGGCTGTGTCTCTAAAGCTTCATTATAAAAGTGCGCAGGGGTAACGCGAGCCAGCCGAGCCTGATGAACACTTATCACGGCTTCATTATGTTCTCCTGATGTCTCGGGTGAAATAAGCGATAAAAGAGACGACCTGAAATGGATGCGCTGAGCGTTTTTTGAGTATTAATAATACTACTCCAATATTAATAATAGGCTTAAATGACATTTCACACGTCATAAGCTCTCACAGCTTTCCTTTTAGTCCTGCTTTCGAATGGTGATATATGGTAGGTGCAGGGAGCTACTGGCTGTTCGTCTTTAAGCTTTCTGGGTCGACTTCCTGACTGAGTGGCACAGATTGTTTAAGTGTTGGGTCAGTGCGACACTGATCATCTCGTCCATGCTTATGTGTGTGTGTTGATGTCAGGCTACGGAAGTACCTTTATAACCACCAGGATGGCTATTCATGCTATAATGATTGAATCTAGAATTTGTTCTTGCTTTGTAGCTCTATGAACACCTTTTCCTTATGCTTTATAGCATAAGTGTACAATCTAGAGTATAATTTTCTTTTGCTCTGTGTAGCTCTATGCAGCTCTATGAACACCACCATTTATTAATGTTTTTTTAATGTTGTATTTCCTAGCTTTGTAGCTCTATGTAGCTCTATAAACACCCCTGTGTATTCGTGCTCTGAAGAGTCTAGGTGGAATCTAAAAATATTTTATATGAACTATGAACACCACCTTTTACTTGTTATAAAGAGCTTTTGCAGCCTTTGAAAAACACCCTTTATTCATGTTTTGAAAAGCGCATGTTGAATCTAGAATATTTTGTAGCTTTGTAGCTCTATGCAGCTCTGTAAACACCACCTTTTAGCTTTTATAAAGAGTCTATACACAATCAAGAATACTGAGCTCTACGAACAACTTACTATTGTGTATCTGTGTAGCTCTATGAAGACGACCATTTATTCATGTTTTGAAAGCTGTATCAGTATCTAGAACATCCTGAAGCATTGTAGCATCTCTGTATCCCCCTATGTAACTCTATGCACACCACCTGTCATATGTACAATATAGAATATCCTGATTTTTTTTCTGTCTATGTAGGTCTATGCAGCTCTATTTTATGAATGTTTTGTAAAGCATTGTCTGAATCTAAAATATTTTGCAGCTTTGCAGCTCTATGAACACCACCCTGGATCAATATTATGAAAAAATGTACGTACAATCTAGAATAGCTTGAAGCTTTGTAGCTCTATGTAGCTCTATGTAGCTCTATGAACAACACCCTTTATTCATTGTCATTTAGGGAGAATGGAGAATATTTCGTAGCTTTGCAGCTCTATTAAACTCTAGGCACAATAAAGAATACCCTGAAGCTTTTAGCTCTATGTAGCTTTTATTCATTCAAGACTCAAGGGTGAATTGATCATATTTTGTATCTCTATATAGCCGTATATATACTGTATGAACACCATTTCTTTTTAATATCATGAAAATTATGGGTCGAATCTAGAACATGTTGTAGCTCTGGAGCTCTATGTATCTCTAGGGACACCATCCTTTATTCTTGTTTTGAACACTCTAGGAAGTATCTAGAATATCCTGAGGCTTTGTAGCTTTGTATACCTCTATGTAGTTCCATGAACACCACTTGTTAAATACCCCGAAGCTTTGTAGCTCTATCAACACAGCCCTTTATGAAATCTTTTGAAAAGTCTAGGTTTAATCTAGAAATGTGTAACTTTGTAGCTCTATGGACGCCAACCTTTATTCATGTTAGGAAGTGTCTATAGGATATGTAGCACTATGAACAGAACCATTTATTTATGTGGAAAAAAGCTTAAGCAGAATTTAGAACATTGTATAGCTTTGTAGCTCTATGAGGCTCTATACAGCTTTACAAACACCAGTCTTGATTCAAATTCTCAAAGTAGTATCTAGACTAACGGCTTTGAAATCCGAATGTAGCTTTATGTACAGTACATTTAAATACAGCATCAGACGAACACAAAGACGTGCAGTGTACATATGTGTTAATGCTACACAATGCTCTATGCTCAAATAACGCTCTTATGTTAAGTATTGCCAGTAATATTTGTCCTAAAGGCGATGAAACTGTTTAACCCTTAATGTCAGTCAGGTACTGTGTAATATACAGTATAGCCATGTTGCTCTATGTAGCCGTATGAATACCTTATATATATATATAAAGTTCTACCAACTTCCTGTTATTATCTTAATTTTGAAGTGAACTTGCTCAGATATTAATCATATAATCATATTCAGACCAAAAGACGGATGTCGCGCTCAGTTCTCATCGTTTTCACATCAACAGACTTTTGACTGTGTGAATGCTAAATGTTTCTAAATCCATAAATTTCCGCTGCTCAGCCTTTTTTTTCTTTCTTTCACAGGTTTCTTCCAGCGCTAAACATGTCGCTACTTAATAGCCAAAAGAGGTTTATTACCCACAGCATCGCTCTAAATGAGAGCATTTCATCAGAATGACAGATTTTTGGAGTTGCCGCTTGGAATTTCTCCAGCTCTGAAGTGGCAAAAATCAAACCTGAGGAACTTCCGTCTCGCTGGCAGATACTGTAAATATCACTCGGGCTTAATTAAAGACTGGAAGGAGAGAACATTTAGTTGCTTCATATTAGTTAATTTTTAATCGCACTTTAGATGAACAGAACGCTTCAGCATCTGAGCTGTTTGTGTTTAGAGCTCGCGATGAATCATCTGCATATTCAGATTCGGATTTCTGCTTAATTTTGTCCATCTGGAGGTTTAGTGCTGAACGTAAGATGAATATGCACACACACACACACACACACACACACACACACACACACACACTTGCTCAGCAGGGTTAGTCAACTATTCATCTTTTCCGCATGTAAAGCAAAAGTGTTTCAGGATGTAACTATTTAAGGCTGTTTTATTAGTAGCAGCAAAGAGACACACAGGTTATAATTTACATTTACAATTTCAATATCCTTTAAAGCCTATATACTTAGCAAGAAAACAGCGTGCCATGACTGTGCAAAATAACAAAACTGTGCATCCCGATTTATATTATAGATTATGGATATTATAGTATTTACTCACCATTCAAATCATTGAATTCAGGTGTTCCAATCACTTCCATGATTGCAGTTCATCTAGGAAAATCTCGAAATCTAGGCATGCAAACCGCTTCTACAAACATTCATGAAAGAATGGGTCGCTCTCAGGAGCTCAGTGAATTCCAGCGTGGTACCGCGATAGCACGCCACCTGGGCAAGAAGGCCAGTCCGGAAATTTCCTTGCTACTAAATATTCCACAGTCAACAGTTATAACGAAGTCGACGAGATTGGGAACAACAGTAACTCGGTCATGAAGTGTTAGGCTATGTAAAATCACAGGGCGGGGTCAGGGGGATGCTGAGACACATAATGCACAGAGATCGCCAACTTTCTGCACAGTCAATACAGTCAATACAGACCTGAAAAGTGGCCTTAATGTGGCCTTCAGATTAGCTCAAGAACAGTGCGTAGGGAGTTTTATGAAATATGTTTCCATGGCTGAGCGGTCGCATCCAAGCCTTACATCACCAAGTGCAGTGCAAAGCATCTGGATGCAGTGGTGTAAAGCACGCCGCCACTGGACTCTAGAGCAGTGTGATGAATCACGCTTCTCTGTCCGGCAATCCGATGGACGAGTCTGGGTTTGGCGGTTGGCAAGAAATCGGCACTTGCCTGACTGCCATTGTGCCAGGTGTAAAGTTTGGTGGCGGGGGGATTACGATGTGAGTGTGTGTTTCAGGAGCTCCTGAGTTCCAGCGAAAGGAACTCTTAATGCTTCAGAAAACCAAGACATTTTGGGGACGGCCCCTTCCTGTTTCAAAATGACAAGGTCCATAAAGACATGGATGAACGAGTTCGGTGTGCAAGAACTTGACTGTCCTGCACCTCAACCCAATAGGACAGCTTTGGGATGAATTAGAGCAGAGACTGTGAGCCATGAACACACTCCTAAAACTTGTGGAAAGCCTTCACAGAAGAGTTGAAGCTGTTATACAGCTGCAAAGGGGGCGGGGCCAACACCATGTTAAACCCTATTGATTAAGAATCGGATGTTACTCCAGTTCATATGCATGTGAAGGCAGCCGAGTGAATACTTTTGGCAATATGATGGAATAATGTGGAATAATGGTGGACAAATGACTTTTCACTCCATTGCGCATGTGCAGTTGACTGTACAATAGACTGTATTGGTTGTCAGAAATATTTACAGTACATTTAAGCGCTTTCTTTATCGTCTGCATCATCAACATCCGCACAGCCCTGACTAACAAATGTACTATACCACTTTTCTCTTTTCACCCTCATTTATTATTATATTTATTCTAAGGTTTCGACTAATATACATGAAATATTATCATCATTATGATTATGATGATTATGATGATTACACCTCGTCGTTTTTCTCAGGAGACCAATCTCAATACTGCTCTCATTTATCATTTCTCACAACAACAACCTCGAGCGTACTGTACGAACACGATTAGCACAATTAGAACGAGTGTGTAGATCGGAGAACGTCTTTAACATTCAGCTCGGAAATGTCGTCTTTACACTTCGCCTTCACCGTCCTCTTAAGACATTCCTGCAGCTGCTGTCATAGTTTTAAGTGGAAAATAAAGAGCATCGAGTCGATAAGCGCTTTGCTGCTAGATAAGCTAAGCTAACCTCCGCTGGTTGGCTAAGATAAGCTAATTCAATTTGCTAATGTTTGTATAGTGTTAGCTTAAAGATAACACTGTTTACAGCCTTGTAGTTTTAAGAACAAGATTAAGAATGTGAAGTCTATATTGTCCATACACAATTTCCGTCTGTTACATGCTTGTTGATAAATTAAGCTAACTGCTATTGCATAACCAAGATAAGCTCCACGCCCCAAACCCCCTCCTCCCCGAAAAGTATTTAGATCAAGTCTCAGAACAAGTGTTTATAAATACAGAGAAAGGAAGATAGAAAGAAAAAAAATACTGTAATACCTGTGAGCCGTGGCTATTACACTCACACACACCTACACAAACACTTACAGCCTGTACTGCTACGATATGATTTTGTTGATATTCTGATTAAAGATATTATGAAGTTCATGTACACAGATCAGCCATACCACTGATCACCAACTATACCTCAGGACATACTGGTGCAGGATCATCGGCACAATGCTGGGGACCAAAGGCCAGCCCGATTGTTCCGATCACGCGAAAAAAAGTCAGTGCCGAGATCACACCAGAATACCCAGTGCTCCACAGCCCAGTGTGCACAGGGACCGGCAAGCAAAGAGCCCAAGGTCACCAACCCGACCCCACCTCCAAGCTTCCCAGATCTCAATCCGATCAAGCACATGTGGGAAGCACTGGACAAACAAGCCTAATCCATCGAGTTCGCACCACACAAAGAATCTGCTGCCTTCATGCTGTTGCCAGACACCACAGCGCCCCCCAGGGGGCAGAGCCAGGCCTCGAGGGGCCAGAGCCACCCTGAAGGCACAAGGGGAATCCAAAACCTAGGTGGTTTTAATGTTTCACTGAACATTGTATATGCTCAAGAATAAAAAGAAAGATCAATAAAAAATTGAAGTCTACAAACTATAAGTAACTCTAAACATAAAAAAGCACGCAAGGCAAATTTCTGTGGTGTAAGAGAAATAAAACACTCAATAGGAAAATCATCAGCTTCAGGGCAGTAACAGTCCAATTCGTAGACCTTCATAGATTATTTTCCAGCGAAACGTTCCTGGTTTATGTAAGGAACGGCATGCATATGTTTGGAAAACTCACCCGGTGAGAATCGAGCTTTAGTGTAGCAACTCACACTTTTTGTATAACGTGAATGAATCCATAAAAAAAACTAAAGACAATATACCCCCTTCTCACCATGTTAGACTCAGCGATTGATGCTACAGTAAACCAGCAGTAGCGACCAGAGCAAAATAAAATTGAATTGGATTTGGGAAGCTGTGCTGTAGATTAATGGACGAAGATCACGCAGTTTATTCCAGTTATTGTACAGGAATGTCCTTATCTGAGCCTCAGCACAGGCGACTCTCAGCAGCATATCACCGTAATGAAGGCAGCTCCTGCTATGAATTCATTCATAGATCATCTTGCCTCCTTTATTAAACACTGACTGGGCGGGCTGCCTCATCCAGCCTCTTTGATTAATGTTGCCTCGGTAAAATGGCATCAGTTAGGAGAGGAGCGCTATCTGGTATTTGTCTTTACACGACCGTATCGACTTTTGTGAGCCCATGCAGAAAATGAACTGTCATGCGCGTAACCGGTCGGGGAATAAACGCGCCATTAATACATCTGGACTTGTCCGTAACCACAATCTGGTTTCCAAAATTCCAGTCTGAATAAGAGAGATGCTTTTATATTGATTTGTAGTTTGTTGTCGTGATAAAGGTTTTATAGCAGAGACGATGCAGCAGGTCGAGATATTTTAGGGGTAAAAAGTTAAGTCCCTGAATTCAACAAGTGGCTTGGTATCATAGATATTTTTTCACATTTATTTGTTAACACTCCAGCCTTGATCTCTACGGAATTTTAATAAACTAAATGATTGGCAAATAAAGCCAAACATTCGAAATGGTTTAGATTAGCATTAGCATTATTGGATTAAATTAGATTCAACTTTGTCTCTGCACATGTATGGTACAAGGCAATGAAATACAGTAATGTTTATAATCTGTAATGTTTTATATTATACTTATATTCCATATCTAGCAGGAATATTAACGTTTATGGCATTGTCATATAGTTTTAATTAGGTTGTGACATCATCCAGCCAAACACAACATACTCAATGGACAATGCTGAAAGTTTAAAACTTTGATCAACTCATTTATGCCACTTAGTGTCTATCCGACTGCATTATAACCACGATCCTTTAGGTTTGTAACATAGCCCAAAAATCCCAACAACAACTTGGGTGTTGTATCGGTTCCAACTTTAGAAAGAAAGAAAGTAAAAGTTTATGGAAAAATCGAGAGGGTTGGCTAGTATGCATATTTGTAAGAAGATTAGTGTTTTGTAACATCCCAGATTTTTATTGTCTCAAGCACTGAGATTAATAAAGTTCTAATGTTAATGTGGTTGCTAACGCTAGCAACCTAGCTAAATGCTAGCGTCATGCTGGCACTACAGTTAACAGTTTAACTTTCATTTATCACTTCTCAGACATTTTTGCAGTTTCTTTCATACACAGATGGGGTTCTTTGGTTTTGCTAGCTAGCAGCCATTGTCAGATAAACTAGCATGCTATAGCACAGACCAGGCTGAAAGTTTGAGTGTAACGTTAACACGGTAACAGTAATAAATGTTACATACAGTGAACAAATTCAGTCATAGGTGAGTGAAAGTGTGTATACAGACCTTGTATTTAACGTTTGTTTTTTTCAGCGGCTCCAAAAAAAAAAAAAGGGGAGGGGCGGTCTTGTCTGTGATGTTAGCTATCACTAGCTAACCGAACTCCAACCCAGCAAGCTGGGTTAAACAAAAAGTACCCAATTCACTCTAAATAACCGAGAAAAATGACCCAACAGAGACAACCCAGCGTTTGGGTAGTAAAAACAACCCAGCATTTTTTAGTGTGTAGTTTTCAGCTCTTCAATAAACATCTCACTGTAACGAGCACTGTTGATTGTGCTCTTGATAGTGTTCCAATACTTCTGGCACTTGAGAATCCCAGAAAACTGTAACATTGATGAATTTTCCAGCTGATGGTCGATGTTTCCGTTTGCCGTTTACTCTCAGGCTCATAGTGATGAATCCGTGTCTCATCACCAGTAATGATTCTCTTTAAGAAACTTTCACCTTCCTCAGAGTATCACTCCATGTTTTTTTTGCAGATATACAAACACTTCTGTTTATGCTCTTCCGTGAGTTGTTTCGACACCTCAGACAACAAAAAAAAAAAGAACATCACTGCACGATGTTCATGCAAATCACAAGAATGGCGTCCATTTTTGCTCACACCGCAGTTACAAATGAACTGATGTAACACGTTCACACACACAACTGCACAGCAGTGACAGTTAGTTAGTTAGAGCCTTGAACAGAAAGTACTGATAAGACTTTAATATTACCGGACTGTAGATGATTTTTGACTCATCCTCAACATCCATGCTGCGAAACATCCAGGCTCTCAGAACAGATCTTACATGTTAAGCTGCACAGACCCTCCTGTAAATTACAGTTGTTTCAGGATTTTTTAAATGAAAGGAGATTATTTTCCTCTGCTGCAAGTTCCTTTAACAGGGCCTGGGAACAGCATTTCAGGGATGTATTTCAGTTACAGTAGATAAAAATCAATGCTATTAATCAATGTTGATTTGAAGTCATGTATGCAACATTCTGTCGAGACGACTGGTTTATCATTATCCCAATGTCACTTAGTGTTGTACTGCTGGTACGATATCAATTCATCAAAGTAATCCCAACTTTCAAAAACAACTTAACACCAACAACATTCCAATGTCCAGTGTAACATTACTAAAAGAACCTTGCCACAATGTCCTGACACCCAAAACTTCCTGTTTGGTTTTCCTTATATTTTATGTTTAATCCCCAAAACAAGCTAGATCCTTTTCTCAGTTAGACTTGTAAAACATTGTAAAGTCTCGACACTGGAGACTCCTTCCAGAAAGCTTAAATTTTTTTCCCAGTTTATACATAAGTTATAAGTTTATTCTTATTTTACTTGTTGCTATAGTAACCATAACATCTCACAGTCATTACTGTCTGAGCTGCTGTTATAGACAATATATCACATTCTGACCAATCAGAATCCAGGAGCATATATTCCATGGTATAACATGATGTATACCGTATACCGTCTCAATTACTTTGGACTTCATAGAAAATTATATGACTTCCTAGCTAAAACTTTTATCTTTCACTGGCTCGATCAACAGAGTACAGTGGAACCTTGGACTACGAGCATAATTCGTTCCGGAAGCTGGCTCGTATTTCAAAACAAATATTTCTAAACCAAATCAAATTTTCCCATAAGAAATAATGGAAACTCAAATTATTCGCTCCACAGTCCAAAAAAAATAAATACATAAAAATAATTAAAACTAAATATAATGTAAAAATAAAACAAATTAACCTGCACTTTACCTTTAAAAAATTAAGTTAGAGGAAAGGAGGAATTACATACATACATTACATTCTCGTCTTACATAGTAACTTTTCCTCCTCTCTTAGTTTCACACACATGTGCACACAACGTAAACACTATTTTATCTGGAAAATAAACAAAAAATCACTCTAATGACACTTGAGTGAGTGACATACTAACAGAATCACTGCTGTAAAGTAAAAATAGAGCAGTGTTTCTGTGTAGAGCAGAGTGTGTGTGTGTGTGTGTGTGTGTGTGTGTGTGTGTGTGTGTGTGTGTGTGTGTGTGTGTGAAGGGGCACGGTGTCCAATGACGCGCATGCAAAATGCCAGCTGACACAGAGAGAGAGAGAGAGAGAGAGAGAGAGAGAGAGAGACAAAATGGATCTTTAACCTCTCTAATGAGACTTTCTTTTGCTTTATACGCACGCACACACGTGTGTTATAATAAACAGTACACGCGCGCTGTACACACGCATACAGACACAAAATAAAATATGTTTTATGCATGGATGTTGATTATATCATATTTGTGATCATGTGACAAGAAGTGCATGTGTGATACATGATACTCAGTACTCGTAAACTAGGACTTGTTTGTTTTTCAAGTCAAAATTCATAAAAAATCTTTGCTCGTCTTCCTCGCAAACCGCATTACTCGCCGAGGTTCCACTGGTACATAAAGTGTATTTAATTGGACGTAATTGTTCTTATTCAAGTCAGGTAAGAGAACATTTTGTTTAAAGGAAGAACTGAAGGAGACAGGAGGCTGTGCATTAATCTGAAAATCAACTTTGGAGTTTAAGTCCACATCTGGCACACACACACACACACACACACACACACACACACACACACACACACACACACTAAATGACTGTGTGTCTCTGTGTAGGTGTATAGCTGTGCTAAAATTCCAGCACACATATGATTGATGTAATTTGGACAGAATGAGATGACAGAGGGTCAGTGACAGACAGACAGACAGGCAGGCAGGCAGGTAGATGTGAGACAGGTTTCAAGGTGAAAAGATAAAGATGACTTTACTACAGTTCAAACGAATGAAAAACATAATTTTGCTTTATAAACCTGAGACCTCTATTTGGAAACTTCTATTTAATTATAATTTTTATGGGATTTAATCTTTTACTCTGGTTTAATAAAATATTATTATTCCACTCAATGACATTTCTGTTCCTGTAGACCTTCTGATTTGTGTTCCATTCATGTAGCACATTTCTGGCAAACAAACAAACATAAATAAATAAATATTCTAAATGCTTATTGCAAATCTCCAAAACCTTCAAATCCCAAAGCTGTTAATTCAGACAGTAGTGTACTGGACTTAACTTAAGGACATTTAAAAATGTTAAAGATTCAGTCGAATCAATAACAATTCCTGTTAATTGAGAGATCTAACACATCTAGATTGAAAATAATCAATGAACTTTTTTTGTTTTCTGATACTAATCTATCACTGATTATTAGAGGACTATTAGAGGACATTGATTTTATAATATAATTATGTTTATTGTTATTCATTGACCAAAAAGATGTCATGCAGCAAGAGATCGCAAAGACACTGGAGACTCCTTCCACACAAAAAAAAGCAATAAAAAAAAAGCAGTGTTTTTCTTCAAAGTAAGGGTTGTGGCCCCAAGTGGACTGTGCTAGAGCTACAGATGGGCAAAGAGAGTTTATTTACAATGAATGAATGAATTAATTAATTAAAAGTTTAAAATTTTCAATTTTGTAATTAAGTTTGAAATTACATTTAAAACATTTTAAAAAAAGCAAATCAGAACTCCTAAAACTAGGCCACTTGTTGACATGCCCTTGTTCATTTATCTTCTTTTCATGAGTTGTGATTAAAGGTGTGTGTTCTATGGATTTTGTGGCTGTGTAATTCTCGGAGAAATTTGAGAAAACACTAAACATTAAGGTCTATTATAAACCTGACTGTTACATTTGTCTTATATGGGGCAATCAGGTTCACATCTGGAGCTGCAGGACACTAGCTCTACATCTCACACTTCATACTATTTGCTCATTTATTTTAAAGAATCCTCCGCCCCCAAACATCTGATTTCCTCTGACAACTAATTAAATGTCTCCCTAGAATGTCACTCAGAAACCACAGAGGATGCAAACTTTTATCTCCAAACAGTATTCGAGTGCTTGTTTTTAAACAGCTGTGAGCCTTATGTGCCACACGGCTCATCTGAGGCTTTCGCAGCACGACATCTGTATAGCTACGATAACCCCTAAGCTGAACTGTGAATTCTTTATGAGTGTGATAAAATAGATGATGAGTGATAGAAATACAACGCACGCAATTAACACATTCAAACGAACAAATTGTCAGTTTGAAACTGATTACAGAGTAGCTCTGGTCATGACAGTTTCTGTCCTATATTCCCGCCCAGGTTCGTTTCCCGTCTCTGTGTGCATGGAGTTTGCCTGTTCTCCCGGTGCTTGGTGCGTTTCCCAAATAGGCTAACTGGCTTCCCCAAATTGTCTGTAGTGTGTGAATGAGTGTGTGAATGAGTGTGTGTATGTGTGTGCCCAGCGATGGACCGGCACCCTGTCCAGGGTGTACCCAGCCTCCCGCCCTATCCTCTCCTGGGATAAACTCCAGGACCGTGACCCGTTAATACAGGATAAAGTGTTATAGAAGACGAGTGAGAGAGTGATGATGAGCGTGCCCCTTATAAATACAATAAATACAAAACATGTTCTGGGCATTTTCTGCAGCACCTTCTGGCTCATGCTTTTCCACTATGGCTGTGGCTTCTATATGTTGTCATTGTTATTTTTCTTCTTCCAGTTGCTCCCATTAGTGCGAGCAGTCTATAATCTATGCTTCCATTATTTTACCACACTGCTTATCTTGTGTAGGACCATTTAGGGCACAAGGTAGGGTGTACTCTGGATGGGGTAAGAAGGGAGTCACAGACCCAATCACACCTTACTGTAAGGAAACGACAGTCAGCCCACACTCTTTGGACTGTGGGAGGAAACCAGAGTACCCAGAGGAAACCCACCAAGCACAGGAGTGGAGACCAGAGGTGGTAGTATCTGGACTTGGGTGCTGTACAACCCAAAAGTAGCAAAATACAGTGGAACCTCGGATTGCGAGTAACGTGGTTTACGAGTGTCCCGCAAACCGAGCAAAGATTTTTTATAAATTTTTAATCGGAAACCGAGCAAGTATTAGTTTACGAGCGCCGAGTATCATGTATCACGCATGCGACTCTTATTTTGACACCGAGCTGCAGGTGATCACAACTGAGCCAATGATTTTTCTCTCTTGCGCTGCGGGAATTATGGATAATCGTCTCCCCTGCTGCGTCCTGTGTGTCAAAATAAGAGTCCCCTGCTGCGTCTTACTGCTCGTCTCTTATAATCAACATCTCCCTCTCTCTTCTGTTTGCGCGCACGTAATTTGACTCTGTGCCCCACACACCGACACACCGACACACACACACACACACACACACACACACACACACACACACACTTTTTACACACACACACAAACACACACACACACACACACACACACACACACTAACTTGTGCGCGCGCATAATTTGACACTGACACACACACACACACACACACACACACACACACACACACACACACACACACAGATCTCCCCGGCTGCACACGCGCTTTATTTAGACAGAAAACTCAGCTCTGTCGCGATTCTTTTCAAAGGTAAGTTGCTGGTTCATTTCTTTTTCTTTTTTTTTTTTACTTTACAGCAGTGATTCCGTTAGTCTGCTCACGCGAGTATCGTTAGAGAGATTTCTTTTTTTCCCGTTAAAACAGTGTTTGCATTGTGTATGTTAGTTGTGGAACTTAAAAAGCGAGGTGGGGGGAGGGAGAAGGAGATTTACTGTTTAAGATGAGGCGAGGGGCTAATTCCACACACACACACATAGACGGTGCCTGCGCGCACAAAAGGAAACACTTAACTGTCTGGATTTATTTTTTACTTTTTTTTAAATGTTAAGTGCAGGTTAACTTGTTTTATTTTTACTTTATATGTTGTACTAATTATTTTTATGTATTTATTGTTTTGGGCTGTAGAATGAATAATTTGGGTTTTCATTATTTCTTATGGCAAAAATAAATTTGGTTTCCGAGTATTTTGGAATACGAGCCCGCTTCCGGAACGAATTATGCTTGTAATCCAAGGTTCTACTGTACAAAAAACTATACTTGAGGCAAAGTGGAAAATCCATAGGGCAAATATTACTCAAGCATAAATTGAAGTTTAGTTGTGCACCTAAGTATAAGTACAGAAGTACTCACCTTACGAACACTCAATTTAATTACACGACATTTTATTTGTATAGTGCTTTTAACAGTTGTCATTGTCTCAAAGCAGCTTCACATAATCAAAAGATGGTGATAGGACAAAACCCTCAGAGGAACCGGACTCACCAGGGAACCCATCCTCATCTGGGTGATATCGGAGAGCAAGGACTGATCTGCACTCATACTGTGTGTTAGGTGGCTGGAGGTTCAATATAACAGGCGATGTGTTCATATGGAGTCCACGTCATTACTGGAGGCTCAAGTAGCCTGTTGGAAATTCAAGTCCTGAACTATCGAGCAACTGCAGTCACGAGTCCTCAGAGAACAGCTGTCTATTCACTGCTATTGCATTATAAAGCGTGTCTCCAAGATAAGGCAAGTCACGCATTAACGGATAATAGCCAGCAGGTGGCGCTTCAAATACTCCACACCATTGAGGTTATGCAATGCAACACCATGCAGTAAGTAGGAGTAGAGATATTTGCTGTACGTTCGAGTGGAGTAAAAGAATCCTTTACTGAAAGTAAGTGAGTTACCTCCCACCTCTGGCTACAGTTCCAGTGACAAGATGTCAGGCATTGGCTGGAGTGAAAACCCGGGCCTTCCAAAATGCAAGGGAAAAGAATTGGGTCACTGGGTCACCAATGCTGTACTGTCACTTCTATATAATGTCCTAATAATACTGCATAATATCGCACTGAGTGTACAGTAGATTTCAACCACAAGTTCACCGTTTAGCGCCTTTTGCTTAAGTCACAGAAGGTTAAGCTCATTTTATGTCGTCATATCCTAATTCGTGGCCTCTTTATTGCTCCACTGGCTGTGATAAATGAGCTCAGGTCGGGCCATTAACTCATAATTAGAGGAAAACATGAAGAGAAACGGAAAGACTGCAAAGCTGGTGAGATTGTGTGTTAAATCCGAGTCTGTATCACTGGTGAGCGTTTTCACACGTCCACTCACTCACTCACTCACGCTCCAGTAGTAATAACGAAGGGCTGGAGTTCCCAGCTTCACTGCAGTGTGATGCGAGACCCCATGCTCATCAGACTCCATCATCTGGCCGCTCGCTGTAATTAGTTTATCTGTGTTGGCCTCGTTACGGTGTGTAGCCCACGAAGTGCCATGCGGCAAATCTGTCTTATTTGCCAAAGATAATGAGGTCCGAGTGGCACCGGGACGGCGCCGTTATTCTGCACGAGCATCACGCTGCTTGTTTTAGAAGTGATTAACTCACATGACTGTGCTAAAAAGGTCAGGCGGTTTCTTTGTGTGTGTTCTGTTGAAAGACTGTTAGTGCGCACTAGTATCTCTGACAATGTGCATCGTGACAGTGGTTATAATGTGCAAAATGTTAGTTTTATTCAGGAACACGCGATCAGCTTTTCTCTTTATCCTGTCCTGCTGTTTTCTAGTCAAGTCAATGACAATTTTGGGATCTGAACAATTACATTTTTTAGTCTTACATTACATCATCATAGGATAAAGGTCAGATCTTTGTGCACACATACAGTACATATACACTGATCAGCCATAACATTATAACCCCCGGCCTAATTGAGTAGGTCCCCCTTTTGCCACCCAAACAATTATGACCTGTGTGTTCTGACACCTTTCTACTGGAACCAGCTTTAACCTTTTCCTCAATTTTCTTGCATCACTTTTGGTATGTCCTGACCACTGCATTTTACAGACAAAACAAACAAAATGAAAGCTGCTGGGATTTCCTTAGTATTCTACATCGTCATGAATTGATCTCCTAATACACCATATCATAAGCAAAACACCATTTAGTCCATGACATTATAATCAAATCATGATCAAAACAAATATTACAATCAATATTAATCTGCATAAATTGCATTTCAAAATGATCCTCCTTGCAGTACATATGGTATGACTTGTACATTAAGTCATCAATAAAGTCCAGAACCCTACTCAAAGGATAACCCAAACCCACGTAGTCCATTAGATCACAACTGAAGTTCCTTCCAAAACCGAAACCCCTACTGGGTCCTGTATTATGATTCCATGTGGTTAAAATTTTATCGGGAGCCAGTCCGGGGTCTTGCATTCGATTTCATATACTGTGTTGTATATATTTGCACACAGACCACATGCATTCTGTACAGTTCTGAAATGAGAAAAATAACATTTCAATTTTCTTTTGCTTGATTTGAGGTTAGAAAGCTTTGGCTTCTAAGAGTAAAGAGGCAGACACCATATTAAATATTAACGCTGACCTCTCTGGTGGGAATACAGCACTACAGCGTTCCATTTTAATTATTTCACATTCTTCTAATTCATGCCACGACTTCCCGCTTTGCCTGTTTATAATGCATGGTTGGTGTAGCATGTGCTATAGACACATGTCTATGGCTTTTCAGCATTTGCATCATTTTTTTTTTTTTTTTTTTTTAACAGCACTCATATCGAACCTGACCTGAATCTCAGAGCATGGTCGATTGCATGAATCGCTAGGGCAAACATCTAGAGGCTAGCATAGTGCTAAATATTTTATTTCTCTCATGAATTATTGCATGGGAGTGAGGCAAACTGAAAGAAAAATAGACATCTTAGGTAAGAGCGCGTATCTTGGAATAATCAGTTTTCTTCATACAGAAAGAGAGTTTTGTCATTATAAACAATGATGTATAAATTATGTGATATCTCAAGCAATAGAATGAAAACAAGAAAATAATAGAGAAACCTGAGAATATATAAAAGGTTAAAACCAAGCTAGTCCCGTTGGTGATAAAGAACTCTCTGTTGTAACTGGAAGACTGGATCGTTAGAAGCGAAAATTATTCATGACCGTGATTTCATCATACCAGGTTTGCACATGTTAGTTAGTTTGCTAGTTTTGGCAAGATAATCTTTAATGCTAGTGTTAATTATTTGAAATAAAAAGGAAATTTCTTTTACTATTCTGCCAGCTAGGCTTAGAATAAATACTTCAGGTTTACCCATTTTAGCTAACAGGCTATTAGTGAACAGTGCAAATTATGAACATTGATCAATATAACTTAAAATTCCCGCCAGAAACCTCTCTCATGTTCGCTAGTATTAGGCATACAACTAGGGCCGACCTTTTGTCAGCTGAACTAAGTTCAGCATGCTAGGTTTAAATGAACACAGAACAGTTATTAGTGTTGATTGATAATCCTGTCAGATTAGCTCATTATCTTGGTAAGATTATTAACATGATTAATTATTAACACTTTTTAAAAGATAAGATTAGAAAGCCTGTCAGGTTTGCTTATGATAGCTGGATTAGCCATCAAAATTATGCAAGTTCATGATACCTGAAGATCTGTCAAGTATGTTCATGTTAGCTAGCTGTCTAGCATTAACAGTGAGTATTAGAAATGTTTTTGGTTAACATTATTACTTAAAATCCTATCAGAAATTCTGTCAGGTTAGCCCTCATTAGCAATGCACAAATCCTCTGATAATTGTTGTCAGTGTAACAAAGTTACTTTAGCTAGCAAACTTGTAGAATTTTTTTTTTTTTAAATAAAAGTGTACAGTACCTATGTATGAATGATAAATTTTGTTTTTCCCATGTAGAGACTGGAAGCCATCATTTAAAAATCTGGTAATCAGTGTAATCTTTTCTTTTTCTCTGAAGAGCACTGGGAATGTGTTTCAGAGGCATCTGGGCCTTTTTGGCTTCTATTTGCTTTTCCCCCCATTTGCATTGCTCAACAGGAGCACCTGCTGCGCTTCCCCTCGGCTACACGTGTCCGCTGTTTCCTTTGAACACACTCCTAATCGCAGTGGCAGATAAAGAGCCACACACGCACGCACACACACGCACACACACACACACACACACACACACACACACACACACACACACACACAGAAAGCAGCCATGCATTTTTAAATGAGCTTCCTCCACGGCGATGCCTTTGGGGGCCACGCGTCCACTTAGCTGCTGTGTCGTTAGGAATTAAATGAGCACGTTGCTGTTTTGCCGCTTCATCCATTTACACTTTAATTATGAGCAGAATGTTTGGGAGTGAAAACCGTCACACGGCGGCACTCGGCCATGAAGAGAGTCCATCATGAGAATGTAAAAACATTCATTTTCACTTCAAGTACGGCTATGGAAAATTATTTCTTGCTGAAGTTTGGTCAAATGTACCCTGATTATACTAGAAGGTTATAAATGTTTCTTAAAGTTTCTGAAGGTGTCTTTAGTTTTGCATTGGGGCTTACGACTACCGAAATGTTTTATTAAAAATTTAGGGCCAACTTTCGAATAAATATTATGAGCATTTAAATAAGTATGACTAAAATATAAGGTTTTAGCTAGTAGACCAGTTTTGTGCATGAAAATATGAACAGTTGTGTATGACTTACGAATCTTGTCAGGTTAGCCTATATTAATTAGTATGCTAGTTTGAGCAGTGAATATTTTAAACATTTATGCCTGTCAAAAATCCTGTCAGAAATGTCTGTTAAGTGGCCTATAATAAATTATTTACTTAACATTATCTATAAACATTAATGAATGTATATGACCTGACTAAATCTCCTGTCGGGTTAGCTCTTGTTAGCTAGCAGGTTAGCTTTAGCAGTGAATATTTTTCAATATGACTTAATCCTGTCAGAAATATTAAGTGAGCAATTATTAATGAGCTGGCTAACATTAGCCGAGAATAATATGCCCCAACTGGAAAAAAGAAAAAGAAAAAAGTGAGGTTAGCGCACTATTAGGCTAGTGTTAGCAGTAAAAATATGAATATTTATAAATATCTCTTAAAATCCTGCCAGAAATTCTTGAAGTGGACAATTGTTAATTAGCTAGCTAACATTATCCATGAATATTTAAATTATATTTATGACTTTAAAATTCTGTCAGGTTAGTTCATGGCAATACAAATACGAACACTTAGATTAGATTAGATTAGATTAGATTCAACTTTATTGTCATTGCACATAGTTACAAGGCAACGAAATGCAGTTAGCATCTAACCAAAAGTGCAAGTTAGCAGTGCAATATAAACATATATACAGATCTATAAAAATAGGATAAAAACAAGGTCTATGTACAAATTGGATTACAGAAAGAATATATATGTATATATATATATACAGGGTGGGCCATTTATATGGATACACCTTAATAAAATGGGAATGGTTGGTGATATTAACGTCCTGTTTGTGGCACATTAGTATATGTGAGGGGGCAAACTTTTCAAGATGGGTGGTGACCATGGTGGCCATTTAGAAGTCGGCCATCTTGGATCCAACTTTTGTTTTTTCAATAGGAAGAGGGTCATGTGACACATCAGACTTATTGGGAATTTCACAAGAAAAACAATGGCGTGCTTGGTTTTAACGTAACCTTATTCTTTCATGAGTTATTTACAAGTTTTTGACCACTTATAAAATGTGTTCAATGTACACTAATGTGCCACAAACAGGACGTTAATATCACCAACCATTCCCATTTTATTAAGGTGTATCCATATAAATGGCCCACCCTGTATATACATGAATATACAGTGTAAAGTGAGCATAGATGGATAAATTCATGTACAGAATAATTGTAAATCTACAGATATGTCTAATATATATAAATATATATATATATATATATATATATATATATATATATATATATATATATGTGGAATAAAGATACACAGAAACTATATATAGGTGAATTTACATTATGTGCAATAGTATGAATATACATATCAATAAATATGAGTAATTTAACACTTATGAATATGATTTAAAAAGTTCTGTCAGAAATCCTGCCACGTTAGCTATGATTAGTTAATAAGCTAGTGAAATACGTGATTGCTAATTATTTTGATATTACACTCAAAATTATGCTCAGGTGCATCCTGTTTCCACTGATCATCTTTGCGATGTTTCTACAAATTGATTGGAGTCCACCTATGGTAAGTTCAGTTGATTGGACATTTTTTGGAAAGACACACACCTGTCTATAAATAAAAGGTCCCACAGTTAACAGTGCAAGTCAGAGCACAATTCAAGCCATAGACTCCAAGGAATTGTCTGTAGACCTCCGAGACAGGATTGTATCAAAGCACAGGTCTGAGGAAGGGTACAGGCACAGTAGCCTCCATCATATTTAAATGGCGTATTGTTTGTAGAATTTTGAAAAAGTAATGAATTTAATTCATTTTGAAATAAGCCTGTAACATACTGTGGCAAAATGTGGAAAAAAGTGAAGTGCTGTGAATACGTTACAGATGCACTGTACGTGTGTAGCTATGTTTTAAGCCTCACAGTTCCAGCATTAAAAAAAAAAAAAAAGATAATAAAAAAAAAAACCTGCATTCCTGCCAGTTTCACAGATGCTAAATGAATAACAGTTGGATTACTATAAAATCCAGAGCCGCCTCATCCAACAGGACAAGACACAACAAATGTGTCTAAGAACTTTTATTTTTTTCTCCCAAACTCGTTCCTGACTGTGTAATTCTCCACCCACCCCAACAGACTTGCTGAGACTTCTTCTCCTCCTGTGCCATCTGTCTGATCTCTCACTCAAACCGCTCGGCCCTCTCCTCTCCCCCGGGTCTGGCTCAGTCATCCATCATGCAGATAGATATCGGCTCCGGTTCTCGAGTCGCACCGAGCACGAGGAAACTCGTCCAAAAGAATCGCATTCTTGTCTTCAGCCAACAGCTACGAAATGCTGACACAATTCCATAGGCAGAAACACAAACACCAATAGACCTGCGAGACAGTTCATTTCATATAACAAACAAAGCACTGATGCAGGGTGTATATCATTAACACTGAGGACAGCGGAGTGTGTAGCAGGGGCTTGCATGGATATGGACACCCTGATAACGTCACTCACATGCCTGATGTGCACTTCACACATCAAATGGGGAAGGGCTTTGTTTTATTTTAGGAAGTTTCTTTAGACTTTGGTGAGATTAAGAAGTAACTGAGAACTGTTCTATGATCATCGTTTATCACATTGTTTAGATTGTGCAGAACAACAGGACACGTTTCAGTTCAGTTAGTTCAAACTCCCTTTATTTCTCTACTCAGTCCCCTGCTACACTAATGCACTTAGCCATGGTCACTGGTGGCTCAGTGTTAGGTTTCTTGCCTGCCATGCAGAAGGGCTGGGTTCGATTCCCAGCCACTGGTCCCAAGCTGGATAAAATGGGAGGGTTGCATCAGTAAGGGCATCCGGCATGAAAAACCCAAGCTTGTATGTGTGGCCCCTTGCCAGGAGCAGTCAAAAGAACAACAACACTAATAGCTTAGCTTAGCGCAGTGTTTCAATATTGCTTGGGTACTATTTCTTTGTACACTGGACCCATGGCCTCCCAGGAACTTTTTTTTTAATAGCCCAAACATATGGAAATGGCTTGGAGTGAGATCAGGCCTGTATGTGTCGATAACTTCCAACCGAGTTCCTGTAATGTTCAAGTGGTGTTGGTGAATGGTTGTGAGCACAGTTGACAGACAGATGCGTATCTTCCGGAAGTTGGCGACAAGTTATTTGTTGATTTTTCTAGGATCCGACGTTCCACTTGCTGATTGTTAACGGGAATGACAGCAGTGGACTGGGAACATCTAACACGGACGTATGGACTAAAAAAGTCTTATCACTGTACTGTGCTCGAAGTCTTCTGTAAATATCAACTGCTTTTCTACTGCTACAGTACATTCACCAGAAATTTCATCACGAGTCCCAGGTTTGATTTGTAGATTGAATGAGTTCTGGGATCTTGGACTGTTGTGGTCAGTGGCGTTCCCATTTGTGCATCTATGATGTCCGGTTTGTCCAATCAGATGCTTTGTGTGGAAGCATCTGAGGAAGCATTAGTGATCCACATGCGCTACAGTCATCAGGAAGTACCGGGGAACAACAAGACACTTCACTGCCACTTGCACTTGTCCATAATAAAAATATTCTTGCATTAATGTTTTTAACAACATTTAAAACAATGTTTTAAACATCAAGCAATCTATATAAAATAATATGTAATAATAATAACACCAGGGTGTGTTAACAGGAAATTAATCCATGATAGGTTGGGTTGATTTGCACCATTACCTCCTCAGTGGATTGTTTTCTTATAACAGCAAATCCAGAAGAAAAGCATTTTATTCCTCTTTTATCACAGCAGTTTGCAAACAACTCTGTACAGTTTAATAAAGTGCAACATATCATGCTTTTAAAATGTTTGTAGATACATTTCATGACAGCTCATCTGTACTAAAGGCTGTGAATGTAGTGAACTGGTGAATATACTGTAGTGGAAATACAGTGGAGAAGCCTTACATAAATGTTTTATAAACCTGTCCTCCTGTATATGGTGTATTTCTTAAGTTTATTGTTTATGAAGCGCTACTAAAAACTCTATAAATAATCGTAATTTCTAGAACTATAAATTAAAAAGTAGATTATTCTGTAATAAAAACAAAAACAAATCATCTTTGTGGTGGCACCATGGGGTCGTGGTCATCACTGTGGCCTGTGGAGTCGGCATGTTCTTCTCGCGTTTAGTGCGTTTTTCCTCCCACTGTTCAGAGATATGCGTATTAGACTAAGTGGCATTTCCAAATTGCCCGTACTGTAGTGTGTCTGTGCCCTGCAGTGGACTGGCACCCTGGTCCAGAGTAATGCCCAGAGTCTCCTGGGAAAAGCTCTATGGAGAATGAGTGGTAACTTCTCTCAGCCAGTGAAGTGAAGAGTCACTTCAGGTTGATCTGTTCTGTATTCTGTGTCGGGATGACACATTCCATTTCCATCGTTTTCAGACATGATTGTTTTCAGGATTCCCCTCCCCTCATGTGCATGTATATATATATATATATATATATATATATATAAAGCAAATAAGCTTTATCTCTTAAGAGCTTGTCGTCTCCTCGACATGCACCTCGCATACATTATGCACTTATGCAAATCCAGCTCTGTATGTGGGATGAGCGGTGAGGTGCTGGCATTTCGCCTCCTAAAGGAAAATCAATCAAAAACGCAGCGTGCGTTCGGAGGACCAGACTCACGTTTAATCATGCGGGAGATTTGGGTTGAGTTTAGGGACAGCATGGAGCCTGCAAATGGAGAGGATTTATTCTGTAATTTTAAATAAGGAGGAGAATCACATGTAATGTACGGCTTCGTGGGTCAAACAAAGGATCTTCATGTAATGTTCTTCATGTCTGAGTCTCTCCAGAGGGAACTTCACACGTTTAAGCTCCTTGTTCATGTCCATCATGTATCATCATGGTCCTCTACAGCCGAGATACAACCCAACCAGATCAGACTGTGTGTTAGTCTAATGTTGAGTAGTAGTGTTATAAATATTGGTCTTAAAAATACATTTACTGTTACATTTTCGGTATTCATGAAACGACTTCCTTTTCTCACTTATATCGTAGCAGCTGTCAATGACCATTACACCATCAGCCTACATTTTTTATTTTTTTATTTCTCTCTTGAAGATAGTAAGTTACACAGGTATAGAAATTAATAATAAATACTAAATCAAGGATCTCCAGTTAATGGAACCTTTAAATGTTGTTCTATGACAAGGGGTTCTAAGCAGAACCTTTATTTAAAAGCTAAATACAGGAATCCAACGAGAAATCTCTTAGAGAGTGATTTCGGCGAGGAAATTGGTCACTATCCTGGAAATTTCCTGAAACTCCCGGGCACTTGTAGAGTTCTCTTCACACTCCCCAATCCTCTCTTCCATTTTAACAAAAAGCTACAAAATTATTTGGACATCTCAATTCTTTTCATAGACTATTCATGAGAAGCAAAGAAAAAAAATTCTACATTTCTCTTGTAGCGCTCTCCTGGAACTCTGGGCACTCCCCAAAATCGTTGGGTTGGGATCTCCTAGTTTTTTTCCCCATCTCTGAAGAAATGAAGGAATCCTCTGCTGTGGCCCTTAAAAGACAATCTCTCCACGTAGTCGATGGCCTCTCGTCAAGCTCTCGTCTCCTCTACGAGTACTTCTCACTCTCACCGCTCACAAAGCCATGAGATCTCCAGCTGTTCCTCGTTCTCACCGCAAGCTCATTGTCCACTTGCTGAGAACTCCATGGCCTCTTCAGAGCTCTCTTCAAATCCAGACACCCACTTCTTGCCGGTCACGGAATGACTATTTTCTCGCGCTTTGCGAAATTTCTCATCAGTACCGTATGTATGAAAAAGGCTTAAGTGTGCAGTACAAACCCCAGATTTCTTTCTTTAAGCATTTAGCTCAATCGAAGCTTCAAGACTTGAAGAACCTTTCGTTTCCTCAGGAGTGTTAGAGTGGGGTTGAGTGATCGGTACAAACTCTAATGAATGCCAAATATGTTTATCTCGATGCTTAAAGCCTTACAGGAGCTTAAATTACCCTGGTACCGTTCCTGGTACTTTGGGAGTGAGGATAAAGTGTCCTTTAAAGGTTCTGGAGCTCAAATCACTCATCGTTTCGGAGCTGAAGCTCAGCAGTCAGTCCTGCCATTTATCTCTCCGATTACAGTGTGACAGTTTTCTTTCTACACAAATAACGGCAGCTTTATGGATTTTTATGACATGCTGTGTGCGCGTGAGGGTGTGAGAGAGTGTAAAAGAGCGAGTGTAAGACGGAGATAATGAAGTCCGTGGAGTAAAACCTAGCAGGAGGTTGAATCTCTCTTTCTCCCGGCAGAGTTTCTTCTCAACACAAAGGAACCCCGAGAACCCGGAGATGTTTGAACACGACGAGCCGAAGCTCCTCGTCCGGGAAGAAAGGAAGAGGAGAGACGGGAGCTCAGAGAGGAAGTGGAGTGTGAAAGCAGATGATAACCTGGAAGAAGGTGGATGGAGTTCCCAACATGAAGGTGTAAGATTTGGGAAGATAACACGGGTGGCGTGTGCTGCTTTGGTCGTTTTTTTTTTTTAATGATGGGATTTGTGTATACACAAGCTTTGTTTTAATTATGATGATGATGATGATGATGACACGGTAGGAGCATTGCTGAAGATTTTGCCATCTGATAGAAATTTGTAACCAATAAATGAACAGATTTTCAATTTTAGTCATTTAAATGAGATTCATCTGTGTGTTATTGAAATAAAATAAAATCTATTTAGCGTGAAATCCATTCCTGATAAAACATCACAAAAACCCACTGAAAGCTTCAACCACCTGATGGGGGCAGTGTTGCATTTTGCAGCACGTGTGTTTGTGTGCATTTGTGTGTGTGTGTGTGTGTGTGTGTGTGTGGTAAGAAGTGTATGCTAATGCTCTCTTCATATGACCTTTGTTTAAAATATAATAGTGGAGCAACAAGCAAAGCGTGGTCCAAATGTACACACAGATTATGTTTGCCACCACACACACATGCACACACTATCAACACAATCACACACTCATTAGCAGTACCTTTATGCATTAATAACTCGATGACATATGCAGCTCACAGTAAACACCTCGGAGCGGCATGGAGAGGCACCAGGTGCGGCTGTGAGACCCTTCCTCTGAATGCTGTAGCTCGTTTCATGCACAGAGAGTGAGCACACTCTCACACACACACACACACACACACACACACAGACACACACACAAAACGTGAACCCGTACATACTCAGAGAGCAGCAGGAGGCTGAATACGCTGCACTTAAAAGATCAGGAATGAAGAAATTTCACAAGCGGAGAACGTACGAGAACGGCGTAGAAACGAGACCCTTTAGGTTATCTGTTAAAAATGGAAATGTTTGTGAGCACTTACAGCGTTTAACACCCTGACATCCCTGACTGTCTAGTTTTTTTTTCTCCCAGCAGAGTTTTAACTTGGAGAATGATTTATAAACCACAGAAAATTATTGAATCATTAAATAATTAATCAATCAGCCTATAAACGAATGGTTACCGTCATGGCAGCGTTGACGCTTGCAAAAAGTGGAGCGACAAAGTTTTCTCATTTACCTTCTGGACTTAGCTCCGCCCTCAGCTCCAGCTCCAGACTCCACCCATTTTCCTTAAAAATGGAAAGTCCTTAAGAGGTTCCTTATACGATCTCAACACCTTGGAGATTTAAATTTAAGCAAAAAAAAAATCTATATTTCATGGATTTATTATTTATATGTAGTTTTACGAATCGTGTAGAGATAAATCAGCGATTATTATCTCATATATTTTTAAGAATGTGTACGTTTCACTGTAAGGGCCACTAGGGGGCGACAAGAGCGGAAAAAAAGTGAAGGAGCAACCGCGTGTACGGTAGTTGCGGTAACGTAAGTGATGTTCCACAATGTTTATGTAAATATAGCGGTGAGGTAAGAGGAACACACACACACACACACACAGTTTCTTTTTTTTTTTTTTTTTTGAGAAGTCAGTAAGCTTTTAAAAATTATGTCGATTTTTTACATTTTTTTTTTTTTTTACATTTTTCTTAATAGGTTGTGCCAAAGTGTATTATATAAGCGTATCAGATACAACGTTGTGTTGCCAGTTGTGTTTATTAGAAATGCAGATGTAATAAACACACATATATGACGATACAGCAGACTATAACTGTGGTCTTAAGCTCAAATGAGCAACGAGTAGATGAATATTTTTTCACTCCTCTGCAGCTTGACGAGTTTCTCCGAACCTCACTAACGCTTTCCCAGAACCATGAAGCTGCCAGTCTTTCCAAAAAAAAAAAAAAAAACATAACACGAAGTGCTCCTGTTTTGTGTGAAAGCCACTCCGACTGTGTTAAAGTGTGTTTCTCGCGGCTCAGTGACTCCTCGTATCAGCTCCAGCCAGCCGAGCTCAGCTCTCCTCTCCGCCGAGCAGCCAGACGGCGAGAACACGGTGATCCGTGTTGTTCTTTACAAAAAAAGGAAAAGAAAACACTGACCACTTAGCCTCTGAGAGTAAGCGAGCAAACACGGCTTTTATTTAGCTTCGACAGATCCGGTCAGAGGCGTCGGACACGAGTGGGGATCGGAGCAAACATGCAGGTTAAGCCGCGTTCGCTCGGGTGCTACGCTCGCGCAACTGACTTTTACATGAACATCTGCTCCACGCTCAGTCTGGAGATGGTGGTAGAGATCTTATCCCAGCTGTAGCGAGGAGAAAGGACATTAATATCGGGCCACAGGCAGTTGTGGGGTTATTTTGAGTCACTTGGAAGTGAATAAGTAAATGAAAGTGCGGTAAAACACGTGCTTATGTACTTACAAAATCTACATTTAATAAAATCCCAAACGTTTTTAAACAGCAAGCAGATGCTGATTGTTTTACATACTGTATATTGCCTATTGTTATACTTTCTGTTGATGTCTCTGTATTTGCTCACTGGGGGTCTGTCTATACCGAGGTCTAAAAGTCTAAACTAAACGAACGGCTGATTTCAGGCTCAGGAATCCGCTCGTGTCCGAACGGAGCGTTAATCTCCAGCGCATTTCTGCCTGCGAAGCCCCAGCGTTTGCGTCGCTTTGAAACATGTGTTAATTTGTTTATTTGAGCCTCATTAAGTGTTTTAATGACTTAAAGCAGGCAACATGTTCACTTTTATTAAGTCTCATTTGGGCCATGAAACGTTCAAACAAAAGACGGATTAGCAATCAGGATAAAAAAAAAGAAAAAACGCCTTAACGTGCTGTGAAACCAGAAAATGTTGAGCTTACAAACCGAGCAGGAGAAGAAAGTAAAGGAGAACATGGGAGAGGATGCAGAACAAAATGTGTGGTATTAAAAAAGAAACAGAGGCATTGAAGGAGAAAACAGCAAACAACTGGTAATGATTTACTGGAGAATAATAGGGGCGTGCAAACTTTACACCAAATAAAAAAAAGGAAAAAAGAAAGGAAAAAAAAAAGTTATACAAAGCATTTTTTAAAATAAAAATTAATAAATAAAACCTAGTAAATTCTCTAAAAAATACAAACCAACAGACAGCAGCAAGTGTTCAATAAGCAAACAAACAAACATGCAGATAGACAGAACAATAAATAAATAAACAGTAAAAAACATATAGCACCAATAGTACCAGCGTACAAACTTTTGCACCGACTGAGAATAAAAGCCAACAAGATTACAAAATGCAAAACGGCAGATAGTAAGGGTGTGCAAACTTTCACATCTATGCAAAAAAAATGAATAAAACAACAAACAAACAAACAAACAATGAAAAAAAAACCCCTTCAAAAATATTAAGGGTGTGCAAACTTTCGCATGAATGAAACAAACATGCAAAATTATGAATATACAAGGAAATAAAATCAAAACTGAATAAAAAAAGAACATTTGTACCGCACACACACACACGCGCGCACACACACACACACACACACACACACACACACACACACACACACACAGAACATATTGTGTTATTATTTGAGGCAGAAACCTGATTATCAGTAACTCGTCTCTTTGTTTCTTTCTTCTCTTCTGCAGGCGACGCGTCACTCGAGTGTTTTAGGAATAAAAATGCTTTGATTTTATGATAATGTGATGTTTATTCCTCGTCCTGCCTGTCAGTCAGTGGTCTCACTTTCTGAGCATTATTTCCCCTCGGGTCCCTCTGTAACTAACACACACACACACACACACAGACACACACACACACACACACACACACACACACACACACACACACACACACACACAAAAGCGCAGTATAAGGCAATTATTTGGGGAAACAGGCAATCTTTCCGTGACTCTAAGCCGCGTGGAGCCACAAACCTACTTGACGGAGGACAAATAAAAAAGACAGAGGCACTGAAATGAAATACGTTTAGAGGACGCTTCCTGTGACAGTGGGAGTTTATTGTTTCAAGAGGCGGCTTATTGAGACTCATCCCCAGGGGCCAGCGCTCCACCGACTCGATCCCCGTCATCAATCCGCTCATCCAATCACCCAGCCGTCGCAGTTTCCCCGATCCGGCTCCCTCCGGCTCGATCCTGATTAGCGTCTCAGCTGGAGCGCGATGACACGCTGACAAGATATTTAACGTCACGTCTATCTGACACTCGTGCACTGTTTAACTCCTGACGGAAAGCCGGGCGCTGTTCCGCACCGTTCTCTGCTCCGATCGGTCGGAAAGTGTCGATTCGTTTATTCATTTATTAGGGCCCAAGCACTATGACATCATCACGATGACGCCAAGGCGATGACGTCATCGTGAACGCTATGATAGTGCTGATATCTGAAACTGCTGATGTCATTGTGAGTGAGGGCCCTCTTGTTTTTCTAAGAATTATTATAATTTTTTTTTTTTTCCCCATCATCTGGAGCTTTTTGTGGGTCACTTGAAATGTATATATAATATTGTATATTCAATTATATATTATTATTTAAAAAAAAAAAAAAAAAACTTTTTTACACAGTACAGCTGCTAATCTTTTACTGTTTCCTTAGTAACAGCTTATTCACAGGGACAGGGAAAGGACAGGTTCTTTGGACGTTTAATGAAGGACTCTCTAGTGTCAGCGCTTCTCACTTTGTCGCCTGTCAGAGGAAACTGTAAACAACTTTGAGATCTTTATTCCAAAAAAAAAAAAAAAGAAAAGATAAATGTGATCAGGCTTGTGTCATATAAGACAAATAAATCACTTCACGCGCTGTAAGGGGAAAAGAATCGACTTTGTCGTGGTGATAGTAGCTCCGCTTCATTACACCATCCTGTTGTTAATTGTTTTCCTACACGAGCGTCTAATTCCAGTGTTTTATTCATATTTAATGAGCAATTTAAACGACTATTATTTTACTTTAACAATTGCTGTAATGTACAGTATATCTATATGTGTGTGTGTGTTTGGTTGCATCTTTACTGGTTTAAAAAGTGCAGGAGAAAATATCTCACTCTCTCGGGTCATTCATTCTCCATAGCGTTGATTCTGTAGTCTCGGGAGGCACGTATCCCCTGGGACTCGGGTCATGAGGGTTAGGGTTAGGGTTAGGGTTAGGGTGTCAATCCATTGCAGGGCGCACACGCACACACACACACACACACACACACACACACAATTTGGAAATGTCAAATAACCACGAGGAAACCAACCAAATATGAGGAGAACATGCAAACTAAGATGACTCAATACAAAATTTCCTTTAGAATCCCGAGAATTGCATGTCTGGTTATGTTCTTCTTCTGGTCCAAAAATTCTAGTCCAGGTTTTGATCTCTGCCGATATCCTCAGATCGTCCTGTAAGTTAAATAGGCCTCCGTCTTTCTCATTCTCCTGAGCGATAATATCAAATCCTAATCACTCGAGGATAAAGGGAACAGTGAGGAAAAGCAGCGTGATAGTGAATCACTCGTACCTGCACCACCACAATGGAATGTAATACAGGAGCCGAGGTTTGGGAAACACCCCTGTGAAGCGAACATTCAGACCTGTGGGGACGCAGGATAATGGAGCGTGATTGAAGAGGTGACACTCGGCGCGAGCCGCTATAATTACAGAGCAGCCTCTCGTCTCTGAAGATCCCCTCGACGGCGTCTCATCAGCGGCAGAGCGAAGAGATCAGCCGTTATTAGGCCCCGCCTTTGTTCCTTAGGAGAGCGATCTCTCATTCTCCTGGACGAAAACGCCGAGCGAGACAACGACTCGTGTCCTAATTGCATGTTCGTCGTGGATCGCTCTTTCCTCCAGCGTCGATTTTACAGAAAGCCGTCTCTCAGTCTGCTCTGCCACGGGAATTCACGAGAAAAGAAGGAAGGAGGCTGAACGGGGATAAAATGAAAAATGAAAAAAAAAAAAAAAATCAGATGAATGTAAAAGGAAATGAAAATACACGGGATGTTTGACATCTTTGTGTGAAAGAAATAAAATAAAATAACTAGTTTGGGTCAAATCACGGGAAGTTAGGAATAAAACGCTCTGGAACAGGATGTAATAATCAGGAACAGGACACTGTGATGGGGTTGATTCTTTTCCTCCAGCAGCGTTCCTTGAAGTGTGTCGTAATTTTTTGCAAATTTCACAAAATTCACGTGCGTGAACAATTTTGCGACTACCTCGTGAAATCCGGCGTGAGACGGCTGTTACCCTGTTTCTGAATGTTTCATTCTAGAGGTTTTTTTTTTTTATGATTTATTTTCAGGAGCATCTCAGGGTTTGCATCGTTAACTTCCTGTGTACGACCTTGCCTGAAAGTTTTCTCCAAATTTCTTCCTACTTTTGTTCAGATCCGCATTTTGGAGCTCAAAAGAGTTCCTTTACCACTTGAGTGAAAATATATATACATTTCTCGTCCTTGTTTTTCCCTGTACTGTATTTAGGGTGAGTGTTAAAAGTGAAAGTGTAGATTTTTTTGTTATATTATTTACACGGCCCTCCAGAGTTATTGGCATCCCTTGTAAAGATTAGTTAAAAGCGTTAGAAGGTTACCCCAGGGAGAACCCGTGAGCTGAGATGACAAGCAGCGTGCACATGAGAGGGCACTAGGACCCTGCGTGACCTGGAACGGGAGGAGACCCAGTGCTGTTTTATTGAACCTGGCTGCTGGTTGGAACACACCTACTTAACTCAGTTACTACTAGTGAAGGGAAGTTTGAATCATTTTAGTGACTCGGTTCTTTGAATCTCTTTCATCAAAATGAACGAATCTTTTTTTGAGTCATTTAGTTCATTTAGTTCTTTTGACTAGAAATGAAATAAAATGTTACATTTTCAATAAACAGACCGCCAACACGTCTACATACACACATTTTGTCTATAGTTCCAGTAATGAAAATTTTACAATGCAGCTAAGGAGATATGATAAAAAGAATGAGCAGCTCACCATCATATCTTCTAGTCCGAGTCGTTTGTTCTTTTGAATCTATTGCACTGCATAGCGTCTATGGGAGTCACGTGACGAAAGAACGAACGACTCGGGATTTGGAAGATTCGTTCAATTTACATAACCTACGGAGGTTTTGCGATGATTTGCGCATGCGCGCCCAGTAGAAAACGAACGAATCACTCTCTGAGACGACTCGCTCTTCTGAGTCATGTTAAAGATTCATTCAAAAAGAAGGAATCGTTCATGAACGACTCATCACTAGTTATTACAAGCTAGTTATCCTGGCTTCACTAAAACGTTAAGGAGGCTATCATTTATTTAAATGCTAATGTTACTTGATGGGTTTGTGATCACATTAAGGGGAAAACCTGATTGGCTTGTTTAAGCTTTGGCCAATAAAACAAATGCAATAAATGACAGTGTGTTCACGAATACTGGATGTCTAAACATGACTGAAAATGAAGTTCACTGATGGAGGGTTTGTTTCCATTTCAGTGTTTTTAGCGTTAGATGAACAGAGCGAGATGGTTGTGATCTCTGATGTGAGCATCGCAGGATCCAAAAATTTCAACAAAGCTGTAGAATAAAGCTAAATCATAACCGGCTACAGCGGCTCGTAGACGTATACAGCAGGATAGTGTACAGTCTCTCTGCATCTTTTCATGGTTTTTCAGGACATCTCTCGCTCCAGGTGGAATTAGATATATACAGTATATACGTTAACCAACATCTGCCCTTTAGGACGGTTTGCTTGAATCTCAGCAGCCACGCTACGTTAGCGTCTGTAATCCCGAGACAGATTTGTCTCTCTCATGAGACAAATCTGTCTCTTTGCTGGCCTTCAGCCTGCACTCAGAAATCTACTCATGGCTAAACAGGAGAAAACTTCAATTTCATGGTCCGCTTTATCTTGAAGATCGCTCCAAACAGCGGTTATGGAATCCGAACCTCGCCGTCACCTCGGTGTGTGTCGCTCGTGTGCAGGCTGAGGATAAACGATTGCGCTGGAGCTCGTTTACAAAGTCATCTACAAAGTCAAGACTCAAAAAAAATTATTAACTACTCATGCGTGTGTGTGTGTGTGTAAGAGAATTCTAAACCTTAATGCATCTGACATACCTTAGGAATCTTGCTGAAGTCAGATATAACTCAGTCCTGCACTAACCACAAACGCTGACCTTTTTGCAATGGGATTAATCTGATAAATAATTACAGATTACATGAATTAATTAGGAAACAGCCTCTGAAACTCAGCTTCTCCATTCTGATGCTTTGGAGCTCTTTACCAAGTTGATTATCTATTTAAGCACAACAGACCTACTTGGATTCTCTTTAGGAAAACATGGAAGCTTGTAGAAAAAAAAAAAATATATATATATATATATAGTAGAATTTGAAATCCTGGTTAATTAAATTAGCCGATTATAACCGCAGGCAGAAGATAAATCCATCCATCATCTATATGGTTTATCCTGTGTAGGGTCACAGGGGGACTCGAGCCTATTTCAAAGAACTCAAAGCGCCCTGGATGGGGTGCCAAGTCATCACGGGGCACAAGCCCACACACACGCACACGCACACACACACACACACCTAGTCATACACTATGGGAAATTTGGAACTGCCAATCTTTGCAAACAAAGTTTTTGCAGTGTAGGAGAAAGAAACCCACCAAGCATAGGGGAAACACACACACACACGCACACACACACCGGAGGCAAGATCTACTCCCTCAGTCCTGGAGGTTTGAGTCGACAGTGATGACTACTAAGCCAAAAGTGTTAATACGGCTGAGCTGATGTTTGTTAGACAATCTTCTAAAGCACCAGTTTATGATAAAATCCTATTATTATTATAATTTTATTATTATTATTATTATTATTATTATTATTATTATTATTATTTGAGATACACGTGTCTGGTCACATCAGGCACATCACTCCTTGATTGTACTTGAGCAGCTCAGGGTGAAGGAAACGCCTAACACACAGTATGAGTGCAGATCAATCCTGCCCCCCCCCCCCGATCGGTATTAATATCTATAACAGGCAGCAGTGCAGGGTACAGTATGCTCCTGTAATAAACTGGTTTAAATGTCAAAAAGAAAGAAATGGTTAACTATCTCACTGCACAGAGCTCCATCTCTCTCTCTCTCTCTCTCTCTCTCTCTCTCTCTGCGATTCAGGAATCCTGTAAGACGCTGTGCAGCTCCGTCCCACCGGCGAGACAGCTGCCTGATAGGATTACCTCTATACAAGTTTTTTTGGACTGCAGTATCGCATCCCACTTCAGTCCAGCCCACACAAAGCTCTCCGGCAAATTACGAGACAAAAATAACAGGGAGAGAGAGAGAGAGGGAGAGAGAGGGAGAGAGAGAGAATAAAAAAATCGACTCGTCCTACTTTACTTACAGCAGATTGTGAAGTTGTTTAAAACTTTGAAATGATGCTTACTCTGCTAGAAGGATTTCTTTAATGATTTGCTTGCCAAGTAAAATTAATCACTTAGTTGTTCTTTCATAAATACGACGGATTTAATAACAAAAAGCAAAAAAGATTTAAAAAACAAAAAAAGGTCATCAAGAACGATTTGCTACTAGAAAAAATTGCAATATTATTTTATTCTATTGCAATATTCTATTTGCAATAGAAAAAAAAAACATTTCTATTGGTTTTATTGGTTACCTTCAGGTTCTCAACATGTAATTGCAACAGAAACGGAGAGTTACACTCCGCTGATTGGATGCAAACCGGAGACAGGTGTGTGTGTGTGTGTGTGTGTGTGATGAGACGGGTGTGTAATTTATCATACACAATAAAAAAAATCATCAGAATAATATAAATCTCTGACACTTTTTGATAGTAGTTCTGCTTTCTATGAAGCATTTAGTCTTTTATTTAATCTTCTAGGAACACAACAGAAGAAGAAGAAGAAGGATTTTCTCTTCCTGCCTTTGCGGTTAGGTTAGTCTTCCCATCTTTCCCAGTAAATCCCACCTTCCGTGTTCTGATTGTTTCCAGGACTTCAGTCTCTGTGATTGAGAGAGAGAGTTGTCTGATGGGTGAGTTTGCTGATGGGAATAGACGCTTGGTTGAAACTGGTCACGTCACCTAATGTTACCCCCCAGTGAGGCAGACATGCACGGGAAGATTATATTTATACTTGCAAGAGAGAAACAATCAGATCAGATCAAGTTTTTACGTGGCAAATATTTACCCGCTGAACAGATTATCCAATTCAGATCATCCTGGGTCGGGACAGGCTGTTTCTCTTGAGCTGTTATTACCGTTATTAGTGGAATATTACAGTCCATGTAAACAGACATACAATCCACGATAATGTTCATTTCAGTCTCGACTCAAAACAACACACGAGTCCTACCCTAGCTGAAGTGAGAGTCTGTGAAGTTCCATCTTTCAAAGAAGGACTTATATCCTGCGACGCTTCTGAACAGCTTGTTGTTATGGATTTGAAATTTGAAACTCGATGACCCCAAGAATAAAATAAATCAGTCATTTTAAAACCATGATCCCTGGAGTCTATCTCACCATCTGCTCCACGCCTGGCAAATTCACAACTTTTTCAGACTGTTTAAAAATTATTATTGCTTTATTTATTTATTTATTTATTTATTTATTATACAATCCTTTGGATATACTTACACATTTCTATGTGCATGTGGTCTAAAAACATAGAAAGCAGTAAATAAAGCAAAATCATTAACACTTAATTCTAGAACCCTTGTGTAAATCTAGTGTTCTAGATTCTGCAGGAACCAGAACACAGCTACAGTATGTGTCTTCCAACCAGACAGAGCTCAAACCAATTTAAGCCTAAATTAAATTTATATGCAGATGTAACCCAATATAAATGCAGTGATATTAATAAACAATTACAGTGGAACCTTGGATTACGAGCATAATTCGTTCCGGAAGCGGGCTCGTATTCCAAAACACTCGTAAACCAAATTGAATTTTCCCAAAAGAAATAATGAAAACTCAAATTATTCGTTCTACAGCCCAAAACAATAAATACATAAAAATAATTAATACAATATATAAAGTAAAAATAAAACAAATTAACCTGCACTTAATATTAAAAAAAAAAGTTAAAATAAATCCAGACAGTTAAGTGTTTCTGTTTGTATACTCGCGTGAGCATACTAACGGAATCACTGCTGTAAAGTAAAAAATAAAAAATAACAAATGAACAAGCACCTTACCTTTGAAAAGAATCGCGACAGAGCCGAGTTTTCTGTGTAAATAAAGAGCGTGTGTGCAGCCAGGGAGAGTGTGTTTGTGTGTGTTCGGGCGGGAACAGTGTCAAATTACGCGCGCACACACATAGGAAAGCGAGACAGACGTTGATTATACCAGTAAGAGACCAGCACTGAGATGCAGCAGGGGAGACGATTACCCATAATTCCCGCAGGGCAAGAGAGAGAAAAATCATTGGCTCACTTGTGATCGCTTGCCGCTCGATGTCAAAATAAAAGTCGCATGCGTGATACATGATACTCGGCGCTCATAAACTAATACTTGCTCGGTCTCCGATTAAAAATTTATTAAAAATCTTTGCTCGGTTTGCGGAACACTCGTAAACCACGTTACTCGCAATCCGAGGTTCCACTGTAATGTCAATATAACATGTTAACATGACACCTGTTTGAGACGAGAGTTGTGCATCAGGACAGGTTTTGCTCATGAGACAAATGATGATGCTTCCTGATGCAGTTATGAACACCATCACTGGCCAAAACCTCAGGAGCGTAAGGTACAGTACACCACTGTCTCCCTGTCCTGTTTGACTAGAATGTGATCAAAATGAAGAGAAGTTAGAAAAGCATCTCAAAGCCTATGCTGAAACGTAAAAGTCTCCATTAAAGTCTCTATAAAGTCAACTCCTGTCCATGAGTCTTTGTAAGTCTTCATCTTCAAGATGAAGCTTTGTTAGGTTCTTGTGAGTAAGTCGTTGTCTTCATGCCGTACGTCTGCAGATCTCTTTTAAATTTTTCGTCCTTCATAAGTCAATCTTCATAAGTCGTTGTCATTGTACAAGTCTTCGTACATCCTCGCACCGCTTGATCTTCATCTTCAATCAACGCCATTTTGTAAATCTTCATAAGTCTTCATCTTCAATCAACAAGTCTTGTAAGCTATTGTGTTCAATCAACCAGCCTTTGTGTGTCTCCGTAAGTCTTCATCAGTCTTCATCAGTCTTCATCTTCACTCAACAACCCTTCCTAAGTCTTCATGAGTCTTGTTAAGTTTTCGTCGTCAATCAACATGTTTCCGTAAAAATCTTCACAAACTTTCATCTTCAATTCATTCAGAACGGTGCTTAGAAATGAACATGGACCTAGTAACACATTCCTAAAAAAAACGACAACTCGAGGCTAAGTCAGCGATTAAGGTAACACTAGCGCAACATCAGTGTGACAGGAAAGCCGCTCGCTCGGAGTAATTTAGCAAGATTCCTGTTCTGAAGAAGTTCTGGGTTGCATCGAAGCCGACACGTTACTAACGCAGTCCATTATTTTTAGCCTCGATGATATGCAGATGGTTTATTCAATCATGAAGTTTGATTTAGAACAACGAGTAGCACGCAGCTATACGATTAGCTCATATAACGTTGCACACGGTAAATAAACATTTTACATGTGCATTTTAACAACTTACTGTATGTATCAAAAATCCAATTCCTAAGTGTTAAGTGGCTGATTTAAGCTCAGCGCTTTCCTGCCTGTCTTTAGCTAACTAAATTATATAATCAATCAAGGACAGTTTCTTTAAATAAAGTCAATCGTAAAGTTAATGGACAACTTAATGTTCTTTTTCAAATATGAATCATATGCTTTGAGTGGTCTTTGTTAACGAGCTCTTTACAAGCTGTCAAGTGTTCTGTTTTTAGTGACTCAGAGCCGTGCAGCTCATCACACACATCACACACATCACACACATCTTATCACGGTCCTGATTGATTCCAGCAGGACTGCGAGAAAATTGCTTTTCTTTTCTTTTCAATTTAAAGAGCTGCATTTATTATTTTTTTTTTAAGCTCCTTCGTCTCATCGGATTAGAATGGTGTGACGTTTTCCTGTTAAACCTTCACACACTTTAACATATCCATATGAGAGTTGGGAATAACTTGCAGAATAATATTACTTGTTAGTTTCGCTAACATGCCACGCTCAGTGTCAGGCCGTGACGGCTAGAAGGAGTTCACGCTTTCTCAGATTTTTGCATCATGCTCTCTGTAAAAGCTCGGGAATCTCTCCACTCCAGACTGGTGCAACACTGAGTTTGCATAGCACGACTTCTGAAATTACTGATAAACTTTTTACAGCTACAACAAGCTGATAGTTTGCCAGGTCTATCTTTAACACCGGCCACTTTATAGGTCTACTGTCGCTCTCGTGAATGTATTCCAGTCATGAAAAAAGGGTCTTTGGAATGAGGATATGGACTCGATATAAAACGTTCTAACAATGCCACGGCCATCTGCGGATGAGAATCAACTATAGCAACAGTAGCAAGGTAAAACCCCCTGAGACAACATGAGAGCGATGAGACTCCTCTTCTAGATTTTGAGTCATTACTCTTTTATGAAATGTGTGATGAACATGCCACCGACTTGAGCTGGTCACATTTGTCCGTGCCAAAAGTTCTGTAACTGGCTTGGACCCTGGTCTTTATCAGTGTCAGTGAACTGAACGTACCTTTCATCCTGAGAGAGCCCTCTCCTTTAGGGGAGGCCAATAAGCCGGTGTTTGACGTAAACAAATGTCATGCAGGTTAAAAGCTAATGATGATCCTGCAGATGTCCTGACAAACCCAGCAGGAGCTCTACCATGTATAAGTGTTGTAAAATATGTAGTTGTAATGGCTTTGCTATGATGTCCACCATTGGGACTGTGTTTTTAATTTGAGTTAAAATAGCTTTGATAAAGTGATTTTGAGATCACATTAAATAAACGAGCCAAACACAACGCTGCAAACACAACCTCAGAACACAGAAACTGCGGTTTAGACTTGCGATCGGAGACTGGGACGGACGCAACACCTTCTGTTTGATTTTCTTTCAGACATATTACTGTGAGGTGCACCTTACAGTACCTCCCAGATGTCTCTACTGTAGTGTGGTGACTGCACAGCGTCCACCCTGGATCACGTCCACTTTCACAGAGTAGACGTTAAGCAAATTAACCTTTTGGCTGCTTTCTAAGTTGATATTTCAGCAAATTGCTGTGGTTCAGTGCGTTCCTCACAGCACAGTGGGCCTGGAATGAAAATGGTTTTGAGGTTGATGTTGCAACATTGTGTTAGGGGGCATTTATTCAATGTTATCCCATCGTCCGACGTTCTGTAGTCAACGTTCTGGAGGCAATTCGTCAAAATCGTTCTAACTTTTAAAGATGACTTCGTACCAGAGTTGTCCCGAAATCTGGAACCCTGCCAAATCAACATCACCACCACAATGATTTGACAACCAAAAGTTCCTGCAGGGAAACCTTAACCTGATTAGATATCTAAAAAAAAAAATCTCTTGGAAGAACAGCTCTCTGTCTTAAAGCTTTTTACAGTTTTAGAGCGAAGTAGAATCAATGCTACAGTAATGCTATGGACTTGTCCTTGTGACATCATCTGCCCATCCTTGGAAGTGTCATAAATGTTAACCTCAAGCCAGAATTTGTTGAATAATTATTATTATTTTTTTTTTTTTTACAGAATGCCATCACTTAGGACAACTGTGGTTACAGAAATTTAGAAGGATGAGCCCCATCTTGGCAACACCCATTCTTTATAAATTATAATAAGAAAATATAATTTTATATCCATTAGTAAATTAATATTAAACATTAAAATTTTTGTTGAAGTAGATTTTTTTTTTCATTTTATTTAGTTTTTATTTTAATCTCTAAAAGATTATTATAATTTTTCTAATCTTTTTTTAATTTTCCAAGTTAAAAATTAATTATGCTATAAAAGATAGCAAAACAAACAAACAAACAAACAAACAAAAACAGCAACAAATACAAAAGCAAACAAATAAAACAAGAAGAGAAAAGAAAAAAAAAGAATAAATTTGACATTTTGTAGAAAATGTTCTCAAAATCTGAGAAAATCAATAAGAGTCTATGGGGGCGCACTTATTTTCAGTAAGTGCTTCTTTAGGGTACGTCTGCGGTAGAAATGTGCCGCTCACACGCAGTCTCGATGCTCATGCGTGTTTGACAAGGTCGGTTTTAGAAACTCGTAAAACAGCCCTTGCATCATGCGCTCGCTCTGCGTCGCGCGCTTTTGTGGCTTTGTCAATAGACTACATGTTTATCAGACCTCAGCAAGAGCGTCTTTGTGATATTACATCCCCGACACAAAGCTGCTGGAAGACGGAGAGCAGTTACCAGGCAACAGGCACTTCACCCAATCAGATGACTGAAGTACATAAGCCGTGCGTGTGTGTACTGCTTTACATCGATATAGAGTCCGAGGCGGTGAGTATACGGAATTAGTGCACTTAAAGGACACGTGAGAAACTGTTCCCATGCCACGTGTTCACTTTGAAGGCCACCGTCATAAGTTTTCTCTTCTGTATCATATGCCTTATACACACACACACACCACTGTCTGAGCCCATGGTGGGACATGTCCCAAACCACACACCATGATCACTATACTGTGGAGGACACGTTAATACCATCTCATTTCAGCAAATTAGGTCATTGTGGGCGTGTCCCAAATCACACATCCTGTTCACTATTCAGTGCAAATAAAGTCTAACACCATGGATCTGTCCCAAAATCACTCATCCTGTGCACTATACAGTGTGAATAAACACCACCACAGTCTAAACATCATGGTGTCCCAAACCACACATCATATTAACTTTATAGGAAACCCCCATGAACACCATTACCAGGCCCTGGTGGACATGTCTCAGACCACGTCTTTTATACACTACCTAAGCCACTTCAACACCAACCTTGATCAAATAACACACACTCATCAGGCCGTAGTGGAGGTCAGTGTTGGGTGTAATGCGTTACTTTGTATCGTGTTAGAGTAACTCGGATGACTTTTCTGATGTAACGAGTAATCTAACGCGTTCGCTCCGACATTCAAATACTCAACGTAACTTAGTTACTTTTTCAAAAATGGAATCCGTTATTCAGACAGCAGTCATTCCCAATCCATTAGTGTGTGTGAGGAAGTCGTCCTACAAGCCCCGCCCCCGATAACCCGCCCCCCTCTGTTATTCCTGCTGTTACACCCCTATGTCACCTGTGCGGTTTGACTATGTGAGGGCCGACGCGCGGAAAGATGGAAACCTGATCACAGCGCCGAAACACGCGGTGAGTCATGATGAACCGTACTTACGGCCCCCGCGCGAGATCCGCGTAGGTGAGATCGGGGTGTTAGTAGTTAACAGATTACGGGTCAAACTTCACTGAGTGATGATGGTAGAATAATTATAAAGGTCTCGACTAAAACAACACGCATGAGGAAGCACAAAGCAGTTTTCATTTTCTGCAGCGGAAAAGTACTCGGACTAGTTACTCTATCAGAAAGTAACGCAGTCATGTAACGGATTGCTTTTTAAATACAGTAATTTTGTAATGTAATTAGTAACTTTAAAAAGTAACGTCCCCCAACACTGCTGGATGTGTTTGTTCAGTAAACGCTTTTTAAGCTTTAGACATTTTCATGTAAATTTTCAACAACAAAAAAATGTAGTCAGGTCACTGTGGAAGTGTCGCGAAAGTCTCAAACCAGCCCTACAGTTTGGTGTTAAAGCCACGGTGCGTGTGTGTGTGTGTGTGTGTGTGTGTGTGTGTAGTCATTACCCCTCTCTATAGGAGGTTCTCTTCCTCCGCTGCTGTGTGATGTTCGCTTTCTGCTGATTGATCCAACAGATAATTAAACAGCAGCACTAAAGCAGATTAATGAAGAATTATTTCTGCAACACTACACTTGAGTAATGTGCTGCGGTGGAACCCAAACACACTGCGTTCTCCGCTTGTAATGAGACTCAGCAGAACCTTCCTCATGCTGCTCTCAACCAACAGCAAGTGTTAGCTGTCAGCCGAACCTGAGGAGAGAGAGAGAGAGAGAGAGAGAGATGATTAAACAGAGGGACAGAAGGAGAAAGCGAGAGAGAACTGAACTGAGAGACAGAGTAAAGCAAAGCAAGAAAGACAGAAGACAACAACATGACGGAGTAAAAAGAGAGAGAGAGAGGTGAATAAATTGAGACAAAGAGACAGGGAGAGTAAGAAAGAGAGAACTGTACTTAACAAAGAGAGAGAGAGAGAGAGAGAGATGGAAAAGAGACAAGGAGAGAAAGAGAGATAATTGAACTGAGAGAAAGAGCGAGAGAGAGAGAGAGATGTCTCAGCATATTTCTTGGACTTTGCACAACATTAAATCTCACTGTAAAGGGATATAAAGTACAGCATATTATTCATTATTAAATGAATAAAAACTAGACCTACAAATCAACATGAGGATGAAACTCTGACTCGTCACTGATTATTGCACTGCAGCAGCGTGACACACAGAGTGTTTATTCGTCCTCAGGGCAGCAGCGTCTCCTTTCCCTCAGTACAGACGTTTTGTCTCTCACACACAGCCGGACGTTTCTGAGCCACCGTTATACAAACGTGGATGTGTAATTTGTCACTGAATCCTCATGGAACCCGTAATTCAATTTGGTATCAAAGCAAAACCATGCAGCTAGAGGGAGCGAGAGAGAGAGAGAGAGTGAGAGAGAGAGAAAGAGAGAGAGAGAGAGAGGGAGAGAGAGAGAGAGAGAGAGAGGGAGAGAGAGAGAGAGAGAGGGAGAGGGGGGAGAGAGAGAGAGAGAGAGAGAGAGGGAGAGGGGGGGAGAGGGAGAGAGAGAGAGAGAGAGAGGGGGGAGAGAGAGAGAGAGAGAGGGAGAGAGAGAGAGGGAGAGGGGGGAGAGAGAGAGAGAGAGAGGGAGAGAGAGAGAGGGAGAGCAAGAGAGAGAGGGGGGAGAGAGAGAGAGGGAGAGGGGGGAGAGAGAGAGAGAGAGCAAGAGAGAGAGGGGGGAGAGAGAGAGAGAGAGAGAGGGAGAGAGAAAATTGACTCTAACACTCAAAGAGGAAAAAAAAAATCCCTGATCAAAAGAAGTCTTTATTCCAACAAAGAGGAATCGCACCAAAAACAGGGCATGCTGGGAAAATCCGCCGGAGAAGAGGAGAGGACGTTCACGCCGCACGTTCGAGCTGAGACTTCAAAAACGTTTACAGAAAACATGCGTTTGTTCAACTCATGCCAGAGTGAATATGTACTGCAGCGCCTTTACTGAATTGGGCTTTGGAGGAATTATGATCACTCATCAACAGCGTATGAAGAATAAAACACGGCACACTGCTCTGTTGTAGGAGAATAATCCACGCCGAGATGCTGTACGTTTTTGATCTACGGCATGGCGTTATGGAGTGTGTCGTTCCTCTTACACTACAGCATTAATGAGTGACAGGCAGACACACCTCTCTCTCTCTCTCTCTCTCGCTCTCCTGAAGGTTTCCCAAGAAACCGCTCTGTCCTGTAGGTGCCAGTAAACGTACAGCTAGAGTGTTACAAAGCACTGACACTGGAGACTCCTTCCATACAGGATACATAAACATGAGAAAACTTCACCAGGTCAAAGATTACAATTACAAACATCATTCATTCGGGGCAGTGGTGGCTCAGAGGGCAGAGTTACTGAGCCGAAGATCGGCGGTTTCGACACCCAGCTCCACCAGGTTGCCAGTGTTGGGCCCTTGAGCGAGGAATGGAGAACCGTCATAGATTAAATGGCACAACAGGCAGTGAGTAGGTCAGTTAATTTACTGCTTTAAAAAAAAACGTAATTGTTCGAAACCAGTTACGACAGCGTGTTTACATTTTGTAAATGCTTTAGTGTGAAGATGTGAAGGGTAATCCTGGTGATGTCATCTTGACCTTGTTGGGTGAGATGTCTGAACCACCTCCATCTCCTTCTCATGATGATGATGATGGCGTCTAAACCCGTGTGGTAGACGGCTCGCTGCGGACGGTGGCAGTCCAGAGGCTCGTCATGACTAAACAAAAAAAACATTATGCCCAGAGAAGGAGAAATCCAAAACTAAAGAAATAACAAAACACAAGGATCCATGCAGCACACGCGGACTGACCGCGTCAAGTGCCCTTCCAGGTCTCCTCAAAAACTCAGTGAGGAATAATAGTGGAATAATAAAGCAAAGAGAAATGAAACGGTATATTATTTACAACGCGTGGAAAACAAAGCAGAAACAGTTTTCAAAGTTCTTTAAAGAGACTGTAAATGTTGTTTTTGTGTGAAAAGGTTAAAAGGTGTCGAAAACGTTGAGGAAAAGCTGAATATTTCAGTAAACATGCAGGGAAGGAGGACGCCCAAAGGCACAACGGCTCGGAGACGCTGGTTACAGTTCGACTCGTTTGTGAATTAAGATTACAGAGCGCGGCGTGTTTCCTCACACGCTCCATTTCATCTCATTTGTGCTGAAGTTGCGAATCTTTCCCACAGGTAACTGATCGCTTTAAAGCATTTTTTTCTTTACTCTTTCTCTCTTTTTTTTTTTTTTTTTAGATCCAGGTCTATTTAGATTTTACTTACAGACTCATCAACAATCAGAGAGTCGGAGCCGGTGGGCCGGTGGGAAACGGCTGCTTATAAATACAGATTGGTCTTGTCACTTCTAATCTGCGTGAAATGCTCGGATCAAGACTGTGAACAACGGAAGTGAAGTGTGTGGCGACTGGGACTGTGTTTATCATCTCAGAGAAAGTTCATTTATCTTAAGCTCATTTATCTCACAACTCCATTCGTCTTTCACCCTGTAGGACCTCGGTTCAAGGCCACTGTTTTATTTATTTATTTATTTAATCTTTAGTAATAGATAAAAAAATATGTAAAATCTTGATTAACCCTTAAATCTTCACTAAGAAAAAAAAAATGTTTTTGGTTTTAAACAGTAGACCTTAATATAGGCCTCTTCCAAATGGTTGAGATGTTACTTCATGCTAAAAGCACCTGAACGTTTACAAATACTAAAATTAGTCATAAAATGCTAACCTTGTTGTGTGTATTGGTGCAACATTATTATTATTATTATTATTATTATTATTATAAATATTTGTGGCCATTCGGTCCACTTTATTTTTCATGCTGTACTGTGAAGCAAAAACAACACATGCTATTAACAGACACAGTGACATCTAGTGGATCATTTTAGCAGAAGCTACCTCATCCGATCGGTAGAGATGGCTCACTCAGGTTAATTTTGGCACATTTTTCAATCTGATATACCGTGATGAATCATAATGAAAATGTGGTCTACCAACAATTGAGGAGTGAATTAAAAAATTTACCATCAGCTCAGTTTTTTTTTTTTTTTTTTACGCTACTCATTTAATGATCACAGGAGATGTAGAAAAGGAGGAAAATATCTCCTTATAGTAAAATGTAGACTTTCTTATACAATTTGCAGTATTTCAAAGGAATAATACAATATATTTACATATTTATTAGACAGCCGCTGGGTAAAACTGTTATATTACAGTTATACAGGTTACTTTATAAAAACTCTTACCTAAAAAGGCATTTGTTTAAGATCTTTGAATACATTGCCATTCTCACAATGAATAAATTAATTGATAAATTTAAATGATGTCATTGTGGTTTCTATAGTAATGGCTCAGTCACAGGGACTTGTACTGAGGCACAGATCCTCCACATAACCAGATTTTACAGAATCTCTGATATGGTGAAGTTTTCTTTAAGGAAATGTTATTATGTAACATGTACAGTATGGAAGGAGTCTCCAGTGTCAGAGCTACAGCTATAAGTGAGTTTTCTGTCATCTTCATAATAGAGAATTTCACACTTTGCAGTTTCTGTGATATGACAAGTGTTTTTTTTTTGTTTTTTTCGTCTTATTAACTTAACTGATGATGTACATTAAACGTAACGATATAAATTCTTCATGTCGACAAGCGGAATCGACCTTTAAAAGTGGAGCTGCACTGATTTAGATGTACAACTGATTTGCTGACTAAACACAGACGACTAAAAATAAGAATGAATCGTCACAAAGCCCGTCACTGTGACTTGTTTCGACGTCTGCGATGAATGAAACCCCTTTTCAATGTTGACCTCTTTACCGAAACTCTTCCAGTCGAGCTCCTTAACGAGATCCACGCCTTTCACAAATCTTCCTCTCTGAATGACACTAATTACACTTTAACGTCCTCCGAGCCTGATGGCTGTGCTAGCGTCGCAAATCCATCACACGCTGATTAGCATAGGTCAATTTGGTCCACATCCTCGCAGGGAACCCTCGGCATTTACCGGAGAAATGTATGCCGAGCGCCCGGAAGTGTTCGCCGATTTAAAGAGATGATTTGTGCGTCTTCGGGTATGACGACAGAGTCGAGCGTTTTTATCTAAGAAACGTGCTGCGTGTGTTTCCGCGCGCGCTCCTGGGAGTCGTAAACAAAACATAAATCACAGCAGATATGATGGAAGAGCGAACCAGGACGAAACCATTACGTACGAGCTGTTTTATATCTCAGAACCAGGACCGCCTGGCGAGACTCCGGAGAGATATGGAGACATTAAAAAGTTAATTACGGCAAAGTAGAAAAGAAATGTTAGAACTTAGAACGTCAAGCTTTTTTCAGTCGGAGCTCGTTTGAAATCTGAGAGCAGAATGTGGGTTTGATGATCATTTATTTGGAGAACAGTTTAGAGAAACAACATTGGGTAACAGATAATGACTTCATACACATCAAGAGCGGTTTATAAAGTAAAGTCAGCCCTTTCCTGCATTGAAATTAAATAATAATAATAATAATAATAATAATAATAATAATAAATCTTCAGATCTCATTTTTTTCCATTACTTAAATTGGCCTTTCATAAAGAATTTGAAATAATTTTTCTAAATATCACTTACATTAAAAAGTTAATAACTTGTCTGAGTGTAAGAGTCAAAAAATAAATAAAAGATATATAAGACATATATAAGACTGTACAGTACATCAGTGTTGAACATATTTCAATTGGATTACCTTTATAGAAAAAGAAATGCAAGTTCAATAATACTGTATATATATAAAAGGCTATATCTGATTATTTACAGTCATATTTTATTTTCATTCCTAAACCAAATCTGTGCTTTTTCATTCGTCGCCTCAGGGCCTTGAATGCATCTTTGCTTTACAGCAGTTCTTCGCCTCTGTGTGAGATTCTTACACACTCGTGCCACTGTACATTACATTACACTCCCTGACTCAAACGTTCCTTTAAACAATAGAGGAACCTACTGACCTCGCTCCTTTTCTTCTTCTCCTTCTCCATGCGCTGTCGTAATTACAACAAAGAGGTTGCGCTTGCTGGTTCAGATTCGTGCATATTTACCCGAGACGAAACTCAAAGATCCGTTCATGTTTCGACAAATCGTAATAATCACTTAATCATTTCACATTCTTTTATGTGTTTACTGGATTATACGCCTCAGGCTTTGGAAACGGAACGAGATCATAAAAGGTTAAGAATCTGATATTTGCATTTTTATGTGAGTCTGATTGAACAAAAAAAAAACAAACAAAAAAAAACCCCTCATTTTATTCCTTACTAGGGATCAACGAGTATAACTCAGAGTTTATTTTTAATAACAGTAATAATAAACACGCCGCTGCTGAGTTCTGGATTCTGATTGGTCAAAAGGTGTTGAGTAGTCGTCAGTACCAGCAGTACTCCGACTGCTGATGTTGTCTGTGTCACACATCAAAGTTTTATATTAATGCGCTCATTGTTAATATATTACCAGTTTTCTGTAAGGAGATTTTTATGGACATTTATGGAAGGAGTCTCCAGTTTCAGAGCTTAGAGTAGCCATCACCAGGTTCCGCCTTCCAGGTGCTGGTTGAGGTTAATTGGTGATTTCTAAGGCTGGTGACTCTAAATGAACTTCTCCTCTGCAGCAGAGCTCAGGTTTGGTCTCGCTTTCCTGGGAAGGTCTTCATGAGAGACAGTTTCATCATGGAGCTCGATGGGTTTTACAAACACACTCGACACAATACTGTTCTTACAGGAACTGATCCAGAACAGCTGACCTTCATGTCCGTACTGTACCTTCATTACCTGATGCCGTATGTGTTATTTAATACAGTAGTTTTGATATTCAGTAGAATGTAGAAGACAAATCCAAACCTTTGACTGGTACTGTATATCAATGAAAAATGAGATGGACTTTTACCAAGACCACAAACATTGAGGATTACAAAAAGGAAGAACAATCTGTTTTTACTTTTTCCAGAGCTCTGGTTTTTTCTTTTTCTTTGTTTGTTTCTTTAAATGTATTCTTTGTTCTTTGATTTCTTTTCCTGAGTTCTTCCTTTCCTTTGCTGTTTTTATCTCTTGACCCTTTTTCTCATTCAAGCCGGTCCGGAGCTGTGGGAGGATCTTCAAACTAGCGTATTGGAGAACTTTTATCCAGAGCCTGACCTAAAGCCAACGCAAGCTTGAAGACTGCTTCCTTTCTGAGAGGACTGAGACGAGTTGGAAAATCCTCAAAGTTTGGTTAGTGGTCGTCTTCTATTCGGGTTAAGAAATCACTATGGTGGAATTGCAGAAGAGATTTGCCATTTTGGATAATCAGTCAGAGATGGGTAATGGGGAACATACACAGCCTCGTTTATCACCACACGTAAATTATGGTTTAGATAAAATCTTAATTAAACGTTATTTCAAACTTATACAGGCAACATATCACTGCGAGATAATGGAGAATTCAATACAGATGGGAAATTTTCCAGTAGGGATGCACAAACAAGCTAATAAACTCACACAGTTCATAAAGTTCACACAGTTCACTGCTCGAGCTAAATAAACTCTTTTTTTCAAGTTGAAAAAGATGGCATTCACTGGTCACCAGGTACTGCACAGCGAATGTTTGATCTGTGGTGCGACCAAATAAAGTTTTAAGAGCAGAAACATTTAGCAGGTACTCGCATCTTAATGTATTTTATTTATTCTTTTAGTATAACAATATTTGTTTTATATTAAATTTGTTTTATATATATGTTGGGTGAATTAGGTAAGACTTGTTTTTAGTTCATCTAAAAAATAAAGTTACTGTGTTTTAATCAGAAGGCATCTAATAAGGAATTTGAAGTAAGTGTGGCGATACATGGATTGCTTAATGAAAGAATCACGATACAAAACTACATCGATTTTCTCCCCCATCTCTAAAAAACAGATAAACGTATGAGACTCCACATCACCTCTACACTCAGTTACTGAAGCTACAGTAGGAACTCAGACATCAGCCGGTCACTGATTGAATGTGAGTGTGTGTGTGTGTGTGTGTGTGTGTGTTACTCCCATGACCCCACACCAGTTCTGATTGTCAGTCAGGCATCAGCGATGTCGTAGTTTGCATTCAGAGCGAGAGCTCAACGTTTAACAGATCTCCAGCAACGTCGTCTCCTGTCACGCTGCAGGCTGCATCAAAATCACCGAGTGGTTCTTCCGAGACCCGGTGAGGTGTGTGACACGAGGTAAAAGCCAGCAGCGCCTGCTCAATGAAAACGGGGCCGGCTCTTAAACGTTTTGAAGATTAATCGGTGATGACACATCAGAGGGTTCAGCGGGAGAGGACGGCCTCCCTCGGGCCTGTCAGCTCTCCTAATCAAGCGCTCGGTCGGCTCGACGCACACTTCAGTTTTGACTTTGAGGATGAAGCGCTAATCCAGATTCACTTCGCTTTTAGTGGTCCGTGCTACCTGGAATTCAAAGCAATTAGAATCAACATCCTGTTGAGATGCGGTCACGTTTTCTGTGATCCGTCTGCATCCGCTTTCTTCTGAATCAATCAGATCGGATATGAAAAGGACGTGAAATTAATGGAAGGTGAAGATCAAAAACACGGCTTTCCTGCAGGACAGCGGGGACCCGAGTTACAGAGGACCCACCCACACATTATGTGCCATGCTGTTATAGGAAATCTGTGTGATGGAGTGGAGTTACTGCGTTCAGACGTTTTTATGCCCTTATACAGTAGTTACATTTAATGTTAGGGAACATCTACAAAACACACAGGTTATAGCAGCTATAAAGACTTATTCCCCCAGCCTGTTTGTCCTCTCCTAAATGTCATATGAAGAAATGATACAAAGAAACTGAAGACACACAAAAAAGAGAAAACTCCTCGGTCCTGAAGATGGTGGACAACATAAAGGTAAAGCTTTACCTCTGACTGGAGACTCCTTCCATAGATTTTAAATAAATGACATCCATCACGTCAAATGATTATACATTTTAATTACAGTGGAACCTTGGATTACGAGCATACTTCGTTCCAGAAGCCCGTATTCCAAAAACACTCGTAAAGCAAATAGACTTTTCCCATAAGAAATAATGAAAACTCAAATTATTCGTTCTACAGCCCAAAACAATAAATACATACAAATAATTAATACCACATATAAAGTAAAAATAAATCCAGTTAAGTGTTTCCTTTTGTGCGTGCAGGCGCTGTGTATTTGTCTGTGTGTGCGTGTGTGTGTGTGTGGAATTAGCCCCTCGCTTCGTCTTAAACAGTAAAACTCTTCCTCCCTCCCCACACCTCACTTTTTAAGTTTCAGAACTAACATACAAATGCAAACACTGTTTTAACAGGAAAAAAAGAAGAAGAAATCTCTCTAATGATACTCGTGTGAGCAGACTAACGGAATCACTGCTATAAAGTAAAAAATAAAAAATACCAAATGAACCAGCACCTTACTTTTGAAAAGAATCGCGACAGAGCTGAGTTTTCTGTGTAAATAAAGGGCGTATGCAGCCGGGGAGATCTCTGTGTGTGTGTGTCAGTGTCAAATTATGAGCGCACGCACACACGCACCCACTAAGTACACATGAGAAAAGTGTGTGTGTGTGTGTGGGGGGGGGGGGGGGGCACAGTGTCAAATTACGTGCACGCACACAGAAGAGAGAGGGAGATGTTGATTATAAGAGATGAGCACTAAGACGTAGCAGGGGAAACGATTACCCATAATTCCTGCAGCGCAAGAGAGAGAAAAATCATTGGCTCAGTTATGATCACTTAAGCCACTCGGTGTCAAAATAAGAGTCGCATGCGTGATACATGATACTCGGCACTCGTAAACTAATACTAATAGTTTCCAATTAAAATTTTATAAAAAATCTTTGCTCGGTTTGCGGAACACTCGTAAACCAGGTTACTCGCAATCTGAGGTTCCAGTGTAGTTTATTATTAGTCAAACATCTGCTGTACATGTATTTGTATAGCACTTGTTAAACAACAGCTGTTGCCCAAAGTGATTTTCAGTAGAAGATAATATTAAGAGCGTCAAAGCGGGACTTTTGATTTATCCCAGAGCCATAATTATGTACGCCTGCTTCATGTCTGAAACGCCGGCCTCCCAGGAACTCCTTTAAAGGTGCAAGCGTGTTGAAATGTGTTGCAGCGAGGTCAGGACTGTACGGGAGACGTGGCGATAACTCCCAGCCAAGTTCCTGTAATGTGCAGGTAGTGTTGGGGAATATGATTAGGTGTACAGTACACACACACAGATGTGTCTCCTTAAAAACACTTTATCCATCAGTTGTCGGGGATCAGGCGCTGAATGTTCACGCGAGCGACTGGAGTGCGCTCCGAGCCGCCACGCCTGGGATTGTCCTTCATTGATGTACAGCCTTCTTTAAAATGTTTGCAACGTTCAGATGTTTTACTGCGGCTAAGCGTCTCATCACCGTACTGTTCTTGAAGTCCTCTGTAAACGTCAGACACTTTTACGCCGCGGATCTGCCTGACTGGAAACACGTGGAACAGCCGTCTGTGGGTTTGCCGCGGGTCTCGCGGTATTACATGTACATGTGGACATCGTATGAGAAATTGCAAAATGCATAGGATGAAACAAAATTAAATGAATTCAAATTCAAAATTCAAATTCAAATTCAAATTTTATTTGTCACATACACAGTCATACACAGTACGATATGCAGTGAAATGCTTAGGCGACTGCCCATGACCTTAGAATAAAAGACTATAAGACTATTTACACGTAAAGAATATAACAAAGAACGTAGCAATAGATTTAACTAATAATAAAATAATAAAATATATGTACAGTAAAAATATACAATAAGAAAAATATAAGAAAATAAAAATATAAGAAAAAATATAAGAGAATAAGAGAAACCTGGGTGCAAATGTAGAAAAATATATATCTGATATAAGGAATATAAGAACGGCTAGGTGTACAGTATGGAGGAATATGGAATATAAATAGAGATGTCCAGGGGGTGTGCAAGTATGCTATAAAGTGTTTCATATGAGAAGGAAAACATATGAATAGGACATTGTAAAAAGTTAATTAACAGTAGAAAGAGAAAGTAACATAGAAGTAAATATAAATTCAATATAAAGCATAAAAATAGACACTTAAAATGTAATTATGAAAAGTTCAACACCAGACTGAACAGAGAGCAGCTGAAACAGAGAGATCTTTAGGTTTGATTTAAATCTCAGACTTAATGCGGGTCAGGGGGTATCTGCAGAGCCCGGGGCAACAAGGGCAAAAGCCCTGTCACGTCTGGTCTTGAAAAGAAAGTGAGAAACAAAACAAAGATGTTGAAAAGAATATCTGAACCTTCACAGTTTTGTTAATGAGCTGTTACTATGGAAACAATAACATATTGGAATGAGTGCCGTTTACCGTCAGAGCTGCTGATACAGAGAATTAATCAACACCTTCTGATGTATGCCTGAACAAAAACGCGTCTGCTGAATGTGTCTTACTCACGAACTTCTGTCTATCATTAAGAAGAAAAGCAGATGCCAATTCGAACAAAGATGTGAAGGTGATTTTTTTTTTTCTTAACTCATCACACAAGGGCATTTCCTTCAAAGCCTCCAACACTCGCTCATCAAAGCAGGTGCAGACAGCCGTGCCTAATAGATGTTTACCGCCATTAAATCTGCAGAACAGTCATCGCCATTTATCACAAAAAAAAAAAAAAAAAAAGCATTTCATGTTCACACATCAAAGCAACAGAAGAACCGGTGAGGCTCTCCACCACCACCACCACCACCACCACCACCACCACCTCAACATTGGGTGACGTTTTTATTCAATGCAATAGAATGCATCTGACTGGCTGAAGGTAACAGGGTTTGCTTGGCAAAATTCTGCTCAACCTTTTGGTTGATCAAATTATAAGTCATTACATCACTGAAAAAATGTGTTCAACTCATCCTGGTCATCTCTACCAATCGGTTGAGGTATATGCTTTACTATTGCATAAAAATATCCACCAGAGGACACTGCATCTTTAAATATTATTTCTTTATTGCTTCATAGCATATCATAAAAGCAAGGTTGACCCCAAAATCCCCAAAACATTTGTCCACCCCAACACAAAATACATATTGTATGTGACGGGATGCATTTTTAGCAAAATTACAGTTCATGTGTATTAATTTCTTTATATATTTATTTGTGTTGTTACTCTTTCAGCTGCTCCCATCGAGGGGTCTGCCACCGTGGACCAACTGCTGTAGCAGAAACCTTCGACTGAAGCACCTTTGGTATTTGCAAATATATTGATACTTTTACCATGAAGAGACATCTCAACCATTTGGGTATGTTTAAACAAAAAAACTAATAAAAAAAAAAACAAAAACAAAAACCAGTTGATTGTTGTTATTATTGCCTTGAGGAATTTACGGGCGTGGCCATTCGGACCTTGGTTTATTTCCAATAATTAATAGTCATACTGTAGCTAAACTCTAGTTAAATGGTAACTAAATAAAGGTTTTAATGGTTGTAAAGCGGTGAATAGGCAACAGAATTGTTTTTCATGTTAAATGCTCAGGACAGCTTTTCTCTTTGTTCCATCGAACCTTTTTGTTTGGACTTTCAGAGATTCTAATCTGCACCTTATCGAAGAAATGTTCGTGACCTGATTTCAAGGTCTAAACCTCAAACTCCTCGTCTTTGTGTTTCCTGAAACAGCCCGGTATTACTCTTCTTTCCAAATAGACCTGGCATGTGATCACAACTCCAATCAGCTGAGTGTGATAACATCTCAACAGGTGCAACTCAATTTGGATTAGTTCTCCTGAGTCCCTCTCTCTCTCTCTCTCTCTCTCTCTGTATGGAGTGAGGGAACAGTCCACCACGTATCTTGCTTTAATCCTGCTCGGTGCGGACACATCTCATCACTGGTTTGGATTCCGGCTTCTCCGTTGTGCAGACTTTATTATAAATCTCTCTCCAGAGCCACATTATTTCTCCAGCTCTGCATCCGTTGGTTTGGGCCGTGACTCGGCCATGACGGTGAGATTCGCCAGAGAACAATGAACATGAGACTTGGGGTTTTATTTACATCAGTACCGGAGTAGATATTTTATGTCATCACTGTTTGCGTGCTGTTAAACGATTTAAACACGTCTCAGTCAAGAACTTAGTAAGAAACTGTAAAAATCCATTCCGATATATAATACAGTAGTTTGCTAATAGCATTTTATGGAGATATTCTCATATATCTGGAGTTGCAATGTATGATTTTCTTGAACTATTAAATACTCGTACAGAATTGTGCAATTGACTGTAAACTAGCATCTGTGTTCACTCAGTATAGCGAGAGATGTCTTTTGCTTTTGGTTTGTTTTTTATGGATGTGACGCAAACATTACAAACATGCTGTCGCTAATAGTTTTGGCCTGTCCAGTAATTTTTAATTCAGATAAGAAAAAATATATATCCTTCAGTTGACTATAGGATTTATATGCATCATTTTTCTTTAAATCGTACTAGAGGATACGCGCGGCTCCGCCCGCATGCAGATCCTGACGCCTGGTCAACTTGCTGCTGCTCCAAAGTTTCGGCAGCCCTCACCCCTTCCTGTCGTACGCGCCATCGCGGTAGATGCTCTGCAGTCTGATCCGGGGTTTCAGTAGCCCCGAGCTCAGCGTTGATGATGTGAGTGATTCTGTGACATGCTTACGGTTTGAAGTAAAAGTTGATGATGATGCTGTCTAGTGCTGCATCTGGATGGCAAAGCCTTTGACATGCTTGTTACTTGCAAACACACAAAAGAGTATTTCCGTTTATAGATTAAAATTCGCTTTCCATACCAGGCTTGGTGTTCACTTTATTGCTAAATTCTATAAACAAAGCAAGCCATCTATACTAGCTCTGGACACTCATCAGAGGCACTAACAATCTCTGCTGCTTCCTTTCAAGCTTCGTAGCATCTTTATACACCTTTTTGTTGCATGTTTCTACAGGAACTAACAGCTGTGTGCGAGGAACTGAAGAAACACCAGGCTCTTTCGACTCCTGCATTATAACCAATTTATTTCCCAAATTACTTAAATAAGGAAACATCTTGCAAGCGATTTGCATCAACCTGGAGACGCTGTTGTTCTGCATCGCTTTGATAAGAATGAGCTCGGGAACCACGTTTCTAACGCAAACGTTAAAAGTTATACTTTCTCCTCTGCACACCTACCGCTCTGCTAATTAAGTGCGTTCACGCTGATTCACTTTCTAGCTAATAAGCAAGCTCGATCTTCCTGCAAACTGACAAATAGAGCAGGCGTGGACAGGTTTTGGTAGTACGTACCACTGCAGGGATCCTCCACAACCTTAAAAGTGTTTCAGAGCATCTTGTGGCACCTTCTCCACCTCCCACAGTGTTGGCGGATAAAGACGATGGATCTCCATTGAACTGCTCCAGAGCCACGATAATTGCAAATTTAAAGGTTCAAAGAGATGGACAGCATGAATTTTCACAGTCAGTTGTTATACACGTAAGTCTTCTTACAACTTGGACTAGATAAGCGTCCTGTCTTATTTAAGAACCTACGATGAGTGATGAAGTCGTCTGTGTGTTTCAGCGGTTTGGCATCTGTTACAACCTGCCTATTTATTGAAAACAAAAACAAAAAATTATGCAATTTTAGTTACTATTTTTTCACAGCTTACAGTCAAAATTGGGCCAGAACAAGCTGCTAGTAGTTTCTTGCCAGCAAGAAAATCCTTACTGAGAAACCAGCAAATTTAAACCTCTCTGTCCTGAAAAAACGTTACTGGTAATCTTTAAGCGACAACTAAAGACAGATCTATTTCCTAGATATTTGGGATAAGCCCCCCACACCTAATAAATAAATAAATAAATAAATAAATAAATAAAAATATTTAGTATTTGTCTGATGGTACATATACAGTAGTTACCATAACCTAGTAACCAGTGTAAGTGTCCATCCAATAGTGAATAGATATCTTCAAAGCATTTTTGTAAGTTGCTCTGGATAAGGGTGTCTGCCAAATGCCTAAATATAAATGTAACATTTTGTACTTCATACAAAGCGATGAGTTACTTGTTTGTAGTTTGTCACTTTCAGTTTGTTTAAGAGTAATCCTAAAACAATGTTATTGATTGTGGGCGCCTTGGAACCGTGGTTTCTTTCACTCACTCATCATCTATACCACTTAATCCTGTGTTCAAGGTCGCAGGGGGCGGAGCCTATCCCAGGACACCTAGGTCACAAGGTGGGGTGCACCCTGGATGGGGTGCCAATCCATCGCAGGGCACAGACACACACACACATACACACACATACTCATTCATACACTACGGCCAATTTGGGAACGCCAATTAACCTAACCTACATGTCTTTGGACTGTGGGAGGAAACCGGAGCACCCGGAGGAAACCCACCAAGCACACAGAGACGGGAATCAAACCCGGAACCTGGAGGTGCAAGGCGATAGTGCTAGCCACTACAGCACCATGCCACCTTTGGTTTCTTTCATTTCATTTTAATCGAATAATAAACTGAAAATAACTGCACACAGGAGCGAAAGTTGTGAGCAGGGAAACACTGGCACACACACATTGGTCCAAACAATCATTTGAGTCAATTGTTTGGTTTTGTCGCTTTACTACTGTACATCATAATAAGTTGCATTTATTATTATTATTATTTTTTTTTAAAAATATGGTTAAAGTTGAACTTTTGCCCAAAACTGCTACAAAGATCAGAAACTGGAGTGAATCCATCAATGTTAAATAAATATTTCCTCACTGAACATTTCACCATATAATGATCAGACGAGTCCTTTACATCTGAATTGTTATCGTAGAAGCAATGATGTAGGCAGCAGAGTGAGCGCCACACACAAGACCCGTCGGTTCTACTACACTGAGGTCTCCTCTTGGCCATCGTCCATTGTTTTGAGAGTTTTTGAGAGCCGGTTCTCAGACGGTTGTGACTCAGGGATGAGTGCGTAGACCTCTGGGGTTGTTCGTTTATTAGGTTTGTATAATAGATTAGCTGAAGATGGAACTTCATGAAGGTTAATCCTGCTGACCCACTTCTTTTGGGTACTTTTCAATTGAAACATGAAGAAAAGAAAAGAAAAGAAAAGAACACAGAAATAACGTCCTCATAAACCTAGATTTAGGGATCGTTCAGCACAGAAACTTCTTTGTTGTTTTTCCGCTTTATTTCCCCTGAATCTCGGCATGACTCATGCCTGCTGTCTAGTTACTGTCCTCCCGGTGATTCACAGCTGCATCTGAGCATCTCGCACGCCATGTGAAGGCTGCAGGGGCAGACCCGAACTCTGAGCTCCGTATCTGACTTGTAAATCCATCAAGGCTTGAAAAACAGCTGAGCACTTTACCTCGAATTTCCCCTCCCAGTCAGCACAGAGCCGCGGCAAATCCTCTAACTGGCTCATTATTTGGAGCTGGAGTTTGATTGCGTCCAATGGAACATGTCTGAAGAGCTTTATTCAATCCTCGCAGAGAGTCGGGGCTTGATTGAAACCGAGGCGCGTAATAGCCGAATTACAATGTGCATACTGCGGTAAAAAAGACTCTGCCGGGTGTAGAAACGGTGTTAATATCGTTCTCGTTGCTGGTATTCTGCTGTAATTTTCCTCACCTGGGATTTGTGTGAACTGTAATCCAAAAGGAAGCGCAGGTTTTGCTTGGGAGGTAAAGTGAAAAGAATTTAATGATGGCAGAGATCAGAAAAAAAAATGCAAATTGTTTGGCAGGCCTCATTTACATTTATACAGCTATGAGTTTTTAAACTCAATTTTTATGCCTGGTTTAAAACTAAAACTAAAACAACAACAACGACAACAACAAGAGCAGCACTCTGTTCTTATGAAAATCTTTTTTTTATATTATTATTATTATTATTATTATTATTCCTATGAAAATGCAGAAATGACACCAACACTCTCAGGTCCCATCTCTCCCAGTAGGTGGCGCAGAAACTGCAACATCAAACACCGCAATGTTAAAAGCTACAAACTGAAGCAGCAATTTTGAAAAAATTTCAAGGTTCAGGTTTAACTTCGGTACTACGGTAAAGTGAAGACCTTTTAATCATCATGGACGAGTCTCAGGTCATGTCTGTGTCTAAATACTGTATGTATCTTTGTAAATGTAGTTACTTCTAGATAGTTTTCAAACTTAAAGCTCACAAAGTGTCTGAAGCAACAAAACGCTCACGAGTGCTCAGCCTGGTTTAAAGGCGATTGTGTGTAAATCTGGCGAAGACAAGGCGAAGACAAGGCGAATTCCGTTCCAGGAGCAGGTCGTAAGTCGGACTTGTTCTTAAGTCTGACACACACGAATATACAATGTAAAGCGTACCGATGCACTCGACTAAATCCGTCCCCTTTCCCCACACTGCCATCATGTGGCCAAAAACCATAACCACACCCAAGGAAATGAATCTCGCACACTGGGACATTCCGGAGGTATCGGAGCTGTTTTCCACTGTATTGGACTGTGAACTCTTGTTGTCTTATTAAGGATTTTCTAAAAATTAGGATTATTCATCATCTGGACAACATTACAGGACAGACATTTTCTATCATTGTGCTTTCAAACTGATTCATTGAAACCGGTGAGTCCGACTCATTGCTCCTGCACACACACACACACACACACACACACACACACACAGTACAATATTCCAGACTTTAGACATTTCACACTCACTTAATCACTGAAAATATTATATGTTATTGTAAATATTAGTATCTGGTGCACTGCAGTGTCCATCTTTTGTAGATTTTTTTGAGCTACTTACGCATCTTGTTTGCATCTATAAATGTTCACAAAACCGCGGCCCGTCAGTATCTGCAGAAATACTGTACATAACTCAAATGTTCATAAGTCGGGGACTACCTGTAATAAGACACAGGACAAAGTAGCAAACTAATTGGCAAAAGGCCCATATTATAACACGTGCAAATCACACAGTATGACCACGCCCATGATCACAACTCATTTTTACTGTCTCTGTGTCAACACTGTAAAACTGAATGGAGATTTCTTGGAAGTTTTTTTTCAGCCATAAGTGCTAAGGGAATTTTTTTTTTTCTTCAGAAATATCTATATAATATGTTCTGTATATTTGTACAAGCATGACCTTCTGAAATTAATATGAAGTGGGAATTTAATAAAATCCTGCAACACCTGTTCCCATTGTTCATGTTGTTTTTATATTAAATTACACAAATCTGAACACACACACACACATATAGTATATACTCTATACAAAAGGGGAAACTTTTCCTGAAGTAGTACTAAGTTTAGATTAAACATTCAAGCACATGGAGAGTGTGGGAAAACAGGAAAACACACACACACACACACACACACACACACACACACACACACACACACACACACACACACACACACACAAAGTCAAGCAGAAACCAATAATAATTCACAGCCTGAGGAACAGGCAGATAATGAACACATAGAGCAATAAATGCAGAAAGCAATACCTGGATTATGGGCGGAACGGTCCGGCGTTGTTTATTATTTAGTAGGCAGGTTAGCATGCCTGCAGCTGCAGATTAGATTGCATTGTGCGCCGTGCAATAACACAGCGGAGAGAGCCACAGGCCGATACAACAAAGTCTCTCTGCAAATCCCTCTCGGATGGAGATGGAAAAGCAGAGACAGGAAGCCATTAGTCAAGCTGTGCTTCTGTGATTTGCCTGTCAGTAATCAATCCAATTAGCACTTGAGATAGATGCAGATGTGGATAAGAATCCACAGATGCTGTGATTAGTCATCAGAGATATTGCAGCATTTTTGGCTTTTTTTTTTTGTGTTTGTTTCAGTCCAGATTTAAAGGTCTGTTATGAAGTCCAGGTCCAAGAAATCTGTAAGAAATGTCTCTAAACAATGCTGTCCACCATCATTTCCTCAGACATGTGCTTGGCTTCACTGCTTTACCACACACACGCACACACACACACACACACACACACACACAGAGAAACAAAACCAAAAAACAAAACAAATAAGTGGTTTTAAAGTCTGACTCAGTAGCTGTTTATTGTGTGTAATAATAATAATAATAATAATAATAATAATCATATTTAAGAAGCAAGATAACTTTAAATCTAACAATAAAACAGAACCAGATCGAACACCACTTGACTTTTTGGGCTGATCTCAAGTCAGAATTGACCCAGAACAATGTCTGCGTACATAAACAAAGAAATCATCTCTGTATGTTATCCATTCAGATACACTACGAAATGACCAGTAACTGTTACGATAAACACAAATTTTCAGAAGTAGTTCTAAAAAGTTTTGTTATAGAAGTTTTCTATAACAAAGATTCACGATATGAAACCTTATTTTAGAAGACTTGAACTTCTATGCTTTAGTAAAACCATGCCATGAAGCAGATCGAGAACACACACGAGAAGACGACTTCCTGAAAAAGCTCCTGAAAGGCTAATCGCAACAACTGCGGTAAGTGAACTAAATGCACTTGGTGGAATTTTGGAGAATATTTAAGCCAAGAAAAATGATGCTTACACTCCATTACTGCTATTTCAATTGCCCCAGCATTAATGGACTACAGGTATGTGTCACTTCTTGTCTGCAATACATTCTGCGAAATAGGGCAGCATGGAACTTTGATATTGTGCAAACACCATGTTATATACTTGACCCAGCAGTGTATAAACTGTGATTCCTTCTGTTTCACTTCCAAATCAACATTCACCCCTTTGCTCCTGCTATATTTACATTTAGGCATTTGGCAGATGGCAAATGCAGTTCAGAGAGACTTACTGTCACGACTGTGGTGTGTTTGCAGCACGCGAGGCATAAGCGCAGAGGTGAAGACTTTAAGATTTTTAATAATATCAACAAAACAAACAAACAAACTCGAACCATGAACAAACTACACATGAAAGAACAAAACATGAAACTATGACAAAACAGCATATCAAGAGGATAATCACAGAAACAACAGATGCAAGACAAGAAACTGACCTTAGGAAGGCTATTCATAAGGAAACTAATGAGCCACCTCGGTTCAGGTGAGGGCTCCCATCACCTGACCTGACCTGAGGTGCATTCTGGGAAACAAAGTCCAAACAAAAAGAGTCTTTAGGTGCAAGGCGCCCTTTAGGGGTTAACCCGGACACTTACATTTGTACCTCATTATACATCAGGGCCCATATTCACAAAGCTTCTTAAGCCTAAAAGTTGCTCCTAGTGATGAAATTCTAAGAAAAATCTTAGAATTGGGGCATTTTCTTAGAATTTCTCCTTAAATTTAGGATTAAATCTTAGTAAAGATAAAAATGATTCACAAAACATCTTAGCCCTAAAAACAGCTCCTAAGGTAAAACTTGTTAAGAGTCGAGAGGAGGACTTTTAAGCGGCTTAAGAGTTTCTCTAGCAGAGGACAAAATGGCGGAAGGAAGAAATATTCTCCAAACACTGAACGTAAAGCTAAAAGTAAACACTGCTCTTCCGTACAATCTGGTTTTCTTGTTGTTTTACTTCCTTCCATCTCTCTTGGATTTTTGGCTACAGACCATCCAAAAGTGCAACTTAAATAAACTGTCCTGTGATCATGTAAACTGGTAAAAGCTGAGACGTTTTTTGCTCCCATCAATCTGAAATGCATCACAAGTAATAAAATCAGTATGATAAATAAATGTAAGAACTTAAAAATTAGTAACTACTATGGCAAAAAATTGGTTGCTTCAAACGTCGACACATTTTCAACATTTAGCTGCTTACAGTAATTAACTTTAAGATATTTCGCCTGTAACAGAAACTTTGCAAAATTAGCCTGCAGTCGTGATTATACAATTTCTTTGTATATAAACATTATGATTTCACTGTCTGTTCTATCATCATATATTCTATTTTCACAAAGAAAATCTTCATTTTAAGACATTTACAGAGGTCAGAGGTTATTTTTATCAACCAATCACAGTCCTTGAATCTTTAACTTCATCTGGCAATTGAAAAGTATGTGGACCAAAACTCAAAGACATCTCTCCTTGCTCTAATTTACTGTTAGTGACTCGCTACGAAAATCACAATCAAAGCATGAGTTTCTTAACCAATACATTAACTCTAACCAAAAACACAAAAACAGACAAAACGGCTGGAGGTGGAGTTATACACTTTGCAAAATTCACACTAATATAACCCAAACAGTTCTGACCTATTGTTTTGCCGCTCATGTGACTCAGTGCTCATTGTCCTCCTATTCTGCATAGACACCAAGTTCACGGCTATCGATTTGAGCATTTGCTCTATTTTATACTTTCAAATACATTCTTTTGTCTACAGATCCAGACTTTTGGAGCACCCTATATAAGAAAGGTAGTCGATTTTGCGCTTTTTCGCTCACGGCCTTTCCAGGAAAAGTACTTCTGCTTGCATTACAAGCAAGTTCTGGTGAAGATCTTGTTAAGAACAAACCTTGTTAGAATACTGTAGTTCTTGCACTAGAAGTGAGACACTTATGAGTATGACTTACAAATCTTTTTAGCGCTACAATAACACTTTTTTTTACAAATCCCTGTGAATGAGCCGTCACCATAGAAACGATAAGGTATTGGAAATAGCGCGTTAATACAAACCTGTGATTTAGCGCCGCAATACTGTCAGACTTACAGAAAATCATGCGTTTTAATGCACACTGCTCTATTTTCCTCCCGAGCCACTTTCCTGTTGATATGGGAGTTATTTTGTAAGACGACAGCTCAGCTGGACGTCACAGAGCTCGCTGGCATTTATGAGTAGTCCGTTATTCATTCACAAGTTTGTAACATATTCGGCACGGCGCTAAAAAGAAACGCATGTCTCGGCTCTTACGATGCGACTGAAATAATGCGAGGGAAATGTTTTAGCACTTTAGCACGCTAGTTAACACTAAGTGACAAACAAATCACAAGGCAGCCTGGTTTTTCTCCAGATGGTCTTAATTAATGTTTCGAGAAAAGGCTTAAAAGTGTTAGATGCAATTATTGTGATTTGTCAGTCGAGAGAAAATGAGAGAAAATATAAACGCGTGCAGAGTGCGAATAAAAAGTGCCGTCTTAAAAAGTCCTTACAGAAATGGAGCTCTTATCAGACACGACGTGGGAATCAATATCCAAAATGGAAGTCGTCGAGACGGATGGAAAACGAGTAATGAACGCGGTGAGACAGTGTTTTATATCGGAATTAACGCGCCGAGTTAATTTGACCTGGAGGATAAATGTCGCTGATTGTGGAACTGAAAGCTGCAGATTTTGCTGTTACACATAAACATCTAACATGATAAAAGTGCTCTTTATTTATGATCAGAGGGTTTCATGAGCACAGTTTTATGATTTGGTGTCACTGTGACCAAATACAGCTGATGATACAATTCATTTCTGATTAAAACTTCGGCACGAGTCCGGCTGGAAAAACCCGCTGATATGAGGACGGTGACGTTATAAGATGACAACATACTCAGAAGACGACTTAAAAACCTACGTACAGTAATAAATGTCTGAGCTCCTGAGAACGTCTCACTGTCAGAGTGGGAATTACAAAGATGTTTCAATTTATTAGTCCTACTAGACCTAGGCCTATTAGGCCCCCTAGTGGCTTGGAGGATCCAATATATAGTTTAAATACTCTATAATGCATATCAAGAAACAGCCGACATTATGAATGACATTATGGATTATCTTTTTAACTTAAGCTTACTTACGGAGAGTTTGGACGATAGATTACGCTAACTGATGGTCGCCGCTGCCGCCAGTCACGGTTAGTTAGTACCACCAGGCATGGAGGGATATGTTGTTTGTATGTTGTTTCTCCATAATAACTGAAGCTTGTGGAAGTGTTGTATAAAGGCAATATCACACTCGAGGTCGTACTGTAGTACTGAATATCAGCACTGTGCTGTGATATCTTCGGTACTCAGGCCACCCTCTCATGCCTGCGACCAAATCACAGTCGTGCTGATATTCAGTACAACAGCACAGCCTTGATGAATCCTTAATACCGTGCATGGTTCCTGTTTCTTCATTATGTCTGACTGTGATTATGAAGAAGTTGTGCTAGAAGACATATTGAACAAACAACTGAGTTATATACATATAAAAAAAAAAAAAATCACTATCAGTCCAAATTGAGTTCCACAACCCCGTGCTCCGGAGCCGTCTGCATGTGACTGCCAATTATTGACTTGGCATGGGCATCCAGTGTGGGAGATTATTTTGGTTGTAGGGGCAAGGGGAATTAGTTTTCTCTTGTTGTAATATAATTATGTTGGACCTGTTTCTTGATTTCATACAGTCTGAGGTAGTCAAGACACGAGCGATTAAAATTAATTGCATTAAGGGATAACGCTATGATCACAGTAGCAAGTTTGTTTACTTTCTGCCGTGCGCATGCGATAAATGCTAAAGTGACATTCAGACTGAGGTTTTACTTGATTCTGTGCTAATTAGCCACGGTGTCAGAGATAATGTCAGCTGCATAGGGTTCTGTAAATGACACAAGGCCCCGCCTCCTTTTCGTGTCGAAGCGTGCGTCAGTGTTGAAAACTTTGGAGAGAAGATAAAGTAGGAATATTTTTTCTGCACACATTCACCAAAGAAATAAATAAAACAAAATAAAATAAATCAGAGGAGAGTGTACTGCAGGAACACGCACTCAGGTCAGCATGTGTTCTCTCCTCTCCAAGTTTGATGTCAGCAAATAACAGTAAGGTTAAGTTGATGTGCTAGCCCGCAGTGCATCTCTCCCTGTCCTATGAACCGGGCTTAGCAGCACATCTCCTGGTCTGTCTGTGTCTAGTTTGCTTGCCAGACATTTCCACTCTTTCTCTATGACTTTGTATCTCGTAAAAGTGAGTGACAATGAATATTTATTATATTTTGTAACCGCATGATGATAAACAGTATGATAAACTTCAGATTGGAAAAGATAAGCATGCCATGCATTGACGTATTCAGGTGCGGGAAATAGGTAACGTAGACTTTTTAACAGCAACCAGACCATGTAGACCGCGGTGGCGTGGGCGTGGTGGCACTCGTCATAGGGGCACTTACTTTTACATGTACTGTGAAACAAGATGGTGATGGTTTAGTTCTCCAACTCTGGATCAATGCAAGATAGAAAGTAATGGATTGACATGAAATATTGATTAAATATCCCATTTAAAATGTTAATTAATTACACAGACAGATTCTCAGAGTCAACTGAACTCTGAACGTGTTAATTGAACAACTGAGACTTTACTTTAAGGGAATATGGATGCTAATCTCTTTACATAACAACCATTAAGTATTCAATGTCGAATTTTTATTTTTGAAAAGGTAAATCAGGAGAGTTTTCATTTTGATTTGTGATGCAGGTAATTAAATGTAATAGAATTGATATCTATGATTTACTGGTAAAGGATGATGGGGTGCCAGGGGTGACTGTGCTGCAGGGGCAAACAGGTCACACGGCAGGTAGCAGGGCCCCTTTACCAGTCAGGGGCCGTCAGGACCGGCTCTGCATAATGTGAGCTTAACACCATGATGTTACATCTCTTGTCATACAAAAGCTCTCACTAAATGTGTAAAGATTATGAGTAAAATAAACTGTGGAAATGAGCACATGTAGTCTGATTTGCTAATCTAATCTAATCCAATCTAATCCAATCTAATATAATATAATATAATCCAATCTAATTCAATCCAATCTAATCCAATCTAATCTAATCTAATATAATCCAATCTAATCTAATCCAATCTAATTCAATCCAATCTAATCTAATCTAATCTAATCCAATCTAATCCAATCCAAACTAATCCAATCTAATCCGATCTAATCTAATATAATATAATCCAATCTAATCCAATCTAATCCAATCCAATCTAATATAATCCAATTTAATCTAATCCAATCCAATCTAATCCAATCTAATCCAATCTAATCAAATATAATATAATCCAATCTAATCTAATCCAATTTAATCCAAACTAATCTAATCCAATCCAATCTAATCAAATCTAATCCAATCTAATCCAATCTAATATAATATAATCCAATCTAATCCAATCCAATCTAATCCAATCCAATCTAATCCAATCTAATCTAATATAATATAATCCAATCTAATCCCATCCAATGTAATCCAATCCAATCTAATCCAATCCAATCTAATTCAATCCAATCTAATATAATATAATATAATTCAATCTAATCCAATCCAATCTAATTCAATCCAATCTAATCCAATCCAATCTAATCCAATCTAATCTAATATAATATAATCCAATCTAATCCAATCCAATCTAATTCAATCCAATCTAATTCAGTCCAATCTAATATAATATAATCCAATCTAATCCAATCCAATCTAATTCAATCTAATCTAATCCAATCCAATCTAATCCAATTTAATCTAATCCAATTCAATCTTATCCAATCTTATCCAATCCAATCTAATCCAATCTAATCTAATCCAATTTAATCTAATCCAAGAAACAAAACTATATTGAAACCAAGTGCACCATGTAAAATAAACAACTTTAATTTCAATAATGTAATTAGCATTTAACTAGCTTTAAAACTGACATGTACTGTACAGTAAGTCCCCGACATACGAATGAGTTCAGCTCTGAGAGCTGGATTGTAAGTTCAATTTGTTCGTAAGTCCAACAAACCTTGTCTAGCTACTATGACCCAAACATAATTGGCTATACAGAGTATATTACAGTACATGGATCTTTAGGATTGTGCCGATGGTTGAACGATTCATGTTAAAAGAATGAGCGATGCCTGCCATCTTTTCACTTCGCTTCATTCCCTTGATGACCTTCACTTTTGTTTCCATTGTTATGGCTCGGCACTTCTTAGCAGTACCACATGACGCTGTACGCTGGAAATCTCGTATCTTCGAAAGTTCGTAACTCAAATGTTTGTGTCTAGGAGACCGACTGTATGCAGGTCAACTGAAACATCATTCAGGCCATGATAATAAACAACAAGCTACAAGCGATGCTCGTTAGACACTCATTAGTGTCAGCATATAGACTCATGTTCTTGATACAGCTTGAGCCTGAGAGCAGCTCAGCACAGCCAGCTCACTTATCGGCTTTTATCTGGAGTGTAAAAGGAAACCAGAGAACCTGGAGGAAACCCAAACTATTGGTGTGTGTGTGTGTGTGTGTGTGTGTGTGTGTGCGCAGTACATATAATAGACAAGTCTACAAATATAACTCTTTTTGGCTGTCTAATCTGTCAGAAATGAAAGTTGGAAGGTTTCAAAGAGGCGTTGCATTTGTAAAAATGTTTTTTTTTTTTTTAGATGCGGTGAAGCTCTGATCCCTCGTCTCTATCTTTAACCTCACACTTTAATTATTATTGTTTTCTTCATGTAGAGCTGCTTTATGACGGAGTGCAGTGTGTGAAGCTCGGGTCTGAGTGAGCTGCATTATTAATGCTCTCTCAACGGGATTAACGCCCGAGACACTGCTCGCTGTTACATTTTCAATAAATGCAGCATGGCACCAATGCTACACCAGCTGTAAGAGAAGTGTGTGTGTGTGTGTGTGTGTGTGTGTGTGTGTGTGTTGACCAGAGATCAAAAACATTTTATGGATTGAATATGTCTCAGTGCTAGAGGCCATAACTCTTCTAGCCTGTTGACACACACACACACACACACACACACACACACACACACACACACACACACACACACACCAAAGTTTGTATTATTTAATTTAATTTAACTTGCATTTTGATTTATTTAAAGTTTTTAAAAAAATGCTAAAGTTTCCACATTAAACTGGGAAAACAAAAAACAAAAGCAGTTTGACTGGCCCGATTATCTGAGTAAACACTTAAAGAAGGGAATTTTTTTTTGGAAATGTGCTGGGTCTCAAACCCCTGACCTTCTGATCAGTAATCCAGTAACTCACAGCTTTAACTGTTTGAGCCACTACGGCTCCCTAATTAACTTGCATAAAAAAAGAAATAATGCATTAAAATTTATAGATGAGTCACATGCATTAAGGCATTAATATTGACGGCCCTGAATATTTACTGTATAGATTTCAATTTCCATTCCATTATGTACATTTTTCTTATATGCTGTACTTACAATCAGTTACTCACTCATTTTCTTTAGCGTTTATCCTGTAGGGTCGCGGGAGGCCTGGCGCTGGTGCCAGGGGACTCGGGGCCCGAGGCGGGGTACACTCTGGGTACAACCACCACAAAGCCCACGAGCAGGTCAAACACAGGCAGTAGAAGGAAACACACCAAGCACAGGGGGAACATGCAAACCCCCCACACACGCAGAGCCGATGCGGGACGCAAACACACAACCCTAGAGGTAGAAGGCCACAGACTACAGTACATCACTCTCTTATTTAAACTTGCCTTATACAGGTGAGTATAACGTCGATTTTTTTTTCTTCTTCAGGAAATTCTGCTTATTATTAAAACAGCCACCAATGACAAAAAAAAAAAAAAAAAAAAGCTGTAAAGCATAAGCTTCCATGAGAGTGTGTCAGGTCGCAACACATGCCAGCTTTCTCTTTCATCTAAATGGCAGTGCACTTCACACTCGAATTGAGTTGTTTGAGGAGATGTTGGAGACGTGGAGAGCGGAGCGGCGGCTGACAGCAGTGTGCGCGCATAACGAGCCACAATGCAATTTGTGTAGCTTAGTTTGAGCTCTCAGTGGAGCGCTTACGCCCCCTGCCACCTCCAAATAAAGACAGATGAAAGGAACATGCAGGGTTTTAAGTGCAAGAGGAGAAACCTCCAATAAGCCGTCAAGAACAAGGACGAGGCCACACTCGGACGGGCCCGGCTTGACAGAGTGAACTTTCTAAAACGTTGTTAGTGATCTGATTGAATCCAGACGCCGTGCTCAAGCGGAGAAGCGCAATGCGCAATCCGGAACCCACACTGAAATTCGAACAAATCGAGCGCTCCGACGCTATCACTTCATTTTCAGTGTTATTTTTTCCTTCTTTTCTCTCAGTCAGCAACCCGTCGCCTAATATCAGGCGCTATCTCAGGATCTAAATCAAAGGGCCGATCACTGGATAAGGACGAAATTAAATCTATATAAAGACAATGTCCTTGAAAGCGTAGAAGTCCACGAGCGGTGCGTTAACGCGGAGGAACGGATCCGTCTTGCTGATAACTGGCAGATTGTTAAAACAGGATAGAAGTCTCAGGAAAAGGTGCTATTGAAATATTTTGACTTGTTTACGTGCAAACATCGGGAAGGAATTCACTTCAAAAATATCGAGCGATGTTAGAGCACACTGAGATGTGTCTAAAAGAGACACTTTTTCTCATTTTTGACAAACTTGCATTTGTAAACTCTGTTGTATCTCAAATTGTCTGAAAAGTCAGCTGCACATTCATACGCTGACTGGCCGTGTGCAATATTCAGGTTTCTGAGCTCCCCCAAAAATCTGTATATGTGTTTGTGTGTGTGTGTGTGTGTTCTTACAGTATGTGTGTATGCGTTCCACCTCGGACCGCTATGTTTCAATCCCTTTTCAAACACGTCATTTCAGTGTTTATGCAAATGAGCTCCATTTTCGTGCTCCTGGACCTGAAGGAGGCGCGTAACCCTCGCATCACCTTTGAACACCACCAGGGGGCATTATACCCTAGGGGTCCAGTCAAGTGAGGAGAAAAATACCAACTGGTGGTCCCCCAGTGCTTAACCCAGCAGTTCATGTGACACTTCCAACACTTCTGTCAGAGGCAGAAGGGGGGTATCAAAGGTCATCTTAAAGGACATCGGTGAAGGCTAATCAACTAAACACCCACAGCAAGCTGCAGTACAAATCATCGCGGCAGAAGGAAAACGCAGAGAAGAAACATGGAGAGCCAAACAAGCCAGGTTCTACAACACCCGACGGAAAAGGATGCGCACTTTCAACTGGGAGAACTGGTTATAGACTATTTTAAGTCGTTTAACAAAAAGAAGAAAAAAAAACTGCTTTGCGGGGGAATCCCGATGACGTGCCGGGTCATGTGATCCGGGAGAGACGGAGTACCTCGGGAAGAGAGATTATGGTGAGACCGTGGTGTTTACGGAGATTTCAGGAGTGAGTGAATATCGTGCCACATTGGATTTTCCCATTAACTGGATTAAACCATTCTGGACTGATTCACAAACACCTCTTGCTCCGTCTTCGTGCCCCCGGACAGTTTCATTGTTACCGGTGAGACCGAGCCATCTCTTCTACACACACTCACAAACACGCTCATAAATAACCTGGACTCTGGACATTTCATTCCATCCACACACACACACACACACACACACACACACACACACACACACACACACACACGCCTAGCTTTTTTTTCGTATTTTAATTTATTTTGTAAATATTGCATTTTTTTGGTGCACCGTATTAGGTTCGTTTCTTTGTCACCTAATACACTTTGGGTTTTGGTTAATTGTTGTTTTTGTTTGTTTTTTCGTCCTCCCCTCGGCCTATACCGCACCGGAAGTTTGATAAAAGACCCAGATTTACTGTAATATGATTAATAACCGAGATTTATACAAAAACAAGAAATCTTTATCTTAGTGTCGGCGATGCTTTAAAAGCCAGTGAGCAAGAATGACAACACAACGACCGATTAGCAAAAACCAAAAGTGTATTAACTAAACAAAAAGGTTCACCAAAACCAACACAGAAAACAATATTTGCAAAAATATATACAACTTAAGCAGCGGATTGTGTGTGTGTGTGTGTGAAGAATGTCCAAAGTCCAGGTTACTGCAATAGTGTGTGTGAGGAGAGATGAATGAACGTCTGAGCAGGAGTTCTCTGGTCCAGTCGGTGGTAATCTGGATGAAGGGAAAACCTGCAAGGAACGGCCTTCGACAGTCTCTGTGGAAACTCTGGGCAATTGCAATATAAAGAGCGCGCTGTACCTCCATACTCCCTCCCCGATCTCCTTCCTGGGCACGCTTTATATCCGGGTCAGGTGACCGCGTACATCACCATCTCACGAGAGCTCGAGGGGGAACCAATGCACCAAATAAACCTTGCAATGCACCTTCTTTTTGTCACGTACAGTATGGAGGAGAAGCAGGGTGCAAGTGCAGACTATTGTACTTTAAAGTGTTTATTATAATTACATCGTAAGTTTTTTCACTCTTCTTTCTCCCCCCTGCTGAGATCCTGTCGATCCCATAAACTAAATTGTTCACAACCCAGTGAGAATGAACGCAGAATGACCATAATAATGCCAAAGTGTGTGGTCAGTAATCCTCTCACACCTTCTTATAACTCTTTGAGTCTTCAAAAGTGGAAGCACAGGCTAAAGACAAGTGATCAGAAGGTTGCGAGTTCAAATCCCAGGCTCGAATTGCACTCTAGTTCATTAAAGTGATAGAATTGACCACGTGGAAAGACCAGGTGGACTTTAAATAGAAATGCAATTAATGAGGAAAAGTGGAAGAAGGAAAAAAATCTCTTTGAGTATTTGAGCCACGGCTGCTTTGTGCCGAACCCCGTCACACACTGACGTCGCTTCCCCCCCTCACACTCAAGACCAAAAGGGAAAATAATGGTAAAGTAGTGGCTCTTCATCCGGAGAGATAAATAATGAATATTTTCACAAACTTTCAACACTGCCATGGTAAAGGAGCATATTTGTTGCACAAAAAAAAAAAAAAAAAAAAAAAAACTCTTGTCGATGATTGACTTCAGCTATGAAATCTCCGCACAGTTGGGGGAAAACACATTACCATCAAATTATTTACACTTTAAAGGAAAAGATTTATTTTAGAAGCGAGAACAAAAAATACGCTTTGATGAAGAAAAACATTGAGTCTCATCGGGGTGGAACTTAACGAACAAAGTCATAAAACCTTAAAGGTATGAAAAAGGTTTAACACACAGGGCGGAATCAAGCATGTTGCATTTAGTAATCTGTCAGATACTTTTATCCAAAGAGATTTACTAAGGAGGTGGAATCCCTTCCAAGCTCACAGCTGAGAGGTGAGGGTCTAGTTTAATGGAAAATGATCAGACACTATTCTGGATACTTGCACAGAAGGTTTAGCATGTAATACCATGTTTAGTCTAGTTCTTACCCTTGTATTATGTTACCTTTAGTGACCGAAGCACTATGACATCAGCTTTATGTCGTCATTGTGTATGAGGGCCCTCTTGTTCTTTACATTTTCTTTCCAGCAGCCAGGGCTTTTGGGGGATTTTAACATGTGTAAAAACATTATGAAAATCAACAGACAGATTGGAATCTTCTGCCATTAGGAGGCCTAAAAGTTTTGGGGCCCGGGCGTGGCACATACATGGACGAGATTTTGCTGGACACTTGCACATATGCACACGAAACCTGGTACACATTTAGAGCTCACTTCCACATTGCATGTCATGGGCTCGACTCAAGAGGAAGTCAGATATTTCGGGTCATTTGCAAAACAAATGATGTACTGATATACTAAGGGATTTATACGGCCGCAACCAAACCGGGCCAATGTGATCTCAGTACACTGAGGATGCAAACTTTCTGTATGACTTTGTATTGAGTGACATTGTATTGAGTGACATTACATTGAGAGGCATCACATTGAGTGACTTCAGAGTGTGATGCTTTTTTTCCAGCATCTGGGGCTTTTTGGAGGTCAAAACCATAAAAGTCCCCATTTCCAAAAATCTGTAATAATGGTCTTACTTTAAATTCCCAGTTTGCCCACTGTCTTTCTGGGGCACCCTGGTAGCGATAGAGAAGGGTGCTTGGGCCCGCTCTCCGTTGCTTGCAACTATATTTTAATCTTGTTATCACAAACCTTTTACTTTCTTACCTTCACTTGAAGAAAAGGATTGTGGTCTTGTATATACAACGTTTACTTACTGATAGACACTAATCTAGTTTTTGGGTTCCCCTTGTGCCACCAGGATGGCTCTGGTCCCTTGGGGCGTGGCTCAACAGAGTCTGGAACCGAAACATTGGTGGTGGATCCTCAGTGGATCATGATTTGTTTGTCTGGTCCATCCATGGAGCTTGATTGGATTGAGATCTGAGGAGTTTGAAGGCCAGGTCGGTGGGCTTGGGCACTTTGCCTGCTGGGTGTTCTGGTGCCTTTGTATGATGGCCAGCATTGACTTTTTTCAGCAATTTAAGTTACCGTACACTGGCTTTTTTGTAAGGTCGAACCGGACAGTCTGGCCTTTGGTCTTCGGGCTCGGGTCAGACCTGTGTGCCCATGATCCTGTAACTAACTGGTTAACTGGTATATAAATGATAATCAGTGATATTGAATTCACCTTGTTACAGCTGATCAGTGTGTCACCCATGTGCATCTTGTCATGTACAGTACCTTCACAACCTCTACTGTAGTACCAAACTCTCGATTTTTTTTTTTACATTTTGTGTCCTGAATATTAATATTAATATTTGTTAGTGGTACTTATCATTTTAACAGTCCCTGGTAGATTTAATTTATTTTAATACCCATTAACTTTTGATTTCTTTGATAACGTGCATTTTGAAGTGGACATGTGTGTCAACTACTGACCTGAGCTTGATCACAAATGTTGCAGTACAGTGGAACCTTGGATTACGAGCATAATTCTTTCCAGGAGTGGGCTCGTGTTCCAAAACACTCGTAAACCAAATCATCATTTCCCATAAGAAATAATGAAAACTCAAATTTTTCGTTCCACAGCCCCAAAAAATAAATACATAAAAATAATTAATACAATCTATAAAATGAAAATAAAACAAATTAATCTGCACTTTACCTTTTAAAAAAAGTACAAATAAATCTCGACAGATAAGTGTTTCCGTTGGTGTGCGGAGGCGCCGTGTGTGTGTGTGTGTGTGTCTGGAATTAGCCCCTTCCCTCGCCTCGTTTTACACAGTAACACTCCTCCTCCCTCTCCCCACCTTGCTTTTTAAGTTTCACAACAAACACACACACACACACAACGGAAACACCGTTTTAACAGGGAAAAAAGAAATCTCTCTGAGACTGGCGTGAGCGCATACTACGGGAATCACTTTTTAAAAAGGTGAGAGAGTGACGCTCGGTGTTAAAATAAGAGTCGCATGCGTGATACATGATACTCGGCGCTCGTAAACTAATACTTGCTCGGTTTCCGATTAAAAAATTTATTAAAAATCTTTGCTTGGTTTGCGGAACACTCGTAAACCACGTTACTCGCAATCTGAGGTTCCACTTTATATTGTTCCCTTTTCTGCCTTGTAAATAATTTTCTTGGTACAAAGGGAGTATTTCGATCTACTTTACTAATTGTGATCAAATCTGTGTAACCTTTTGTCTTCCAGCTTGTAGTACCATGTCAGTTTCTGCTGCCTTGTTCATTTTAAACTTTTTAACTTGGTACCTTGTTATGTTCAGGATCTTGTCATGTATTAATTTAAACATGAACCTGAGATATATTGAATTCAAGGTGTTACATATAGTACCATTTAATCCTAGTGACTTTGCCGTATATAATCATATACATAACCTTTCTGCTTTGTTACTTTGTCACTTGCAGTATTTTTTAGTACTCTATTCGTTTATTTGTTTTTATTAACATTGATACTTTTTACTTCATGTAACCATCATGTTATATTTAGTGCCATGGTACAGTAGTTGTAATATAAGTATATATGTATTGTACAGTACCTTGTGAATTTCGCACTCTCCCAAGTTAATCTGTTACTAACACAACTTTCTTATCTTGTTACGTGCAACATTTTTCTAGTAGTTTCTAGTAGCATTCATGCTAAAAAAAGAAGAAGAAGAAGAAAAAAAAGTACCTCTACTGTATGAATTGAACGATTTCCATTGTTGCATAATGTATATTGTTGCTAATTGTAGTAATTTGTACCTTCTTAGCTTTTTGTCTGCAATACTTTGGTAATTTCTAGTGCGGTATTTATTGTAGATTTTACCATGATACCTTGCCATTTCATAATCTTATTATTAGCATTACTTCATTTCGGATGTTATTTCTAGTGAACTGTGACCCTCCAATGTGACTGAATTACAACAATTATGCAAAGGCGGGCCAAAATGCCTCCACAGCGCTGTAACAGACTCACTGCCAGTTATCAAAAACGCTTGATTGCAGTTGTTGCTGCTAAGGGTGAGCCAACCAGTTATTAGGTTTAAGGGGGCAAACACTTTTTCACAGAGGGCTATGTAGTTTTGGATTTTGTTTTCCCGTAATAATAAGGCATAGTTACCTTCTTACTTAGGGACTTTTAGGACTAACTTATTTCCACAGAACCCTACAGCTACACCGGCTGCTCTGTCACCTATTTCATGTTTTTCATCACATGTTGCTGCTCCCTGTTCTTTACAAATGAAGAAATGGGGTGTTGGAAGTCCTTACAAAATGGGTGACATGATTGCTAGTGCAAAAAGGAATTTAAAAAAAAATTAACAACTACTGGAAACAAAGGAAATTTTCAATAAAATTTAGAGGAAGGTTCTTAAGGTTCTTAAGGTTTTTATTAAAATCTGAGCGCGTCACCTCGGAATGATTTGCTATTTCCTTTATAATTTTTCTTCTCCTGTTGTCTTCCTTTCCTTCCGAACTTTTCACTTCTAGTACAACAAACCGTGATTTCATGAGTATAATTTTGCTATGTTATTTATTTCTTCTGGATCGTTTTAGTGCAGTACCCCGACCCTGGAGTAGTTCGGGTTACTACATTTCACCTTTTTACCTTGCCATTGTAGTCTTCTTATACGTACTTTGTTACTTCTAGTACCTTTTTGGGTGACACTTCCAGATTTATTTTCTTCAAAAGACATTTTCTATATTGTCTTTTTTGGGTTCCGGTAAAATACATTGACACAGAGGAAACACTAATAAAAAAAAATAACGCAAACATTACATACAATTTGTTATTTGTGTGTGTGTGTGTGTGTGTGTGAGAGAGAGAGAATTTTTTCATGACAATATCCCTTGGGATGAAAGTTACACATGGACGTCACTGACCCAGCAGTCTCATCATTTCCTTTGGTCTCCCTGAGCAGATCAAAGCTTCACCTTACTAATATCTCATGGGGTCACACACATCGAATCTACGCTGGATTAAGCCTACGCCGTGTTTCTGTGTATTATTGTGTTTTATGTGTGTGTGTGTGTGTGTGTGTGTGTGTGGTTCTTTTCTGTTCCTGGCCTGTCCGTGCTACAGCATCACATTTTCAATCTTAACATTTGGATATCGACGTATCTTAAGAAGAAGCTCTTATGCATTTTTATAGATTCTCCTTCAACACGGCATCAATAACACTTTGGCAAACCTTCTTAGATCCTGTATTTGTGGTGTCTCCGATATCCAACCTGCTCATTTCACTGATGTCAGAAGGTTAACAGCTTTTCATGAGATCCTCCTTCTGATATTGGCCACTTGCGAAAGAGTGAGGCCGGAAATTTAATGCCTGTGGAGTTTTTATTTATTTATTTATTTTTTTATTTCAGCCATTTGAAATCATGGTTAGGGCAAACTACAGACACTTTAAACATTTTTCTCCTCAAACTTTCCCTTTTTTTTTAAGCTGTTACAGTACGTTTGTGCACAGAGACTTATAGATAGTAAGTTTAATTAAATAAGTCTATAGTTATCCTGATTAGCTGCAGCCTTATTGTTTTAAATTTGAGAACAAATGAAGAAAAGAAGAAAAAGAAAGAAACAAAGAAAGGACAAAGGTTAGACATAATAATAATAATAATAATAATAATAATAATAATAATAATAATAATAATTTAATTTAAGTTTGAAATTTAAGGTTAAACAAAACTCGGTACATAATTAAATAAAAAGTAAAAAAAAAAAGATAATATGATAATAATGAGACTACTAATTTTCATTGTGTCTTTCATTTAAATTTAATGTTTTTTTTTATTATTCTTTATGGGTACTTTTTAAAGTTGCCCATTTTTCCATTAAATATCCCTTATTTAATTTTAAATTAATGGCTCTTTATCGTGTATATTAGCACAATATTAATTCATAAAAAAGTGTAGGTATTAATGAAGTCTCAAAATACAAATCAATATTCTTTATTCCACATACATGTATTTTTCTTCTTTTTTTTCATCTTTTTTTTGAACGCTTTACAATCTAAATGATTCAACAACAAAATGAGAAACTACCACAACAAAGCCCAAATTTTGTTCATTTGGGACATAATTAAGAATGAAAATAAAAAGTAAAAAAATAATTCAGATGATTACATCGTGGATGAGGACATGGACATTGTCATCAGGTTAGCATTGAGATCAAAGGAAAGACAAAATTAGGACGGAAAACTTAGTCCATGTACAAATGCAAACGAATGGCAAAAAATTTAGATTAAAAAGTCGTTACACTGAGTCGGCAGTTTTTTAGTTCCTGGATATCTAATAAAACGGTCAACTCGGTGAGCATATATACTGTGCTTATACACTGAGGTGCGAACTTATTAGATTTCCCATTGTAATCACTAATAAAGAGGCAACTCAGTGTAGGTTTTTCAATTCACTTATTCACCTTGTGTTATGCAGTTTGAATTCAATGGGCTTTTTTAAATAACGTCTTTTATATATTTTTTAACATTTTTCAATATTATAAACAAATATAGTATTACTGTATAATTTGGGGTTAGATCAACAGCACACACATTCTTCAGGGTTAACGTTTGAAAGCCACCCAAGCCCTTTGTCCTCGGTTCACAAACAGTTTCAGGAGAGGGCCATGGGTTCTCCGACAGCAAGAGGAATGGCAAAATTGGCTGACATTGCATCTTATGAATATTGCAAATAATAGAAAGTGACTTACATGTCAACATACACATACATAATTAAGTATTACGTACATATATGCGGTGCAGTGGAGGAGGGAAACAGTTTTATGGTTCCTCGGGCTGTAGAAGTGAGAAGGCCAAATTTTGCGAGCCAACAAATAAGTGTAATACTTGAATTTTACAAATCTGTCCTGTACACATTTTTTTTTTTTTTTTAAAAGAGTCTTTGAATGCATCCCTTTACTAAGAGGGATTCATATAAATTGAAAATAGTTCATTATTGACACATACGTTCATGCATTTTCCTCTTATTAGAGTTCAGGAAAACATCCGCATGGGGATCGTGTCGAGGGCACGGGTACATCCGAACATAGGCGCGCCCGTCAAAGGGTCTGTGTGCATAAATTCCCACTAGTATCCCAATAAATCCACTTAGATCATTTTCATGTTAAAGCGTCGAGGGCCAGAGGTCTGTTCCGCCTCCTCAGGTGAGCCCCCGTTGGACTTGGAGCGTGGCACATACTCTATATCAATGTTGTTTTTGTGCTTTCCTTTGCCCCGACTCCATACAAACAGGAGCAGGAAACAGAACAGGACGACTCCAAGGAATGTGAAACAACCCATGGCTGTAGAAACCAGGATGGTCTTTAGGTCCAGGCCAAAGGTTGTGGCAGGAGGATTGGTACTGTTGGCAGTAGTACTGTTAGGATCTATGTAGTACTGGGTCCTGTTAGCATAGAGCGAGCCCAGACTCTTGACGGCCAATGACACCATGAGGGTGTCATTTCCGGCTGTGTTGGAGGCCACACATACATACACGCCACCATCTTGAAGCTCCACTGCCTTGATATAGAGTGAACCATTGTTGTGCACCATCACTCTTCCATGACTCCTGTTGGTCAGATGTCTCCGGCGCGGTGTGACCCAGGAAATGGTGGGCCGAGGAGTACCCTCTGCACTGCATTGTAGCTGGGCAGGCTGCCCTTCCTCTACCGACACCAGCTGTGTCCGGTTCTCTCGGATCTTCGGCTTGGTGCAGGTCACATAGTAAGACAACAGGGTTTCCTTAAACTCCTTGAACGGGCGCCCATGAATTCCCTCAGGAGTATTGCATTCAGGTTGCTCTTCTCCAAACGAGATTGAGTGCCGCTTCTGCAGCAGCCACATGAGACGACAGTCGCAAACAAGAGGATTGTTGTGGATGAACAACACTTCCAGGGACTCTGGAGCATGAAAAACACCCTTCTCCAAAGTGTCCAGCCTGTTGTGGGACACGTCAAGAAGTCTGAGCCAACGTAGACCCTGGAAAGCATAGGGTTCCACGGACATCAGCTGGGCTCCTGACAATCTCAGCTCACGGAGTCGTTCCAAGTCCTGCAGCAGACCTCCTTCCACAGTGCGGATGTGGCTGTGGGATAGGTTCAGGTGAGTGAGGTAAGGCATGTGGCGCAGGGCTTGGTAGGGGAATGCGGAAAGATTGGTGTTGGTGACAGAAAGTGTGGTGAGATTGAGGCCATGCAAAGTGTTGGCTGGGAAAACATCCAGGGAAGGCCAGTTGTCAATCTCCAGATGGCGCAGACGGAATAGTTTCTTGAAGGAATAGGGTTGGAGGGTGCTGATGCTGAGGTAGCGCATATGCAAGCTGACCAGGTTGTGAAGGTGGGACAGGGCATCTGTTGGCACCATGGTCAGGTTACAGCGCTCCAGTGTTAGACTCTCCAGTGAAACCAGGCCATTGAACGCTCTGTGTGAGATATACACCAGCTCGTTGTCCCCTACATCTAATGACTTAAGATTATGCAAATCCTGAAACATGTAATCGACCAGGATGACGATCTTATTGTCACTAATGTCAAGCGTGGTGAGATTTGAAAGCCCAGTGAATACGCCCAGTGACAGGAGCTTGATGCGGTTGCTCTTCAAACTCAGTGTGTGTAAACTAGAGAGTAAGTTGAAAGCACCTGGTTCTACATAGGCAATGATATTACCACTCAGGTCCAGCTCTTCAATGTGTGGGTACACAGAGAAGTCATCTGGATTGATGGCCTGGATGCGGTTCTTGCTGAGATCCAGGACGCGCGTTTCAATGGGAATGCCATCTGGTATGGCCGGGTAGCGTTTCCGATGGCAGATGACGGAGCGACTCTGGGCAGAGCACTCACAGCGGGAAGGGCAAGCAAGGGCAGAGCCTAAGAAGACAGCCACCAGGACCAGTCCTAGCAGTGGCTGCCAGCAAGATAGAGCTGTGTGCAACATGACTCGACTCAGGCAGTCCACCATGCTGTCAAGGCTCTACAGAAGGAGACAGAGAAGAGAAGTAATCAGTGCATGGGAAAATGCAATACTGAACATCTCATAAATGAATAACAGTATGATTTTAAACCCATCACGAATCTTTCTTTTAAACCTGCTACATGTCTTTGTGCCAAACTGCTGGCTGTTAAAATAAAGAAAGCCCTCAGGTCTATTACATCAGGACATCAACAGTCGAGAGCCGGATGCATATTCATACAACATCATAAAAGCATCTTGCATTTCCACAGAGGACTTGAGTTCACGTCAGATGCATGCAAGCACAACTGAACAGCCTCAGATCTTGCCCATGGGGGTCACTATATGTGTAGAGGGTTTGATTCTGCATGAATTCACAGCCATGGGAATTTTTTTTTTCTTTCTCAGTCTTCATGAAGATGCGAATTAGTGCACTCATTCATCAGCATGACTAGATCTGACTCGATTCCAAAATGGTTATGTAATATCCCTGTGATATCCTTTCCTTGAATCACCGTGGGACATCAAGGGATCAGACACTCCATGTTTCACCTGCTAAGTGCATAACTTTCAGCATCTCAGTGTTATCAGTTGCAAAGTGTGGATGTAGTTTGGATGATCACAGACTAGGATCACATATTACATGACGACTGCACAGGCAAACAAAAAATATACAAGAGGAAACGTCAGTTGGGAAGATCAGTTAGGCTGTAAAGGTTCATTTAGGCTGTTCTGCCAAGATAAGAATAAAGGTACTGAAATATGTCCATTGCTTGAGCTCACACAGAGATTTCTTGTATTATTATTCTTATACTTCTTATAGTTATTGTCTTTTAATTTTTGTACGGCATTGATAGATATTAAACTGGATTCAGGCACCTGCTGCACAGATCAATTTGATCTCATTGGTTGTTTGGTTGGTGCTTGGGCAACCATGGTTGAAGTCATGCGGAGGGCTTGGGCGTAAGAGTAACTAAGGATTCTATAAGTTGTACTGTAGTAATTTTGTAGCCTGTAAGGCATCAGTAAGTTGATTGAAATAACTCCAGTTTCATGTCTGCTTTTTAATAAAGCTATACTAAAATCTTGTAACTCGGAGCTATATCGAAACTGGACGCAATTACGTCTATTACTTTGTAGTCGATTGCATATCTCAAACATGTTAGGATCATTTAAACTGACCAAATATTAACATGCCATAAAATTCAATTCAATGCCATCAAAGCTAATAGTAACATGACAATTGGTGCTTGTACTATGACAATTTGTTACAACATAGAATGACACGTTATTTTACTATAAATAATATATATTATACATATGATACTTTTTACTACCATGATGATTTGTTGGTCATGTTCCAATATGTTTTTCATGTTTACATTTTCTTTCTTGGTTTTGAAAAACGCTTTCGAGCCACTTTCGAGGTCTAATCATGTAATAAAATCTTTTCAAATTTTCAACTTTCTACTTTTCAACAGATTCTTGACCAAGCATTTGTCGAATAGTTTCCACAGCGGAATGTTCAGGCTTGATGCAAAACTTTATACAGATTCATTGCTGTACTCATTCAATAATTTTGAATGACAGCCACATTGTACACACACTCACTCCATGGCAACTACAGTAGCTATCCACTAACTACTTTAGGAAAATCGTCATTGTTCACGGATGCGTATAACAGTCCACTGTCTTTGCCTGCCAGGTTCCACTGACGTTACGCAAACTGTTCTTGCTGGTGTTAGTACGCGTGTATGATGCATGATGATTAAAGAGTTTGTAGAAACAGTTAAAAGGTTAAAGCTAATAATAATCTGATGATCTTTAATGTAATGAGTGATATCATTATTATTTGAGGTTGAAGTCCACGTCCATGTCTGTGTGTCTCTCTGTACAGCAGAACTCTCTGTCTCACTTATTAATACACAGAAATCACATTCTGTAAGGTTGAGTATCTCACGCCCTGTTAACACTAAGTACTTCTTCCGACGAATACACTCCCTGTTCGGTAATCGGAGAGAGAATCACAGATGAGAAATGGAAAAAGTCGATCGGGTAAAGATGACGTTTTGTCTTAAAACGACTCCGGCGTGTTAAAATTCACTTATAAAATATTAACTAATATTAACTATATTAACTAATTAACTTAAAATATTAACTAATGCCAAAGTTTCATTAAATTCTGACGATTTAAGACGCGCCCACAGTTTGTAGTGCAAGTGCTTTGAAGTTTAGCAGAAAAAAAAATAAATAAATAAATAAAATAAAATAAAAAAAATTCTCACTTCATTACTCTGCCTCGAAATCCACCTGAAAGCTTGTGGGAGAGGCGGAGCTTTCGAAACTGACGGGTAGCATGATTGACAGACAGGTTGGGAGGTTGGATGTTGGCATCTTATGTTCTTTTTCTCCATAGGGACCAGAGCTGCTCCACAAAGCATTTTCTTTTTTATATTGAAGCTCTCATTGTGAGAAATGCAACATGAATGAACTAAAAAGTGTAATATTAGCAAACCTTTGAAATTCTCACAAAATGAAGACAAATATTCCTTAATGCAATTTTAAAATTTCAACACAAACAGCAGGTATGGTCGGCACAATGAGGATAAAGGAGCTTCATATCACTGAGTCACACACACACACACACACACACACACACACACACACACACACACACACACACACACGGTTCTGAACAGCAATGGATTTTTCACCAAGTCTTAGTTTTATTATTCTGCCGAGTAAAACTCTCTCCTTCAGAATACAAATGAACGAAAGCACCAGACCTTCTGCAGAGACTAATTTAATTCAGTGTCGATCTGCCAACACTTCCTCCGCTAGTTTTTGTACCGGAGCTACAACGCTAATTTAGCACGCCGCATTAAATCTGCACGGGTAAATCAAAACACATGGCACACATTGGGTTTCAATTTTGCAAAGAATAATGTAAGCGGCGTCTCCAGTGTCAGCGCTTCATAACGAGCCATACATGAACTTTTTATTAGCGTTACCTCGGCGAAGACAAGTAACATGAGACATCCCATAATAATAAATGCTACCACAATCAGATCAAATTATCGTTGTTGTTTTTTTTGCTTTTTTTTTTGTACCATAAATTAAAGATCTTAACACTACTACTACTACTATTAATAATAATAAAAACTTTTTAGAAAGTACTGTTACAGAAAAAGAATATAACTTCAGGTTATTAACATTGATTTTGCTTCATCACACCTTATATCATTAATTAGTTTTCTGCAACAGCTCAACATTTTACTTATCCAATGCCCCAGAATATTAGTACTACAACACAAATATATATATACAAAATTTTATCAGCCATTTTGTTTTCTCTGATATACATGAGGAACTATACAGCATATACTTCCTCAATCCATTGCTTTGTTTCTAGCCCCGCCCTCGTATTATTTCATTTTAGAAAATTAGAGCAAAATTTCATTCCAAGCTCCAGCATTTTTAGTTATAAACACATATACAGGACCTGTCAAGAGATTGGACACACCTGCTAATTCAATATTTTAAAACACTCTAGAACAATACTGTTTTTTTTTTTTAGAACTATGAAATAACACGTATGGCATTAGGTAATTAAGTAACAACAATAACAACAACCACAATATCAACAACAACTACTACTACAGAATGTCTTGTTATTCTAAGACATGAAGGTCGGCTGTTCTGGATCAGTTCCTACAAGAACAGTATTGTGTGTCGAGTGTGTTTGTAAACCCCATCGAGCTCCATGATGAAACTGTCTCTCATGAAGACCTTCCCAGGAAAGCGAGACCAAAACTTACTGCTGCAGAGGAGAAGCTCATTTAGAGTCACCAGCCTCAGAAATCACCAATTAACCTCAAGCAGCACCTCAGATTAGAGCCGTTATGAAGCTTTACAGAGCAGAAGGAGCAGATATACATCTCGATATCAACTGTTCTTCAGTATTGTTTTACAGTGAAGAGAGAAATAAACATCAGGAACGAACATGGAGTTAGGGAGGGGGTGTACAAACTTTTGGCTGGTAGCGAAGCTAGCTTGGAACGTTTTCCTGACTTAGAATGTATTCAAAAATATTTATGAAAAATGAGTTAACCAGCAAGGACACACGCTAGGCTTGTCTGTCTGAGTTAGCAGAATCTATTTCTAAAGACTGATTGAAGTAAATGAGTCCGCTACGCTACGCTACACTGAAAAAAAAAAAAAAAAAAATAATGAAAAATGCTACAATGAAAATGAAGAGTTTCTCAGATGATTTAATATCATTCAGAACACATTATAGCTGTTGTAATGAGAAAGTGTCCTCGTCTCTGGCGTGGTAACATTAACTCCACTTCAGGACTCCAGCCGATCACTGATTAGTTTCCTATAACAGCAAGACGCAGAGCGACTCTTTACATCATCACAAAGTCTAATGCTGTTTGTAATTAGCATTTCAAATGTAAATGCTCGATGGTGTTTTGACGTGTTTCATTTATTTGTATTCTTTGGACTTTATGCATGTTGGAGAGTTTAAAGTGTCGAGTGTGTAAGAAGCTTGTGGTCTGCAGCTATAAAGTGATAATGTGTAATAATGCGCGAGCGGAGGAATCCTAGTTATTGTCTCAGACACACTCGCACGCAGCTTCACGCTAGTCTATAAATATTTATCATTCCACTCCATTTAATAGCACACGTCTCTTACTGCCAAATTAAAAGAGCAAATAAAAACCCAGCGATGGAAGAGATCGCCGTCTTGCTTTACAGTACGATGTCTTACAGATGAGCCGCAACGTCTGGCGGGTCACGCGAACAGCGCGGCGTGCTCAATGTGCTTTTTTTCCCCCCTCGGATTTAAAGTCCAGAGAAAACGCACATCGCAGAAATTTCACGATTGAAGAGGTTCGGTGATTGTCTTGCCACGCTAGCGATGCTAGTGAGAGTGGGGTCTTCTGGGTTCATGGACGTCCATGCAGCAATATGCAGTAATCAGCAGGAAAGCTGAAAATCCACTTCTCTTTTCTCGTGAAACTTTCTGCCGTGACATTGTGGCGAGTCACATGATCACGGGAGGCTCTAACATCAGTCCGCTTATCATAAATACAGCTGCGGTTCCTTTATACACACTAATGCGCTATTTCTATCAGTCTGTTTATGTTAAATAGGTGACTCTGTAATGTAACATGGTTTGTCCAACACACGGTTCCTTTAACATGCAACAATTCATCTGACACACGGTTCCTCCAACACACAGCTCCTACAGTATATTACATTTCCCTAACACAGTTCTCCTAACGCACTGTTCCTTTAACATCCAGTTCCTCCAACACACGACAATTCATCTAATGCACTTTCCTGAGCAAACCGTTCCTCTAACAGGAACCATTACCCTAAAACACAGTTCCTCCAATGCAAACAACATCTGGAACACAGTTCCGCTAGCACACACTTTCTCCAATACACTGTTCCCTTGACCTTCAGTTCATCCAACACACAACAGTTCATCTTCCACACAGTTTCTTGCAAAGCAGTAACTTTATATGATAATTCCACCAAAGAAACACAGTTCTTCCAATACACACGATATCTTGAACACACAGTTCCTCGAACACATGGTTCCCTTAACATCCAGGTCCTCCAAAACACAACAATTCATCTAAACACTTTTCCTTGATTTCCTTGATTCCTCTAAGAGTTCCTCCAACATACAATTCATATACCACACTGTACCGCACAGTCCCTGTCCCAAACAGTTCCTCCAGTTCCTGTAATACACAGTCCCTGTACCGCACAGTTCCTCTATTACATTTCTATAACATTTGTAGCACAGGTCCTCAAGCACACAGTTTCTTCAAAACACATCTCTTCTAACACATTGTTCCTCCAACGCACTCTACCACACACTTTCTCCGATGCATTTTTTCCCCCCTTAAACACGCACTCTTACCACGTGGTTGTTCAAACACACCATCTCTCCACACAGTTCCTCTAACACAAGCTTCCTCTAACACATGGACCTTCATCAACTTGATGCGTCCGGTCGATCTCTGCATGGAGAGGGACCATCAATACAGGTTCCGCGTCAAAGTGTTTTCCTGCTAGAGTTCAAGTGGAGGATGCAGTTTTGGAGAAGTGCGCTGGCTGTGTGCTGACAGGACCACACTGAGTGGGAGAACAGACCAGGTGGTGCCACATCGATGGCGGTTTAATTGGTTAAAAGTGATCAAAAGGTCTCAAGTCTCATAACTTTCATCTGTTAGATAAAAGCTTCTGCCAAATATCTCAGCCAGCCATAATTCCATCCCTCGTTTTTTTGTGTCCTTGTTCTTGAAAACAAGCACACAGATGGTTCAAAAGCAAACACTTTTTCTCGTCTCATAGCGCTGGACCTCGTTTCACCTTTAACTGTGAATACGGTTATTCAGAGCACTGTGGTTAAGGGACTGTAGTTGCCTGGTTACGAGCGTGGCCGTGTGTTTCGCGAGCGTATTGATTGTAGCCATCTGTGAGAGGGTTTAGTGTGGAGCGCTTTGGATGCTCATCAAATTCTTTTTTTAGAATACATAAAAAAAAAAAAAAAAACACGGATTGTTTTATTTATTTATTTATTTATTTAAAAAAAAAAAAAAAGGTGAATTATAAATACGATCTCATTTTCATATCCAACCCTGTTCCAAGTTCCTCCTTCCACCATGGCTGGAGCATGATAACCTTGAAGGACTTCTTATCAGGTGTCGCTGCCAGAAATGGAGCACAGAACCTGGACTTTGTCGATCCTCAGACTGCAAATGTCGCCTTTCGTCTGGGGCTGATTGTGTCTAAGGTACGCATGTCTAACGTTATCTGACGTAAATGCCACTTGAGTCAAATCTAAACGCTTCTTAAGCTCCCCACGCAGGCTGTGTTTATCCGTCATGTGCCCAGGACGTCACGAGGTTCCTGACCTGACCGGGTTCTACACTTTGTGGGTCAGATTAAAGCAGAGCGTAGCGCGTTCCCCGGACCTCGCTACGATTCCTCTCCACCCGTGTCGCGCTTTAGATGCAATGCAACATAAGCCTCACTGTGAAATTGGAGAAAGCCGTATCTCCGCACGAAGGCTCTCTGCTTTCATCTGATGTGGCTTTGCACTTCAACGTGGAGCATTTTTACACTCCTAGATATGCTTTATTTACTCGAGAGCAACTCAGCAATCGGGCTACGACCGGCTGGAATAAAATCATGCTAATGAGCCCGGATTAATCATCTGGAAATGAAACAGATCTCTGAGAACGGTCCCGTCAGCAGCGCGGCCTCGAGATCTAAGCTGCAGCAACGCAAACTGAAATAATAACTGAAGTATAATAAAAATCAATTGAGTGTACACGTACGGAAGCTTACGGCGCTGGTAAATGAATAGCCGACTGAAAGGTCTCGGTTAGTCATGAAACCCATAATACCACAGCTATGGTCTGGGACGTAAAAAGAAATGGGGCAGATTTGATGTGTGTAAAGGTGCAGTGGATGGAGGTGGAAGATAAGCAAAGAGAAGAGAGCGCAGTAAATATGTTAATTATTCCGTAGTGTCCTGGCGTGAGCAAAAGAAAAAACGGTGATAATAAACACGTACTGTATCTGAGTGGATACATGGGTCATTTCTTCTTCTCTCCGAGTCCTAAAATCGCGAGCGGTAAAAGTACAAGGTCTGTCGTCAAGAGGTTGAAGTAAAAACTACAATGTAAAAAAAAAGAAACAAACAAACAAAAAAAAAACAATATGCTTGTTTATATTTATACCAGTTGGGTTAAAAGAGATAAATACTGTATATATGGTGATATGTAGCATTATAACCTCTTCTGTTAGCTAAAGTGTTAAAGAGGGAAGTCTGTCCTCCATCCATGGCATCCACACTACATTATTGGTCACTACATTACTCAAGTTAATGTTAAAGTTGATGTTACGTTCTTGTACTGTATGTTTGTGTCAGGTTTCAGGAATGCCTTGTGTTTTTACTATGTATGTATGTATGCTGTTATGAACTCTGCCATTAGATAAAATGTTAAAAAATGTCTCAAGTTAATTCAGTCTGCTACTGTATCCTCATGCCACCTGACTCTTTATGTCGGATTACGTCTGGTGTCATGAATGCCTTGTGTAGTTGCTGTATATCATTATCATATTAGATACAATGTAAAACTATAATTGTAATTGAACGTCACTCAAATCGAGTTATGACTCTTTTTGTAGGCATCACGTGATATTGAGTTTTGCTTGTCGACGTGCTCTGTAGGCTTATGTCAGTAGCGCAGAAGTGCTCGTGTAGCCTTATGAACTTTGTCATTGGGTCAGCATCTCACTATTAGGTTAGTCAAGTCAGACGTTTATAACATTATCAGGAAGGTTTTAAGATGTTACAGGGTCTTTATGAACTTCACTGGCATTAGTTAAGATGTTATTCAATAAAACAAGACTTGACATTACAGTAAGTGTTGCTGTTGATGTACAGTGTAGGTTTACATGTATGTCCAAAAGGGCTTATATGGCCTTATGACCACTTTCGTACAAAGAGTTAAGGTGTTAAAAAGTTAAGTTGTTAAGGTGTTACTCATGCTTATGTCAAACTTTGTATTAAGTTGTTAGTGTTTATGTAGGTGTAAATCAGTGTTATAAATGGTTTATATCAGTGTCATAAATAGTAGGTGACATATACAGTGTCACCTACTACATACACAGGAGTAGGTGATACTGTATGTATCACCTACTATTTAAAATGAACATTATGCTCTTTACTTAATGACAAATCACAAGGGTTACAGTACATACAGTATCACGTAACCCTTGAAGTTAAAGAGCATAATGTTCATTTTCAAAATATCCAAATCTTATATTATTATTATTATTATTATTATTATTATTATTATTATTATTATTATTTTATGGAATTTAGGTCAGCATATGTGTCAGCTCATTCAGGTGTTTATAAACAGTTTATAAATGCACATGCCAGGTACCAAGAAGGGTTTAAGACATCATCTAGTCCTACAGCGGTCTTTATGGACTCTATTGTCCATAACAATAAAGAACAACTTTTTTTCTCATTACAAATGTGTGACTTGACATAAGCGCTACTGGTGAGATGCTCGGTATGTTTATATCGGTTCTATAAAAGGGCTTATGTAGCCTCATGTACTGTGCATGCCCATTGAAAACAAACCAAGGAAAAAATACAACAGGTTTGCAATCCTGTTTATAGTTTAGTATTGTGTGAAGTAATATTATAATTAAACAATACGAATGTAAATTCTAGTTCATTTTATACACTACAAAAATGTGAACTGGAATGAATGTGATCTGAACTAAAATTCGTACAGGACCTCCTCATTAGCCAGCTGTACGTTATTAGCGCACGTTTCCCGTCTCTACAGGTGACCTTAATGATCCTTTACTGCAGCTAAATGGCTGTAAATCTTCAGGTGTACAGGTACAGGTGTACCCTGAGCACTACTGCGTGAGGTGTCGTTCGAAGCCGTATGAAAGCAGGCCGTAACCGTCAGATCAGGTGAAGGCGTCTTTATTCAGCCGGAGAACAAGCTAAGCTATCTGCGCTTTCTCATCAGCGTAATTACGAGGGAAAATTATTAAATCATCGCTTTATTTTAATGAGCCTCATATCGTCTAATGACGCCACCCCGAAGGAAAGATGTAATTAACTGGCAGGTTAAAGCAGTGAAGGAGTGCGCCATTAACCTGCAGTGTTTTCGGCGACGGTGTGTTTTTTAATCCGGCGCTAATGAGAAGTTCAGGCTGGAACGATTTCACGGCTTATGAAGGAGCAGCTGCAGATGAACTTTTAAGTTGGCTAATTGTAGCGCAGTTCCTCTTTTGTTTTCGGGGCCGCGCGGGTCGATGGGTTAAGTGCTTAATAAAGTCAGGGTTTAGTGGGTTTAAACGCAACATGCTTATTCATCACGCTGTCCCTCTCACTCGTCATTCAGTCAGTAGTCTGTCTATAGCGCTCATCCTGTGCAGGGTCACACACACACACACACACACACACACACACACACACACACTATATATATATATATATATATATATATATATATATATGGCACTGTTGAAAAGTCTTGACCCCCCCTTGCAGGATTCTTTCAGTTTAATTGAATTGTTAATTAACTGATTGACTGTAAAAGACTGACGCACGAGCCAATCACAGCGCAGCTCACAGCCATATATTTTATCCCATTGCCATGTATTATATTTCAAATTTCTGTAGTACGAAACGAGGCAGTATTTCATCTCAGCATTTGTACTTTTTTTTTTTTCTTTTTTCCTGAAACTCCTCACAACACAAAGACGATGTTAAAATTGCGGAGCGTGACAATTTAATTAATATCAGTTTGACGGGGAGAGAGAGGTGTAGAAAGTGCTGCACACTCGCTCTCGGTGTTAATCTGCTATTAATTAAATGTTTTTCAGTTCATCCTCATTACACTTCCCGATATTAACCAATTAATTACACCGCGATGGGGCGGACGGATAATCAGTGTGGTGCAAATAGATTGTGCAAAAGACATTTTACTTCAATTTTAACTTGACTCCGGACGGATCAGGAGGAAGTAAAGCGTATTAATGAGAGCTGGAGTCAAGGGAAGAGAGAGCGAGAGAGAGAAATAAAAAACAAATGAAGGAAATTCCTCCCTCTGTTCTTCTTTCTCTCTTCATTTCTGTGCGTCTTTATTTAACACAACGTAGCTTAAGGGAACGCTAATGCGGCTTAGCCGAAGCTCTCGGGCGCATTCTATAATTAGACGTGTCCGAATTAATCTAACGAGCCCCTGGACTGACCTGAGAGAGAAATATGATGTCATATGGACTACATACAATCTAACCTTATCTCTATATTAAAACTAATAAGAAAAAAAAAAAAAAAACAAAGAAAGATGTCAGGGTTGCGTAGCGGTTAGTCTCCTGGGACAGGCTCCAGTCCCCCGCGACCCCGTATACTGGAGAAACACTGATGATTAATTGGACGCGCAGCTCAACTCCTCCGTCCTGAAGACGTCAGAAAACTTTCCCTCGGATTTTTCCAAAGCACTGACACCGGAGACTCCTTCCAATTATAGAAAACTGATCTACGATTAACTCCAATGCACTGTTGCTATAGAAACGGTATAAACCTGGACTGAAGTAAGAGCTGCTGTTATACAGTAGAACATTAATCGACACCTTCTGACCAATCAGAATGCATTCGGAGCTGTTTGATCGCTGAATCCGTCACCCTGATTTCACGGCGTATGTAAAGAAGAAGAAGAAGAAAAAAAAAAAACATACGACGGAGTAATGTCAGGCTGAGGGGCGGGGCTAACCTCCTGTCTTTATGACTTCATTTCATTGCATGAATGTTGGATTAAACTGGTGTCTGTGTGTGTGTGTGTGTGTGTGTGTGTGTGTGTGTGTGTGTGTGTGTGTGTGTGTGTTTCCTGCAGTGTGAAGCGAGAGTTCTGAACGTCTCAGAGCTTCCTTAAGGCCACGACTCGGAGTGATACAGTCACCAGACTATTTTCCACATGACTGCTCCAGCTAATGTAATTCATCAAGTTAATGTGGCACGGAAAAGTGTGCAGACGCATATAAACACACACACACACGCACACATGCACACACAGACAAAGGGGGGGGGGGGGGGGGAGCCAAAGCATGTAGAATAATATAGAATACACGCATCAATCACCGTTAACTACAGTTAAGGGTTTAATTATAACTAAGGCTAAAATAATACCTTCACACAGTGAAATGAAGGGATTAATGAAGAGAGAAAGAAAGAAAGAACGAGAGAATGAAAAGAAGGAATGAAATAATTAACCAGCTGAAATAATTAACCAGCTAACTGCTAGTATCTGTCTGTCTCTCTGTCTATATTAGGTAATCTGATGACTACTACTACTAATTTGTTTGTTTGTTTGTTTGTTTGTTACATATCACCACTCATCTTGATCACATTATTTTTCTAAATTAAATATCTCACTACTCTAAAATGCAGTAGTGGGCGGAGCGAGCAGCATGTGGGGTGGCGTCAGGTTTAAGAGTTCTAAAGTTCTAAAGGGGTGGAGCTAAAACAGCCACTTGTAAGATTCAGTACGGCGGGAAAAAAAAAAAAAAAAAAAAAAAAAAAAAAAACGATGAATGGTTAAAAATGAAATCTTTTCTCCTTAGAAACGTCCTTTATTGTTTCTTTTTGTAAAGACAGCGGTCCATCATCATTCCGTTATTTCAGACTGAGTAATGGTTCTGCCTTTCTGTAGAGTTTTCATTCTAAACGCTGCATTCAGATAAAAGATCCAGATTCTAGAATCTTCACCACTTTATCCTTTTAGATCAAACTCTATGTTTTGGAATCATTTTGGAAATCTAGAACCAGGTACTTATCTGAAGAATAACAAACTTTTCTTTTTTTTTTTTTTCTAAGAACTTGAATCTCTCTTGAATAATCCTAAAACACTTTAAGGCTGATTTACACTGTTAGAATAAACCTCTTAAAGGGTTTTATGTATAATGCAGGGAAAAAAAAAAAATTATTTAATGTTTGAGATCATTAATACCTTTCGCACACAATCCTGAACTCCTCCTACTCCAGCAATGAACGTTCCCTCATCAGCCCCAGGTCTCTACAGCGGTTTCTCAGACTTCTTCTGTTTTGATCCAGGACTCGAGTCTCTTCCACTCCGTCTCTCTACAGTGCAGAATTAACTCCGGCACTAACCTTTAACCTCTGGGATCAATGTAATTAACATCAATTCAGCTGAGCCGCTTCGAGACCATAAATCAACAGCCAATAGGATTCACTCCCAAACACAACAGCCAATCATTTTTCAGCAGTTGGTTTACTCAAGATTATGTTCGTGTTTTGTTATTTGATGATATATTTACAGAGAAGATTTGTAGTGAAAATAGAAAAAGTAAGAAACACCTAACCAACTGTACATAAAATAGCTTAAAAAAGAGAAAGAAAACTTATTTTAAAAGCTAAAATTTAATTCTGCTCAAAATAATAATAATAATAATAATAATAATAATAATAATAATACATCTTGCAAGTTGATATTTCTTGGCTCATGTCCCGTGCAGCTAATAACTAATACATGAACAGTTAAATATTTGTTCAGCTTTAACCACTAAATTAAAAAATAATTTTTTCATACAAATTATACTCATACTTCTGCAAAAATTAAATATTTTACTTCAACAAGTAAAGCAAAAGTAAGCAGACCTAAAAATAATAAAATAAATTATAATAATAATAATTTGAAATACATATTTGAAAAGCAAACAAAAAACAATAAAGGAGACCAAATTCAAAATGTTTTTTTTTTTTCCAATATATATTTTCATTTTAGGTCTGTTTATTATAATTCAGTTAAAAATTTAACATAAAAATAAATGAGTTAAGTAAATGAGAAAATTGATATAAAGTTATTCTGAAACTTATAATGAAGAGCATGTTTTATGCTTCTAAATAAATAATTTTCATTAAAGGAGCACCACACACACAAAAAAAAAATACTTAATTCAACTGGTTATGAAAATTTTTTTTCTTAAAAAAAAAAAAAAAAAAAGGCAACAAAACAGCGATAAAAAATATTCATTATGGGTTGGTGCTATATGACTTGGAAGAAATGAATACTGTATTATTAATATTAATAAGGTTTAGTAAATAATAGTAAATAATAAACTGTTTTAGTTTTCTCTAATGATATGTTTCAGTGGAAGGAGTCTCCAGTGTCAGCGCCCTGTAAGACTCAGAGGTAAAGCTGTAACTGCAAGTTTTCTGACAGAGGATGTTCCACGTCTTTGCAGTTTAGCAGTAATGAAAGACAAAAAGGAAAAAAAAAAAACCTGAAGAGCTGGTGAGAGACGTGTTGTTCATAGACTCTGTATATTTTACCCTGTAATGGTTCCACATCATGGAGTGTAACTATTAAGAGACAAAAAGCATGACGGCATTCTTTAATTAAATTAATTAATAGTGAACTGCTGTGGTGTGAAAGGAATAAACTCTCCATCAGAGTGGTGTGTGTGTGTGTGTGTGTGTGTGTGTGTGTGTGTGTGTGTGTGTGTGTGTGTGTGTGTGTATCGACTGATAGATTAGAAACACTTGAGGTCAGGGATGTTTCTCGGTGATAAAGCAGAACGAACTCATTCCCACGTCAGCTCCAGAGGGATCTCGGTAAAGATGAGCCAATTATAGATAATTAACCCCGGGTGAGTTTAAGCCAAACAGACGAGCACGGGAACTGAACAAAGGGTTAATGGCCTCATCATGTACACACACTCAGCAATCTCGCCACGCTCTTACAACTGTATTTTTATTAGATTACCTACGAAGGCTAGTCTCCACGGACCGCGGCGCGACGCCGTTCACAGGAGCTGGATTAGCTATTGATTAGCTTAAAAGAGAAAACATGTGAAGAGGAGATTAGGAGAGTGGGCGGACAGATTGCTGATCCTTGTCTTTGTAACGGTTTGATCGATAAGGCAATAATACAGGACGAATGCGACGCTAACGCCTGTGCCCTGTGTCTCCGGTATGTCTCCACAAAGGGTTTCTGCACTCAGGAAATCGCACCTGACGTAACTGATTCGGCTCGATTGTTTAGAATTGAAAATGGAGTCGCGTGCACGCCCGGCCGTTCGCGGGTTCCCTCAACGCCTCACCGTTTGCTGACACGTGAACGCAGCGTGTGAAACGATAACACAGTCCGAGTGTAACGACTCCATTCCGCCTGAGATGTTTCTGACTCGTGAAATACGGAAGTCCGATGAAATGAAAGGTTGATTAAATAAATAAATAAATAAATTAGAAATGAATTAAGATTTCTAATTGCGCAGAGGAACTGTGCAAAGGAACATATGCGTAATCTCATTTCATTAAGTTCATGAATTTATGTGTTTATGTTAATGCACACTATATATTTTGGAGGATGTGATTAGTCATACATATAGTCAAATGTTTGTACACCCCTTCCAGTTCCACGGTCATTCCTGATGTTTATTTCATTCTATACACTGTAAAACAACACTGAAGGCGTTTATCCGAAACACACAATAATCTCCTCTGAACAGTTGATATTGAGATGTACATCTGCTCCTTCTGCTCTGTAAAGCTTCATAACGGCTCTAATCTGAGGTGCTGCTTGTTAATTGGTGATTTCTGAGGCTGGTGACTCTAAATGAACTTCTCCTCTGGGTTTTGCAGATGCACTCGACACAGTACTGTTCTCGCAGGAACTGTTCTAAAACAGCGGACTTCCGTGTCTTTATATATATATATATATATATATATATATATATATATATATATATATGAGAGAGAGAGAGAGAGAGAGAGAGAGAGAGAGGGGTGCTTTTACTGTTCATTGGTGAGATGAATAGTTGTGTTTAACCCAAGTTCATGCAGTATTTGCAGAGCATTAAATAAAATAAAATGCAAATAATTTGTAAACAAATTGTGTTAATGCTTTGGCTAAATCACATTGGGAAATGAGTTTTTGTTGGAATAACCCCGATTTACAATTCCAGCTTTCATGTGTTCTGGCTCTCCACCAGTTCTTCACATTGCTGTTGGGTACAAAAGTTTGTATACTGTATATTGAATCTTTCCCCCCCCCCCCCCAGATAGCAGTGGTGACTCAAATGGTTAAACCTTTAAAGGATCACTGATCAAAACGGCGGGGGTTCAAGTCCCAGCTGAGCCTGCGCTCTGACTGTAAGGTACATGTGACAAACAATTCAATCTCAATATGAACATGAAAACTACGGTTTAGAACTAGTGCTCATTCTAACGCTAATGACAACCAACGCAAGACCAAGAATCAACTGAGACAAGCTTTATATCTAGACCGACTAATTAGACAAGACAAGGTGCGGGACATATACAGTTAATACTGCAAAAAAAAAGTGCATGATGGGAAGTGAAGTTTCAACATAAGAGTCCTCCTGAAACACATAATTCCTGGAAAAAAATAATACAGGAGGATCATGACACCAAGCTCAATGGCGGCACATTTACGCTGAAAGAAAAGTTGCCTGCTAAATATAGCGTGTGATCAACTTTCCAATAATGCAGCTCAACCACTGCAGCGCACCAGCTCCTTTTATAAGGGCGCCATTACTTTTGTTCAACGAAGGAAGAAAGCTGGTTATTAAGACAAATTTTATCCGTCTTTATTTAATTAAATTTTTTTGTATTAATTATTTAAAATAATAATAATAATAATAAGTAAATATTTTTATTTAAATTAAAAGTCTAAAATTGCAAAACTGTATCACTTGTTTATATAATTGAAAGGAACTTAATGAATTTTACTTTATATATAGATCTCTTTCTGAAGCAAAGAATTCTATATTCACATTTGCACATGATTTTATTTTAACAAAGAAAAGAAACGTCACGTTCAGCAAAATAGCTTTCAGTAATAGCAAGCCCCGCCTTCATACTTTAAGCCACGCCCCCGCTCTGAATCTGACTCCTCCATCGTCTCTGATTATATCACGTTTAGTCCATGTTTATAGACAACCATGTGGCATCCAGCGAGTGTGAACAACTCCAGGAGTAACAAAAACTAAACGAAGCACCAATTTCCAACAGAACGGAAGCGTCTATATTTAGTGCGCTGATTAATTATCCTCACGTTTGTTTCCCACTCTCCTGTTTATTGCCTGCTGAATTATTCATACGCTCGGCCCTTCGCTTCCCCCGCGCTCTCCATCACACTCTGTTTTTCTCAGCGTGAGTGAAAAATCAAACATGAACACAACAACGCAGAGAATAAAAGTAGCAGAACAGCGACGCAAGGAGAGAAATAAACGGCTACGGCGCTACGCTACGTTAACAGTCATTCTAATCTACTATAAATTCAGGGGGAAAAAAGTAAATGATGCATCACTTCGCGAGGTCCCTGAAGACAGGGGATTGTACCGTGTTATAGACTTTGATGAATAATTCAAGTTACATGTATGTCGTTGTACAAATCGTCAGCTTTCTCATTACAGCTTGTCAGTGATTTTGTAAATCTGCAAACAACAACAACAACAACAACAACAAAAAACATTGTGAAGATTTTAACATTGTATTTAGAATTCTATGCATATAAAGTCCTGCCATACAGTATATACTGTACAGAATACTGTTACCGGACAATAATAATAAATATGAGAAGCGCGATAACATCCGAAAGTTGATTACGTGCACTTATGCTACAGCAATTTGGTTGTCAAACTATTGTGTCAGTGTTAACTTGACAACGTAATGGACATTGGGAACATCATATGTACACTGAAATAAAATTGGACGAATGACCTTGAGACAATGTTGTACCGTAAATCTACCCTTAAAACAATATTAATACACTGGCGCGGCAAAAAAAAACATCTCAAGGCATCTCAATGGTCAATTTATTTATATCAATTTATTTATAATTTGATAATAACTTTGATTTATATCGAGTATTTAAAACAGTTAATGAGATTGGCCGATGACCGAAACTGGGTTAAGAACTATTGACCACATTATTACAGTCAGTATGGACTGTACTGAACCTTCAACTTTATGGAAGTGATGTGATCAGAAAAGAAGAAATCATGAATGGAGATCACTTGGTGAAAGTTGCATGGTAGGAAATGTCCGGGATGTAGGGCAGGGGAGGCTAAGAGGTTAAATCATTGGACTAACATCCGGAAGGTCCCAGGTTCAAAGCCCAGAACCACCAAAGCCCAGAAAGTCCCAGTTGGGCCCTTGAGCAAAGCCCTTAACCCTCAACTGCTCGGATGTATCATGAGATAAAATGTTAAAGTCGCTCTGGATAAGGAGGTATGTCCAATGCTGTAAATGTAAATGCAGAAGAAACCAGAGCTATGTTTAGTAGTAAAAGTAAGAGCATTTACACACCGACCAGAGTGATGGGCGTGTCAGGGTGAGAAGGGAAGCGCTGTAATGAAGCGATGCTCCCATCATGCATAGCGTCCACTGTACGAGCCTCTGGAGACAGTGTTATGATCCGGGGTCGCTTCAGTCGCTCAGGTCGAGACTCAGCAACGTTATGTGGAGATCAAATCAAGTCACATGACCACCTGAATGTACTGAATCACCTGAACATCACATGTAAAGGAAGTTAATACAATCTTAGTGTACTGTATGCAATTTATGTTCTTGGCCAGACAGTGTATATACTGTATACACTTCTATTTTATCTTAAGCGCAGACTGTGCCAGTTCCCTGACTGGGATTCAAACCCAGGCCACCGTGGGAAACACTGACTGGCACAGTTTAATGCTGAACCTTTAAGAGTTCAAGGGGCAATAGGAAAACCCTTCATGCTTATAGATTTAACCTTTATCTTACTGTTTCTAAAAAACAGAAAGCACTGAGGATGGGCGAGTATTCGAGATGGCAAAACAATTTTTTTTACTTTCTGAAAGAAAAGCCCTCTGTTGTGTCTAAAGAACCCTTAATAGAACCTGTTTTTCTTTTGAGTGTATCTAAAGTTTCATGCTGTCAGCTTTACTGGAAGTGCGCGAAGATGCGAGGAAGGAGATCGATACTGCGGCTTGAAGACAAGACAGTAAAAAGCTGCCCCAATGATCTGCTGCTGATTAACAGAACCTCGCCGGTTCCTGTCTTCGCTCTCCGGTCATGCCTGCTTTACTTATCGATGTCCATTAGATGGACCTGATACTGCACTGTCTTCTCTGATGTGAGCCAAAAAAGCCATTTTCAGCAAGCAACAAAGCGAGCGATAGATTTTCGTGTGGGAAAGAGATAGGGATGGATTGTGGGAATGAGAGGAAGATGCCTGAGAACGAAGCACAGTAATTAAGCCATGCATGATGGAGTGGTGCGACTCTCGACAGACGTTCGGACTGGGTTTTATTCCCGTTCTACCACACGATCATTCGTTTATTTATTACTCAATGACATCATGTGACTTATCCACTCATAGTTGCCTTTAATGTTGCGTAGCGTTTTTCAGTTTTTCTTTTTTTTTTTCTCTAATAAAACAAACAAGTAGCTTGTCTTTAAAGGTACAACAGTACTGCCAATCACTGACACTTGAGACTCCTTTACAAAAACAAACAAACAAACAAACAAACAAACAAAAAACATATTTACAACAAAGTTCACCTCATCAGTGATTACACAAATTCTTATTATTTCTCTCATGTTGAGTAAAAAATTCGATTACTTTTCCTTTTACACCAAACAAAATGGAGTTTCTTTAGAAGCCTACAGTAAATCGTTTCCCTATTAGAATCGGTTCCACCTTAAAAAAAAAAAAAAAAAAAAAAATCATGATTTTAGAAAAATAAAGGCGGCTTTTCACGTTCCTGAGAAACATAAATAAGTGTAAACTCCTCTGTCTTGAAGATGCTGTAATGTTCCAGCTCTAGCTTTGATCGTTACACAACTCTGACACTGGAGACTCCTTCCCTTACATATGGTAAATAAATCATGCTCTTATTGGAAATGTCAGAATATTGGCAACTATACACACTATACAACTATGCACTTATCCAGTCACATGAATGCCCCTGTCCCTTTATTCTAATAGAAACCTATTAGAGCTAAGAATACCTGCTGACCAATCAGAATCCAGGATTCAACACAGTGCCGGTTTATATGTGAAGAACATCGAGCCATAGAGGAGACGGACCGCTCCCAGTGTGCCGACGCGCCGAGCTGTGAATCCATCATCATCTCAGCCAGTCTAAAATTGAAACCTAGCGTCACTGAGAGTTAACAAGGGCAGGAAGTTCTGCTGGTGTGAAATGTGTAATTGCCTGGCATGGGACCCCGGCTGGCGCGCCGCACGCTGAAAATAATGACGAGCCGACCGGTCGGGGTTACTCAGGAGGCTTGTGTTTCTACGGCTTTGTCCCATTAAAGTCTGAGGAACGGTTTCTCTTTGTGCTTTGAAAATAAATCAATAAAATAAATAAATAAATAAATAAATAAATAAATAACCCAAATCTCCTGTTTGGGTCAAATTGACCTGTTTAAAAGTGGGACAACAATGATTAAAAAAAAAAAAAAAAAAAATCAAACAAACAAACAAACAAACAAACAAACAAATGTTATTATTTAATGTATTATTTGTTTCCATGGTGCATCAATAATTGAAACTGAAACATTTCAATGATACCGTGTACATGTCATATTAAATATATACAGTGTTTCTGTGTATGTTGTATTTAATACATGAACCTGTTTCTCTATTCGAGCCCGGTTTAAACATGTGATTTAAATTGACATACAGTTGACATAAGTTCTGCCGGTGTGAAATGTGTAATTGGCTGGCACGGGACCCCGGCTGACGCGCCACACGGAGAGAAAGGTTAAAAAGTAAAAAAAAAAAAAAAAAAGTTTTATTTATCATCACTCGTCTTGGGGAACTGGTGGGATGTTAAAATCATAGTTTTTTTTTTTTTTTTTTTTTTTTTCATTTCGAAATAAAATATCTGTAGCACACTATAGCATAAATAATATAAATTCCTAAATGAACTCGTGTCAGTGATCTCTCTGTTCCAAGCTTCCAACCTTTGTGCGTTTTGGGGGATGATCAGGTGCCAGACACACCGGTGAACTAGTTGTTTTACTGATCTGTATAATGACAATAGCACCGTTTGTAGATAATGAGTTTATTCACGTAAATGATGTGCATAATTACGTACAATTAATCATGTGAAGGAGCAGAACTCGCATTGGATCAATCATCATCAGGCTTGTCGCCTCTCTCTCTCTCTCTCTCTCTCTCTCTCTCTCTCCGTGTTATATTTGTAAAGAAAACGTAATAATTATATCAACTTCTTCCACATTAGTGAAGTTGAACCTGTCAGCAAACCTATAGTCTTATATACTGTCAAAGCCGGACTTAAACACTCCCTTTATTTCTCTATAGAATCCCCTGATACACTAATGCACTTATCCCAGTGTTTCACCAGTGCTTGGACACCATCAAGGTAGAAAGTTTTTTTTTTTTTTCAGTACGCCGCAGCCGTGATCGGACTGTTTGTCTGATTTATGTCTGAAACTTCACGCCGGCCTCCCAGGAACTCCTTTAATGACCCAAACATGTGGAAATGGCTAACAGAAGTTCCTGTGATGTGCGAGTGGTGTTGGTGAATGATTGTGTGTACAGTTCACACAGACAGATGCGTCTCGTCCACAAGCTGGTGAAAGATATCCGTCGATTTTTTTCAAGGTTCAGGCGTTCCACTGGCTGAAGGCTCACGGGAACGGCTGCAGCTGGCTCTGAGCCGCCTCGGTCGGGATCGGCATTCACAGACGTACAGATGCTAAGAGTCTCATCACCGTACTGTGCTCCGGATTTCACTCGAATGTCCCTTGTATTATGAAAAATATCCAGAAGGCATTTTTGTACCTCTGTCCTAAGTATCCCCTTAATTCCTAAAGTCCTGCTCCTCTGTCTTTAAGAACGTGTGCTTCCATCATTGTGTTTATAATGGTACTATATGGTTGAATTTTAGGTTATAGTTGAGAAAACAGTTTCCACCCATTTCAATAACAGTGTGTTACTCTGAAATGTATCAACTCTATGTGTATCTCAGGAGCGCTGGTCGAGGCATTACCCCGCGTTCATGCCGGCTGCAACACGACGGACTTTAATTTTTAATTCGGGTTGGTGATTTACTGCGACAGAGGACGCGTGAGCGATGCGGAACAATTAACTGCGGTTTAACTGTATGCAAATAAGAAGTGGAACGATTTATCGGCTAAAAACAGCAATGATGGACGTTGGTACCTTTCTGTTTTTCTCTCACTGGGACATACAGTATGATGGTGTTTAGGCAGTGGGATTGAGGTTCTTGTGACAAAATCAGTGATGGCGGCGTTTTAGAGTCATGCTGGTGATCATTCACAGACATGATCAATGCACAAGCCCGTTCCTGATCCGGAGCTCTGCAGGGAAGCCGACGCATTGATTTGATGGCTTGGCTTATGTTCTTTAGCTGTTTACGTAATTTGTGAGAAATGATTATTATCGCATTAGCCAGGTTGGACCAGGAAACTGGAAAGAAACTCAAGATTGTACTCTGTTCTAGCGACCAAGAAAAAGACAGCAAGACTGTAAATCTTCGGTGTGGATTCCAGCCCAGTGTGAGTGATGCCTTTTTACTGACGGGAGGAACTCACTCATTGACTTACCCCATGTTTGTAAAGTCTTTCTTTTGTCACATGCGGAGCTGCCAAAGGATTCCTGGGAATCTCCATTTACCCAAACGGCTGCAAAGCAACCTGGGAGAAAAATGCCCATCAGTTTCCTTTGGTTTCTTCCATGACATCTCTTTAAAAGTAATTGCTTTTCAACACTGTAGTTTGGAAAGAAGAAAAAGAAAAGAGCTGTCGTGAAAAATATCCCTCGAAATTGCTCAGCGTAGGCTTCATTTCAACCATCTGGCTCGCACTCAGAGACTGAAAGAGACAGAAAGACCTCGGCTCTACGCTAGCCCGGCGCAGGTGAACCATTTCAAAGCTCAGAAACGAAGCGCCGATGGGGAAATTTAATGAGTTGCTGCAGGTCCAGAGTCATGCCAGAACATCTCCATGTGAACATCTGCGGTGAGCAGAGGAGACTCGCTCCTCGAGAGTAGAGAGTTGGAAGGGAATGAATGAGGGAAGGACTCCCTGTTGACCTCGCGCTTAGCTCTGACACACATCTCCACTGAAGCAAAGAGGCGAACATGCTTCTTTCTTCCTATATTGTAAATTGGACATACATCACAGGAGGCAGGGCTCTCGGGGTCCTATTAATGTGGTCGAGATATCTTATTACAAAAGAGAGCAGCTTAAAAGATCACATCGCTCATTGTGTCATATTTGGATTCAGCCTTTTTCTTTCCCTTTTTCTTCATGATTATGGGTATTTCAGCGGACCAGTTCGAAAGAACGAGCGAAACAATGGTGCAGTAATGTGTTGAAAAGGGAAAGAAAGTCTGGTGAATGGTTTTACTGAAGTATAATAATAATAATAATAATACCCAACCATATGAGACATGTTCCAGCCAGTGTTTCTATTGTGTATTATGCCGTGTATGAGGTTCCAGAAGAGCGATTGGCGGGTGGAAATGATCCCATCCACCAGAGATATCCAGTGGAAGTCTTCTTTACATCCAAGGCCAGCTGTAATGCAAGCTAATAGCCATGTAATGACTGGAGTATCTTCGTAACAATGTGTGTGTCACTGGCATTTCTTCCTCCCACCGCCATTCCCGTGTTAAGCCTCTTGGACTTTTCAGAGCCAGCAAATTCATTCGGGGAGAGTTTGACTTTTGCAGAATCTACTTAGTTCTGGTTAGGAATGAAAAGAGCGAGCCAATATTTCAAAAAAAAAAAAAAAGGATATTAGAGGACTAGGAGTCTGGGAAAAGGATTACGAAAAGAGCAGAGCAGCTGGTGGTGCACCATATAACGAAACACAAAATACTGGGCCAAAAACAGAGCAGAGGAATAACATGTAGCCGACGCACAAGCTTAATCAACTATCATACATCCACCTAGACTTAAAGATAAGAAAAAAAAAAAAAAAAAAAGTCTAAACATATCCATACGCAAAATGTGCTAAAGTATGAAACTAGAAGATCCTCTGTTCTGAGATTCAAGTTTAGCGAAGCGTTAAATCAAAGATTCTTGACCTTTTCCATCTCGCAGCCCATCAGCCCGGCTTCACCAACCATGAAAGCTCCACAACCCCATCTGACCTGACCATTAAAGATATGATTACTGTTGTAAACCAGGAATAAACTTCGGTAATCAAATTAACTAGGGCTACACAAGCATGAGTGACTCCAAACAAACCAAACGGCTGTCAGACGTGACTTTATTTCCCTCGCTTCATGGGTTAAAGCCTGACCTTGTAGTAGGAAACACAGCATAACGCCTGATTTATGCTTCTGTGTCAGATGTACGCAGAATCTGCTGCACACAAGGTAAGCAAGTGGCCTACAGTAATAATGGGAGCATTTATACAGTACTCGTGCATCACACTGCAGTTACACTGCCAAACCAACAGTTGGCGATGTGGTTTCCGTTCCACTGTGCTGAGTCTCTTCACCACTCTTCATCACCCTCCTTCCCGATCCGTCAGGGCTCCTTGGCCGACCCGTGACTGATCCGTGCACAGACCCAGATTCCCCGCTATGATGCAGTGAATGAAGCCCCGCCCCATAAACACCTTATTGCGCTGTTCTAATGAGCTGGTTGTAATGCTGTGTATTTCCACCGGGGGAGCAGTGACTGCTTCAGTTAACTGCAATTCTTCAGCATCGTCAGCATATTTTCATGATTAAATCAAGCTTGTCGTCTTGGAGATATATACAGTGGCAGTGTCAAAATGTATTTTTATGTATGCTTTACATACATGTATAATTCAGCTATATATATGCGCCATAGTAATGTCATGCTTATGAGTAAATAAGAGGATAAATGAAGGGGAGTAAATAAATGTTTTTCTTTCTTTAACAAAGTGTCTTACAAAGTGTATAGACGTATATACTGTATACACTGTGCAAAGAGACCTGTGGACAAAGAGACGCGCAATCACACTTGTGGCGGTCTTTTTTCGAGCACTTGGGCAAAATTACATCAACTTTCATCCTCAACCAAGAGCCATTCATTTTACAAAAAGCTTTTTGGTTTTTAATTAGTGTTTGCTTCGCCAAGTTAAAGGTTACCTCAGGCAGGGTCAGAGTATCTTTCTCAAACCTTGGACAATGACACAGCTTCAGGTCATCTATAGAAGTTCTTTAAAACCCAAGACTCCTTAAGAGGTCCTCCAGGTCGTCCTTAAGACAACTTCAGTATGAAGACTTTGGAAAGGAGGATTTCAGGAAATTTGCCCCGGAGACTTCCAGGGGTGTTAACCTTTTACAGGCTTTAATGAGTCCTGAAAACGTTTCCCTATAGGTCTCTGGCTCTGCAGATGTTCTTCTGCAATCCTACCCGTGCACACAAAAAATAAATAAAAAGTATTCGATCCTGTTACTGTTTGCATCGTCACTGTTGCTCACTGTTTAAAAGCAAAAAGCATCTCGCAGCCGGAGGTCTAGAGAGAGCTGATTGGCCGAGCTCTCTCAGAGGGGAGGGATGAGAGGTACTTAGTGCTCCCACATTAATCACGGCTCTACAGCCAGTCAGGGGCGTCTGTGAGCTCGCGCAACGGAGGGAGCGGATAACGCTGTCCTCCGAGTGTGTTACGCCGCACCCCAACGGTGCGCGAGCGAGCAGTTCGAAAAGATGCGGAGGAAACACGTGATGGTCTTCGGCCCTCCCGGCTGAGTGGTAGTAGTAGCCTTAATGAGGGAGCCCCCTAGTGACGGGGAGGAATTGGACACGACTAAATTAGGGAGAAAAATCGGGGAAAAAATCCAAAAAAAAAAAAAAAAAAGCAAAAAGCAGAAAAGAGAATATATAACAAGTTTGTTTTTTGGTTGAAATTGTATAAAACATTTGAGATTCAGTAGTTCAGATATCTGAATCATCATAAATATATCATAAACCAATCTGCATACAGACCCACTTGTTAATTTCTCAGGAATTGTAATCTAGTCCTGTCATGGGATAAGGTCATGGGATTTCAAGTCTAGCTTGTGGTTGCACTGAATTCTTTCCCAAGTGATAGAAATGACATATCAGTAGCTTTAAGTTAATTTCCAGCTTCAAAGATTTTTGCCACGGGTTCAGAATGGTGTCTCTAACACACACTGGCTATGAGGCGATGAAGCGCAGGGGTGGCTCAAACGGTTAAGGCTCTGAGTTAGTGACCGGAAGGTTAAGGGTTCGAGTCCCATCACTGGCAAACTGCTACCGTCTAGCCGTTGAGCAACACTCTCTGCTCCAGGGGCGCACTGTACCCTGGCTGACCCTGCACTCTGACCGCAGATTCCTAACTGGGATACTGTATGTGAAGAAAAAAAAAACATGCGACAAATAATAGAACCTTAAAGGCAGCATTATGTAAAGGCATAAAAAGTACAGACAAAGATAATGCAGATTATTTAAACTGACCGTACAGTACAGTACAGTATGTGTCACAAAAGATCGTACGTTCACCATATACACTTTTTTGAACATGTGCAAAAACATTCCTAACCCATGGCAGCAAGCAAGATCCCTCCAGGTCTCCCCTGAAACGACAATCTTACTGCATGACTACGCAAGGCTCGTCACGATTCGTGAGTTCATAGTGATTCCTAGTAAAAAAAAAATAAATAAATAAGAAAATGAAAGTGACTCGGCTTTAGAGTACAACGGGCTCAGGTCCTCGTTTCTATCTGCGTAACTATTATTTTTCCCCCAGGATAATAAACAGCAGTGTTTCGAGACTTGAATCCTGTATAGGAAATTCCAATCGCTTCTTCCTGTGTAAAACCGAACATTATTCTCCAGAACATTCAGGAACCTGGTGTTGTTAAAGGCAACACCGACACCGTGATCTGTCTGATTTCCATGCAGCTCAGGTTCCTGGTATGCAATCACGCAGGCAGAAGCTCAACTCGACATGAAATTCTCAGAGTGCCCCCGAAAGCGATTACAAACAGGGTGAGGTGGAGAGCATGGGGCGCGCTCATCGCTCCTAATAAAGCTTCACCTTCCAGACAAGACGAATCGTCCAATCGCCTGCCTCTCGCCCTGCACCTCTGCACTCGGTGTCCGGAGTTTCATCAGATACAGTGAAACTCAGGACACAAAAAAGTATAGAAAGGGGAAGAGAGAACAGGAAGTACTCAGGGCTTCAGGGTTCCTGTTCAGAGTCTCAGCTGCAGTCATCTAAACCTGTGCTCACGTTATGGGTGATGATTTATTCTGTACAAAAGTCCGCGACACAGAGATGCACAGGAATCAAGCACAGGGTCATGTGACCAAGTGACGTCACTTCAAAACATGGACAATAATGCTGCTGTCACACCCACATGCCATATCTTACTATACTGCACATTCTGCACATCCTGTTGAACATACCTTTAATTTATGCATTTGATATTTTTCCATTAAAATTATTTTTTAGATTGCAACTTTGTAAATTCTACGTAAATAAGCAATTTACAATTTAAATGTTCAAATTTAAATTTATCTCAGTGGAATTTTGACTATTGCATAAAAATTAACTAACACACTCTTTTTATATCAGTATGAATGTCATACTGTGTATGCTTGTGTATGTGACGAATAAAATTAGAATTTGAAATTACCACACATAATTTAATGTTTGGATTTTTTTTTTTTTTCCCACTCAAACAAATCGAAAAATATTTGGTTTCATGGTTTTATCCTGCTGTGCGTTCATTAACGACCGCTCATTAAACGTTCAATTCAATTTATTTGCTGCTTTATATACAATTTTGTTCGTATAGATTTCCTGAAGAGTGGTGGTGTAGATCAGGTGTGAGAGCTCTAGTCATCATCTTGGCAGGAGTTGACTCCGCCTAAACCATGGTCAGTCCTTAAATGGGTAAATGGGTGGAGCCTGTCTGTTAATTGGAACACAGCTACTTGCCTCAATTCACACAAGCTACTGTAGCTAGCTCATCTAAAACGCTAAGGAGGCTAACATTAGGATATATCCTAACATAACTTTTCGAAATCTAATGATGGGAAATTTTTTTTTATGTACCAGGCAGTAAACATGTTTATTTCTGTTGCAAATTTAGACATTTTAATATGAGGCTCTGTGGGAATTGACTTAGTTTCAGAACCTCTTGGTCATTCAAGGAACTGCACGTTTTCTTGCTCCCCTGCGTTGGACTCATTTCGGATGGGTTAAGGATTAGTCCAAATATTGGAGAAACAGATTAAAAATCGTCAAATATTCCTCTCTTTCTGGATTTGTCTACTGAACAGATTTGCATTGGTGCAGATTATGGATCGTCCTTATAATCCAGAACTGGAGTCTTTACCTAAGAGTGGTGAAAAAAATAATCGTTCTCTTTTGTATAGAGATCAAATGAAATAACATACTGTACTGATTGAGATCAGACGTCCAAGTTTATATATAACTTTATAAAAGTGTTTAAAGTTTTTGCTGAAAGTGTTCTACAGAATTGAGCGTAATGTATTTAACTACATCTGCACTTCAGTTCCAGTTGAGTCCAAAGCAATTACTCGTATAAAGGAATAAAGTTTATTTTTGTATACGATAATAAACAGCAGTGTACAGTATATTTAATCCACTCATAATAATAATAATAATAATAATAATAATAATAATAATAATAATAATAATAAAAAAATGAATGAACTCAGTAACCCCCAATCCATTATGTTTTATGTGGGTTGCTTACTCACACTTGTTTACTCTCTATGACAAACTTTAGTTTGTTGGTTTCGGCGCTTTTGGGCGAGCGTTCCTCACAGGGAAACGGTGTGACTTCTGCTCGTTTTTACACCACCACCAAAGATAAACAAATAAATAAAAATGCCAGTGAGGAAAAAACAGAGAGCGATAAAGCTGGTAAGATTTCTAATTAAACACAAAAAGATGACTCAATCGCGGCACTGGGGTCATGTGACATCGTTTTGTCTTTTGTTCCCCTTTTAAAAGGATCCTGGAGAGGGTGCGAGGACTATAAACAGACAAAAACAGACGAACAAACACGGAGACTACGTTACCAGAATGAATGGATAATGGAGCTCTGTGATCTGTGTGTCTTTAAGCTCGAGCTGCTGGTGTGTTTTGATCTCCGTCCTTCCGTATAAATCTCTCATGGGTGATGTAACGGGGGTTCTCCATCACCGCTTACAGCATGCACGTCGTCGCCACCGTCACCCGAACGAGTGACCACCTGACCTCCGTCTCTCCAGGACGCCGCAAGGCTTAACATTAGTCCTGTGGTTGTGTGTGTGTGTGTGTGTGTGTGTGTGTGTGTGTGCGCTTGTGTAATTTGGAGCTGTGTTGGTTGGCTGGTTGAGTGCAGTAAGGGCAGGTTCGTTAGTTAGCCGGGGTTTAATGAACCCCCCGGGGTTAGACACGGCTCCTCTCCTAATTACACACCCTAATAGGTCCATAGGGTTCAATCAGGTCTTCACTGGATACAATAGGAAAGTATTGGAGTAAACACTATTACACTGGACCCCTGAGACCCCGGCGGTAAATCACTGAGCGCTAATAACGGCACTGAGCGGAGAGCTAAAGAGATAAACATGTGATAAGGAACACATTTTCATGAAATTCAAGGAATGTGTAGGAAAATATCTCGCAAATGTTCTCCAGGTTTATCTGCCGCATCAGGATGGAAGGAAGCCCGCTCGGCCGGGATCCTTCAAATTCTTCCCCGTTCAACTGTTTTATTGCGGCTACGAGTCTCATTCTTTTGTAAATCAATCATGATCAATCTTTTACGTCTTCATTCACCAGAAATTTCATCACAAAAAAAAAAAAAAAAAAAGTAGGAAGTAAAAAGCAAGAAATAGGAAGCAAGTAAAAAGCATTTTGGGAAAATGCCAAACTTTGAGTAACGGTCGAGAAAGTCCTCCCTGTTTACACCGCTTCCCATACATACAGGATTCCGATTTGAAATCTCTTAAAGAGTGATTTTGGAGAGAGAATGATCATTCCATGACCTAGAAGAGAAAGGCATAAAGATTTTAATAGAGCTGTAATGAGGACGAGGGATTCTCTGCAGGGATGCACAGCGATATGTACAGACGTATGCAGAGAGAACAAGGAATATCTGCCGATCTTGTTGTTTTCATGAATAGCAAGAATGAGGAGAGTTCGTACTGGAACGAGGAGAAGCTCGGTGTGCTTGAGGAGAGGCCCGCGACTGCGAGGAGAGCGTGCCGAGAGAGAGAGAGAGATCGATCCTAGCACCACAGAGAGAGAGTATTAAAAGAGAGACAGCAGAAATGCTTTTATTTTTAGAAATGTACGTACTGTATATATATACTTTTTTTTTCTCTCATAAATAGTCCATGGAAAGAATTGACATGTTAAATGAGTCCGTAGCTATTCGTTGAAATGTAAAAGAGGATTAGAGATTTTGAAGCCGCTTTTTCTTTACTTTACATTACTTTACTTGTTGGAATCCAGTATTGTGACTCAACAGCTGTGAGACTCATCAGGGAAAAGGCTTCACTTTGCTATTGAGCATAAAGACTGGACTTTGGAGCGATGGAAAAAGGTGGTCATGTGACCTGATGAGTCCAGACCGAGTCTATTCCAGAGTGATGGGCGTGTCAGGGTGAGAAGGGAAGCGCATGAAGCGATGCTCCCATCATGCATAGCGTCCACTGTACGAGCCTCTGGAGACAGCGTTGTGATCTGGGGTCGCTTCAGTCGCTCAGGTCGAGACTCAGCAACGTTATGTGGAGATAAAATCAAGTCACATGACCACCTGAATGTACTGAATCACCTGAACATCACATCTGTGGAGGGTTTCTTCTCCACTGATGGAGCGGAAATATTCCAGGAATGTGAAAGAGTGGCTCTGGAATCATGAGGAAATATTTTAACCAGACACCACAGTGTGTGTAATCACAGATAACCGTGACTGAAATAAATCATATAGCGTGTGACTCTTTTTTTTCTCTTTTTTTATTCATTATTCTATCACTCTGAGACCTGTAAGGACGATGTTTGCTGAAAAGCCACAAAACAAAAAATTGTTTCAAGTTTCCTCAAATGATATTGAAAAGGCTATTTTTGTATCACTGAGAGTGTTACAGTAAGTGTGTACTTGCATGCGAAAGCTCCAGGGATGATAGAGAAGCACATTTGATCACCTGGTGGTCAGGATGGGCATTGCAATTTACACAAATGCGAAACACACACACACACACTTGCACACACACACACTTGTACACACCTGTCACTGCCTGTCTTTGTGCCATTTAATCACAAGCGTTAATTTTTCCACTTTTGTCCGTGTTTTGTTTATTTTAAGCCTTGAGGTGGTTTCATTCATCAAATTACGGCATGACGTCGCGCGAAACCTCGAGCCGTAACCCATCGGATTCGACAACATCCATCATTCATGCAAATGAAATAAAATTGCGTGTGTGAATGCAAGACGGATTTGGACATGGAGATATTTATAGATTTTGAAGAAGGTGTGTGAAGTTCTGAATGAAGTCATGGTGAAGTCAGGGCGTGGCCGGGTTAGCATGTGTAGCAGTACGGTCGCAGGACATGTTTAAAAAAAAAAATTCTCAAAATTTGTGAACAAACTAACAGAAAAAAAAAGTGCCCCAAACTGCCTGAACACATACCAGGGCGTGGCCTTTGAAATGGTAGGATAGCAGCACAAACTCATACTGTACCAGCTATGCATTATTTCACTCACTGGTGTAGCTTTGGCTTGCTACTGTAGGTTAGGGTTTCTGTGGGAGCTTAGCTTTGCTAGGTTAGCTTACCCTACTTGTATACTTTCACCCTAAAAAAGGCTACTTTTATTCAAAACGCTTAGTATTCAATACGGTACATTCTGTTTCATTTCATTTTATTTTATTTATTTTGTTTTATTTTTTATATTTTTCCTATTTATTACTCTTTCCTTTCCTCCCGGATAACAACTGTGAGCAACTGTAACCAAGAATTAGCAATTTCCCTCTGGGATTAATAAAGTTCTTTGGATCTTGAATCTTTTGAATCTTAGCTTCCACCAGAGTGATTAATAGCCACCCAAAAGCACTGAAAAAGTTTTATTTCCCTTACACCACAGGGTTTTGCCATAGTGATGGTAAGATGAAGCTTCGTTTGTGTTTCGCCTCTTCCCAGCCAATAGATTCGCCAAA
>CM059214.1:1796071-1833571 GCA_030347435.1 Clarias fuscus
CAGTCTTCCCAGGAGTGGACCTCCGGACACATGCACCCCAAGGTCAGACCATGCAATGCTCAGAGAAATACAAAAACTCCAGAGCTACATCTCAGACCCTACAGGCCTCAGTGAACACGTCGAATGTTCAACACCAAGCCCGAGGGGTCCAGGGGGAAGAACACGCACAGTACAGTGAGCACGACTGAGGTTCACAAAACTGCACAAAGCTTCCGGAACAAGATCCTATGGACAGTCGAGACCAAAGACGAGTTGTTTGGAAGGAGATCATAGTCGACTCAAGTAAGGCCAGAGTACTGTAGAGGCGAACGAGAGGTTAGATCTGTCCAGCGGATTTCATAGGTTGGTTGAAATCGAATGATGCGACAGGACAATGATCCGAAGCTCGACGATAAATCTACAAATCAGGAAGGCTGAAAAATCAGGGTTTTGGAATGGAAGTCCAGACCCCAACACAACTGAAATGCTGGTGCGGGACCTTAAGAGAGACGGACCAAAAAACCTCAATGGACTGAAGCAATGTTGTCCAGAAGAACGGATTAAAACGATGCGATAAAGTCATACAGGAAGCTTTAAGTTACTGGTCATTGCTGCTAAAGATGGATCTACAAACTGCTAAATCTACAAATTGGGGTCCCTAGTATTGCACACATGGCTTTGCTTTTTTGGTTAATTCTTGTTAAATAAATAATGTCACGGTGAAAAAAAGTTATATGTTCTTCATTTGAAGTCTAATTGACCTAATACTGAGACCTGCTGTAATCAGATGATAACTATATTACATAAAAAAACAAAACAAAAAAAAAACAACAACATATAATTAAAAGAAGGGGCACAAACTTTTAAACCCAGCTCTCTCTCCCTCGCTCATATATAAAGTAAACGCACTATCTGCACTAATAAGCAGGGTTGGGCAGGATGCTATTTAAGTAGGTTTTGCAGTCTGGTGCTATTTCTGGATCTCAGTCCCCAGCCAGCGACCTTGTTTTAGATTTAATCCTGAGTCCAGGCTGTGAAATTTGTTCCTACTGAAGGTGTAAATGTGTCAGTGTGTCGCCATATTTACTGCAGCCTTGTGACTAAACCGCATCATTAACAGCCAGAGTGTCGAGGACTCGAAACGCCTGTTAATAATGCACGCGTTACGGAGCAGCGAACGGCCCCCGTGTCCTCCACAACCACACGCAAAGGGTGTAATTAAGGAAAGGAATGTTTGCAAAGATGTGCGATGCCATGGTAACACGCGCGTCTCGGCGGAGGAGAGACTGCAGAGGGCAGATGTGGATGTAAATGAAATACGTTACTAACTTTCATTATCAGAATGAAAACATTTTTAAGCAGAAGCCGGATGCAAATTGGCAGAGATGCAACTCCTACGAGCGGGACTGTAAATCAGGAGCGCAGAAGAGAAGTCTGGGTACGAGTGCATACGAGACTAAAGAAATTTATATACAGTGTATATTTCATTCATCTTCAATAGTGCTTATGCTGTGTACCATTTATCTAATCTGCATGTCATTTAACATTTCACATGAGGAAACCGGAGGAAACCCACCAAGCACGGGGAGAACATGCAAACTCCATGCACACAGAACCCGAGGTGGGAGTTGAACCCGGACCCTGGAGGTGCGCGGCTAAACTGCTAACTACAAGCCCACCATGCGTCCACAGGATACAGAGCATCCGCTAGCTTTTCTGCACTTTTCTGGTCACTTTCAAAAACTTTCAGAATTACATGGTTCTAGATTATAAGTTTGTAAATAAACTTTTTTTTTTTTTTTCCATTTTACTTAGAAATGCTCACAAATCATGTCAAGTCCAGTGGGTTTTAATCCTCATTCCTATTACGTGAGATGGCAATAAATACACAACGCAATACACAAAATACTCATTCCTTTTCTCCAGACAACACATCATGACATGATTAATTTATTTTCTCAATGTTTAATGAGATTAATGTTTCAGGGTCAGTCCTATTTATTTACCCATAGTGCACTTGAACTTCAGATCGATTGCAGATTTCTACCCAAAAGACTTACTTTCTTAAATTCCAATCGAATCGATTGACTGTGTGTCGTCACTGCATAGGAGATACGATTATACCACCTTGGACCCTACCTACCTAGTGCACTCATTCACAGTCCATTACCCAAGGGCGACATTTGGTAGAATTTAAATAAACTGGAATTATAAATAGGAATTAAAACAACCTTGACGTTATTTACAGCTTCCGCCATGCATGCACGAGTCTGAGCGCATGGCAAACCCTCGGTCGACCCGGACTCTCATTCTTCACCAAGTGACTGTAGATCTTCAGTCTATTTGTGTTTTTGCATGCTCTGCTACCTTACACAAGGTTCTGCGTGTAGCTTTGGATAATAACCTAGAACGGCCCATTAGTGCCAAGGCTGCCCTGAGAAAGATCTCACTGTATTTTCACGAGAAGTTCTTTAATGTTCTTTAATGTATGCAGTGGTATGCTCCATCAGTCAGCAGGAGATGGTTTCTGTGCTGGGATATGAAATGGAAAAGGCTCCAAGGCTGCAAGTGTGGACAAATCTCCAGCTCCGTCAAGCACTTTTCCGTTCCCAGACCCCCCCCTGGCCGGTCAGGCACAAGGGAGGGAAAGACTCTACTTCCTGTTGTAGGGGATCACAGAAATTTTGGCCAATTTGTTGGTATTGTGAGTGTACAGTCGTGGCCAAAAGTTTTGAGAATTACATAAACATTGGAAATTGGAAAAGTTGCTGCTTAAGTTTTTATAATAGCAATGTGCATACACTCCAGAATGTTATGAAGAGTGATCAGATGAATTGCATAGTCCTTCTTTGCCATGAAAATTAACTTAATTCCGAAAAAAAAAAAAAAACTTTCCACTGCATTTCATTGCTGTCATTAAAGGACCTGCTGAGATCATTTCAGTAATCGTCTTGTTAACTCGGGTGAGAATGTTGACGAGCACAAGGCTGGAGATCATTATGTCAGGCTGATTGGGTTAGAATGGCAGACTTGACATGTTAAAAGGAGGGTGATGCTTGAAATCATTGTTCTTTCATTGTTAACCATGGTGACCTGCAAAGAAACGCGTGCAGCCATCATTGCGTTGCATAAAAATGGCTTCACAGGCAAAGATATTGTGGCTACTAAGATTGCACCTAAATCAACAATTTATAGGATCATCAAGAACTTCAAGGAAAGAGGTTCAATTCTTGTTAAGAAGGCTTCAGGGTGTCCAAGAAAGTCCAGCAAGCGCCAGGATCGTCTCCTAAAGAGGATTCGGCTGCGGGATCGGAGTGCCACCGGTGCAGAGCTTGCTCAGGAATGAGGCCAAGACTTTTGGAAGATGGCCTGGTGTCAAGAAGGGCAGCAAAAAAGCCACTTCTCTCCCAAAAAAAACATCAGGGACAGATTGATCTTCTGAAAGTGCGAATGATCTCGGCGGCGGATTTGAATTTTGGGAATTTATTACATCTAACCTCGTATTGAATAAATGCTTTTCTCACGGCTTTCTTTCTGTGTTGCTGGTTTGCTTGTTTGTTTTGTGTGTTTGCTCTTTTTCTGGACTTTCGTGTTGAGTTTTGTTCCAGATCTCACTTCCCAGCATGCACTTCATCTCACATCGCTCGGTCACATCTGCAGTCACTCGTTCTTTCATGAGATGTTTTATGTATCATCTCATGGACAATGTATTTGCACGACCCCAACTCATTATCAGCATATAGGAGTGTATTGTTGTTAATTTATGGTGTTCATTTATTTGTCTTAGCCAGTCAGCTATGACAATAAAAGCCTACTCGACTTGATGTGACGTTTTGTCTTGCGTTTGTTCAGTTCCTCAGTTCTCTGTGCTTCTCCTAAGCTAATGCTAGTTCCTAGTTCTGTTTTTTTTTTTTTTTTTTTCCAATAAAAGCACACCTGCACTTACATCCTGCCTCCTATCCATCCCTGACATTTATAGCATATACTTGTGTTTTTTGTCCGATTCTCTTCTCCCACTGAATCAGAGTCTCTGGGTGTTAAGGATCAAGTGGAGTCCATTTTTATTGCTTAACTCCTACGCTTCTTACAAACACGACTGCTACCTCTGCCGGCCCGTTTTTATTTCACACAATTTCTGCCTTTTTTTTCCTTTTTTTCACCAGAGACGTTATCAGGAGACTGTAGCGACGTAAAGCTTGTTTATTTCACACACACTCTATTAAATCACCGAATTAGCTTTTCAGAGACTAAGTGAAGTCAGTGGCTATGCTATGCTATTTGATTTGTCAGTTTTAGCTTCATTCCTCACACAACAATAGGAAGGATTTAACGTTCCACCCATTATTTTGTCCGCGGTAAGGTCTGGAATCCAGAACTCACCGAACCGCGGGTTTATTTAAAGCACCTCGAGGACGTTATGCAGCATTAAAGTGCACTGGACAGCTTCTCCGACCTTACGAAGCGTTGTAGAAACGTCTCGGACAGGTTGATGCCCCGTGTTGCCTTCGGGAAGAACATGTCCATACCTGTAGAGGACCTTTATTTCTGGCAGTGCGATAGAACGTCGTGTGGATGCAGGAGACAGATGAATGACCCCTGGATATGACGGATAAGCCGAGATGCCTCACCGCTGTAATAACACATCGCACGGCATCAAGCCTGAGCTCCTGTATCCGAGTGAGCTTTACAGAACATCTCTCCGTGGGCTGGAGTTCAGGAAGAGACGTTAGAAAGGTCTGAGTGTGAACAGAAATCTTCTCAGACATGACATTTACTACGGCGCCCCGTGACAAAATCAGAGATGACATCATCCATCAAATGTCAGATGGTTATGTTCCGAAAGCTCTGGTCCTGAATCCTCCCGTTGCAGTTTGTAACATTACACTACAGCTCTGGTGAACTTCTGGATTCTGGATTCTGACCCGTCAGAGGGTGCTGATTAATATATGAGGGGTGTTCAAGTCAAAGCGGGACTACAGATGTGTGTGCAGAGTAACTGAGAGTAAACCACGTATGGATTGTGTAGTGGTTGCTCCATACTGTATAAATGATCATTTATTGTTGAAGTTTTCTGTGATTTATTCAGACGTTATGGAAGGAATCTCCAGTGTCAGCACTCTGTAGCAGTCCATTATAACAGGATAAAACACACAGCTACGTAAAACGACGATGGAAATCATAAAAACGAGGAATGAACCACTGCCGTAATGTGCTGTTACAGTAAAATCATCAGTCTTGGCGTGACATGGTGTGTTTCAATCTGTATTTAAGGAATGTGAACACAGAAACGTCCTCTTCGCTTGGAGTTTGATGGGTTTTCTGACACATGAGAGGATTAGCAGCACATTTCACTTCATTTTCATTTTATCTCCCGGAAAGTGTACGCATAAATTCAATTAAATCATGACAAAAAAACGTTACGATAAGTGAACATTAGTGTACATATAGATATACTGGAGCAGAATGTCATAAAGTGATGAGATGAGATGGCTCGAGGCCATAAACGCCTTCGAGTGAAGACATTAGAGGATGCATTATATTTTCCGCATATCAGCATGATTCTATACGCACATTGATGTGAATTAGCTATATGTGCGTGTGCGTGCGTGTGTGTGTGTGTGTGTGCGTGCGTGTGTGTTTGTATGCTTTCTGCACAATGCTGAGATACGTTTAAATGAGCTGATCTTTAATCTCAACGCCTACAGATTCCTCATCACTCAGAGAGAGAGAGAGAGAGAGAGAGTGAAAAGAAAGGCTGTAAAGCTTGTCCATTTCATTCAAAGTCCTCAACACACACACACACGCGCACACACACATACACACACACACACACCCGCGGTATAACCTAAAGGTGAACACACATGGATGTTGATCTAAGATCTCATACGTTCATAGTAAGATAAAGAACTGAATTGTGATTTAGCTCCACCCCTGCCCATTATGACTCTGCCCCCTTTTGGCTCACTCCGCCCACTATTGTATGACAGTAGTTAGGTATTTCATTCAAAATCGCCATGACGTGATCAAGATGTGAGTCAAGACATGTAGCAAAAAAACAATCATTATTATTGTTATTATTATTAGTCGTACACACACACACACACACACACACACACACACACACATTGAAAGAGCAACAAACAGCTAGACAGACAGACAGACAGACAGACAAATTGAAAGACAGACAGATGAACAGCTAGACAGACAGACATACAACCAGACAGACAGACAACCAGACAGACAGACAACCAGACAACCAGACAACCAGACAGACAGACAACCAGACAGACAGACACACAGACAGACAGACAACCAGACAGACAGACAACCAGACAGACAGACACACAGACAGACAGACAACCAGACAGACAGACAGACAACTAGACAGACAGACAGACAACCAGACAGACAGACACACAGACAACCAGACAGACAGACAGACAACTAGACAGACAGACAGACAGACAGACAGACAGACAACCAGACAGACAGACAGACAACTAGACAGACAGACAGACAACCAGACAGACAGACAGACAACTAGACAGACAGACAGACACACAGACAGACAGACAGACACACAGACAGACAGACACACAGACAGACAGACAGACAACCAGACTGACAGACAGATGTCTCTCTGCCACCTTCGTCTGTTCCTGCTCTCCCTGCTCTGGAGTAGACGAGCGGTTCCCCTAACAGGCGGTTCCAGCTCTCCGGGGCTCTGCGCTCCCCTCCCGTTCGCTCCGTTCCCTCTCTCAGGACCATGATAATGAGAAATCAGAGGTGTTGAGACAGAAAAGTGGAAGTGGCCTTCACACCTCCACAACCTGCTCCGAGGCTCCGAGCCGGAAAAAGCCTGACGTCAGAAAATGAACAAAAAACCAGAAGAAAGGACTGGATCTTTGTTGTGGCGTATAATAGGTCACCTGTTTGGCTCATGAAATTTTCCGCTTGAGGAGGCAGGAAGTGAAGTGGAAACATGAGCGAGCCACGCAAGAGAGACACCCGCGCACATTCTGAGAAAAGGAAATGTTCCTCTCAGTGGAGTCGCAGTGATGGAACTGCTCACACATCTATTAGCATAAGGCCTTGTTTTAGCTCTCATCACTTAACGCTCTCTCTCTCTCTCTCTCTCTCTCTCTCTCTCTCTCTCTCTCTCTCGCTCTCTCTCCATGTCTCCTGTATTTCACACAGCACCACCCACCTTTTTTACACCTTTCTGTTATTTCTCACCTCTTCTCCCATCATGTGAGATGCCATATTTAAAGAGGACACTCTGGGCGTAGCTCTGGGTTGGAATGTAACACTCAGGTTTGGTGAGTGTTGGTGTCAGTGAGATACTAGATGTACAGCAGCATTGCCAGGATGATTACAGCACGACCTCGAGTGTGATATCGCTTTTATATAAACACTATTTATTATCAACAGATTATGATTTTTTTATATATATGAGCAGTTATTTTGCTCCATCCACGACCCTTTCCAGAACTAACTGCGACCGGCGGTGCTGGTGATTGACAGTTAGCGAGCGACAGTTAGTGTAATTAACAGGGTGAAAGTAGTTTTCTACTCTTACTCGTACCATGTGGCCATGTGTGTTCCTGCTGAAAGTGCTTCTGTGACTGGGTGTGAATGTGGGCGTGGTCAGGCAGCTGCTCTCTCCTCAGTACTGCGGACCGAACAGACCCACTCTCACCCACGCCGAGACACACAGATAGTGTCATTAACCGCTGGACAACACCTGGGACACGCCCAGTCATACAGATAGTTACACATCACAGTGCTGTTACTGTCTGTTATCAGCACTCGTGGAATAACGCCTCTCGTCCAATCAGATCACTCGCTCAGAACTAACTGTTGTATAATTTAATATTTTGCATTATTTCTACACTGTAACTCAACTATAAACATATTCTCATTTCAACTTCAAATATGATCTCATTTTAAACCTCGTGATTTTATTTTGAATGCATTATTATTCTAACAAATTATTTAAAATATTGTCTCATTTAACAAATTATCCTTTAAAAAATCTCATTTTGAATTAGTAAATTATTATTACAGAATATTGTAATTTTATATAGATAGATATTGTATTATTATTATTATTATTATTATTTCATACCTTTTTTTTTTCATCTGCGTTAAGACAGATTTTTAAGTATTGGCACCCCATGGCTGGTGTAGAGGGTAAAAACCCATGAACCCATTGCTCAGTGTTTGTTTTGTTTGTTTGTTTGTTTGAATAAGATAAAACTGAAAGTAAACTACTTTAGTCATATGGGACTCAACAGGATAACCTCATGGGATTTTTAAACTCTAGCTTTGGTTTTCACTGTAGATTGGCCTTCAAATCGTGGATCGTGGTTTTACGAAGTTATACACACGCGCGCCAGAACATTTCAGAAAATGTTATTGTGACAGTCGTTATGAATCAAACATATCAAATAAAAAGATAAAAAATATATATATATAAAAAAAGCAGAAAGAGTAACAAAGTGCCGCTCAAGTCATTGAAGCTTTGAAGACATTGTTGCCTGGCAACGAGTGAGGATGTCAAGTGTGTGCTAGTTAGTAATTAAGACTAGCAATGTGATGCTTTAGCAACATAGTCCTCAGGTTGCACATTACCAGGACGTTATTGATTTGAACTAAAATTAAGATGTAATTACACTTTAAGAGTTGAAGCCGTCGGCCTGATTTCAGCCCCGAATGGTTTTATAATAACTGAGAATAAACTGCAGCGATCTGACGCCTGGACGATCGGACAGTTTCCTGAAATATTAGCCGTCTGTCTGCAGGGTGAGCAGGAACATGAACTCGCATCAACATGTCTGCACACACACACACACACACACACACACACACACACACACACACACACACACACACACACAAGTCTTCACAACACTTTCTGAGTTTCTGTTCAGAGGAACTCTACATAGTTTTTTCCTCTTTTGACACGCGGATTTGTCCTCAAGGCCTCGGATATCCTGTTAGAATAAAACTTTATTGGAAGCTCTAACGCGTGTGTGAGTTTCTAAACACGTCACACTCTGTGAATAAAAGTGTCTCTCTGTGTGTGATTTGAAATGTTTTCCGTCTCTAGTCCGATCTCTGGGTTTAATGTCTGAGGCTCAGACTTGCTCTGGAGTATCTGGAGGCGTTTCCTTCCTCGCGGTCCGAGCTGTCACTCGCACGCCTTCACTAATTCACTGGTTAATTTGCGCTGGAGGAAGAGTTTGATTATGTTGTCAGGGGGAGAGAGAGAGAGAGAGAGTCAGGCTGGTCTCTATGCTCATGTGGAGACGCTCACACGCCTTCACCACTGCTTTACTTTGTACCGTTTTGCTTTTTGCTTTTATCTTTATTAGTTTGTTTTATGTTCCTCTTGTTTTATTTAAATGCAAACCTTCAAATGTTTGATATCTTTTGATTGTACACTTCAGGCCCACTTTTGTTATATTTATTTATTAGTTATTATTTTTTTATTTATTCTTCTTTTACTTTTTTTTTTTTTTTTTTTTTTAAATGTCGAAATAGAAACAACTTAAATATTTTTTGTATTAAATATTTTTATTTTTCTGTCTTTAGGGTCTTCTGGAGAAACCGACTCTCTGATGTGCTCTGATTTAATACCTAAAAGATTAAAGTGACTCTCAGTGACATTCTCTCTCTCTCTCTCTCTCTCTCTCTCTCTCTCTGTCTTTCTTCCCTTCTGTCACTTTTTCTTTCCTTTTTTTCCCTCATATATTTCTCTCTCTCTCTGATTTGCTCTGACCTTTTTCTCCATCTTCATCCCATCTGCCTCCCTCTTAATTTCTCCATCTCTTTCCATCTTTTACTTTTTCTCTTACACCCCCCAATCCATATTTTTCTCCATTTCAGGTCTGTTCCTTTTTTTTTTTATTTCTGTCCCTTTCCCTCCATCTTACTCTCCATTGGTTTTCCTTCTATCTTTTCTCTTTTTTTCTCATGTACAAATTTTTCACTCTTCCTTTTTCTTATTGTCTCTTTCTCTCCATTTCTATCTGTTGCTTCCTCCAGCTTTCTCTTAGACAAACTTTGTTTCATTTCATCTGATCACTTGGTCCCTCTTAATTTGTCTGTCCATCTCTCTCTCTCTCTCTCTCTCTCTCTCTCTCTCTCACATTTCTGTCTGTGCCCAAAAAAACAAACTCTCCAATGTTTTCTGATTTAATACATGAAAGATTAAAGTGACTCTCAGTGATGTTCTGTTTCTATTTCTTTTATTTTAATTCATTACCAGTTTCTATCAGAATTTTGAAATCCTCTCTCTCTCTCTCTCTCTCTCTCTCTCTCTTCTACACTTTCTCCAGCTCTGTCCATCACCTTCTCTCCCTCTCTCTCCTTCCGCCCATCTCTCTCTCTGAGTTGATTTATTAATCTCTCCATGCCGTGTGTATCGCCTTCGCAAGCTCCACCGGCCACTGCAGTGAGAGGACGGGCCGGTTTCCATGGCAACTGAGAGCCCAGACCTGACTCTGTGTATGAGCACGAAAAGAAGAGAGGAGAAAAAAAACACAAGGCGAGCGGGAGAGAGAAAAGGAAAGATGTCTTTTCATGAAGGCTGAGGACATTAAAATGCCATTGTCACAGTATAACACACACACACACACACACACACACACACACACACACACACACACACACACACACACACACACACACACACACACACACACACGTGCGCACACTCTGTACCGTCACTTCTTGAAACACAAAAGTCTGTTATCTGGTAATTATACAGCACAAGCCTCATGTTTTAGTCCTCAAACCCAAAGGAAGAGTGAATGAAATAAAAAGAAAGAAAGAAAGAAATTTGTTATTTCTGAAATAGAAAAAGTCCTAAAGTCGATCCCTGAGGCACTATATGCCATTATTTTACTGTATATTTCACTGATGTGGAACAACAACAACAAAAACTACAACAACAACAAAAAAAAAAACACAACAACACAAATGTTTATGAAGGTTACTTACCACTTAATAATATCTAGATCAATATTATGTTACATTACAGTATATTTATGTAATAAAACAAACACGACAGAATGTAATGACAACACTTTTTTGTGTTTATAACAGGAGTGCATTTTCTTTGTCCTTAGTTTTCAAAGGTAGTGAAAACACCCTTAAAAACAACCAAAGAAACAAAAAGAAATAAAGTTTTAGACTGAAATTTGTAGACTTTTCCTCAGGTGAACAAACAAACAAACAAACAAACAAAAATGTATAGATTAAAAAAATTTTTTTTTCTTTTTCTTTTTCTTTCTTTCTTTCTTTCTTTCTTGCTTCTTTAGTTTTTTGTACTACTACTACTACTAATAATAATGTAATAATAATAACAATAATAATAATAACAACAACATTATAAAAATATATAAAAAATAGCAATTTTTTTTGACATTCTGAAAGAGGATTTCTTTTCTATTTCAGAACGTTAAATTCTGTCACCAAAAAAAAAAAAAAAAAAAAAATCAATGGATGAGTAATGTACACCATAAACATTTAAAATCATACTTATAAAAACAACAACAAGAACAACTAAAATATCACATGAGTCTACCTTTGGAGTTGTAAGACACACAGTTAAAAATTTTGTCAAGAGACAGTGAAGCGTGGCATTAACGCGTGTCCTGGGTGATGGTGGGTGAGATGCTAAGTGGCTAATGCTAAGTCCAGTTGTGAACAAGGTCAGAAACTGAATGATTCATTCATGCTCTCAACACTAATTAATCTGTAAATCATTTAACTACAGCGACCACACGATTACTGCAAAACATCTGAAACAGTCGGAAAAGATTCCGATACACAAACGACTCGCAGGAAGATTTTGCCTGGAAATAAATGCATTAGAGGACTGATGTAATAAAAGTGTGTTTCGGTTTTCCTCCTGTGGAAACCGTGTACGCTGTAATCACTGGAGACGCTACACTGTGTAATCACAGACGCTACACAATGCCAGGTGTACACGGCTGTACGTCTCAACTGTACACACGTGATCCGTATAATTCATGTGATTATAGAAAACAGATTATAGAAAGTCAGGCTTTGATTGTCTAAAAGAAGAGATTAGAGTCTTACCTGCCGTGACCAGCGCAGCAGCATGAAGGAAAGGAAAAGAGAGAATGACAATTAAAAGTGAAATCACAAACAGATTGGAAGCTTGAAATAAATATCGATTTTGCATCAGGGTGAAGCGAGCACGTTCGCTCGGCCCACAAATTCTTTTTAATGACGGCTTCTGGGAGAAAAATCTTAAAAACAGCACGTTCACCGAGCAACTGAATAAACTCTGGGACTGGCGCGTGTGTGAGGTACGGGTTTATTTCAAATATTATTCTCAGAATGAAAGAATAATATGGAGTAATTGTGGAAATAAATATAAAATAATTAGTTTTTATAATAATGAAGAATGATTATGTGACATATGAACAAACACTCAATAGGTCTAGGGGGGCCTGGAGCCTATTCCAGCCGGGGTGCACCCTGGACACACACACACACACACACACACACACACACACACACACACACACACACACACACACACACACACACACACACACACACACAAACACACACACACACTACGAGCAATTTAGCCTAATCTCCAGTGGACTGTGGGAGGAAACCGGAGTACCCAGAGGAAACACACCAAGCACAGGGAGAACATGCAAACTCCACACACACACAGACGAAAATTTAATCTGGCCAGGAATGAAACCCGGCCCCTCGAAGGTGCAAGGCGACAGTGCTGACCACTTCACTACCATACCACCAAACATATGAACAATAGAGCTGAAATAAAAGTTCATAATAATAATAAAATAATAACATCATAAAAAGAAATAATAATAATAATAATAATAATAATAATAATAATAATAAAAATAATAATACGATAATAATAATATCATAAAAAGAAATAATAATAATAATAACAATAATAATAAAAATACTAATATCATAAAAAGAAATAATAATAATAATAATAATAATAATAATAATAATAATAATAATAAAAAGGTAAAGAAAATAATTTTAGATGTATGGTAAAATCTGGAAGAAAAAAATACAATAAATTATTGTATAAACTATATATCTACGTATATATTAACAATAATACATTAAATAACAATAATTAAAATAATAAAATAATACATTAAAATAAACAAACATTTAAATAAACTAACAAATAAACAGTGAAGACAATAATAAAAAAATACTACTGCTACTACTCATAAAAATGATAAATTAAACAAAAATTATTAAAATGATAAAATAATAAATTCAAATAATAAATAAACTAACAAATAAATAACAGTAACAACAATAATATAACAATAAACTCAAATAATAATAATAATAATAATAATAATAATCATTATTATACAAAAAATAATAATAATAATTAATAATAATAATAATGATGATAATAATAATAATAATAATAATAATAATAATAATAATTAAAATTTTATTATTATTATTATTATTATTATTATTATTATTATTATTATTATTATCATTATTATTATTATTATTATTATTATTATTATTATTATTATTATTATTTGAGTTTATTGAGTTTTATTAGTGTTTATCTTTTTTTTCCATAAACAAGTTCACAGGCCATAAAACATATTTTTCCTTTCTCTTCATCCTGCTTTTTTTTCTCTATTTTTACAAAATAGCTTTTCTTCCTGTAAAAAATGTTCATACCAGATTTATGTAGATTTATGTAAAGACGTCCCAGAGCTCAGCGATACATTTTTTTCTAATTCCAGCGGCACAGCATGTGCTCTCCTTTTATCGTACAACATGTCTATTTTTTTTTTTTTCATTTCATAACTGCATCAATCTCTCGACGTCTTTCTTGTCGTTCTGTGCACATGCTTGATGATCAGCAGCCCTTGGCCCGTGGGACTCTATAAATCACGCTGGATTTACTCAGCACCATTAAAAATACCGCTGCTTCACATTCCATATCACAACACAATGTCTGCTTTGCCGAGAGCGATGTATGGAGTGATGAAAAACGACAGCGTTGCTCTGCTTCCTGCCCATAAATCATTCAGTATACGGGTACAGATGGAAAGTGAAAGCCAAAATGGAGCCATAGGAGGTGGCGGAGCGGTGCATTGTGGGTTGTGTAACATTTTTTCAGCCCTAAATGATGACCGAGTCGCCGTGGCTGAGTCAGCAGCATCCTGAAATGTGTTTCCACTGAAATAGTTCCGATGTGTTCAGTGGCTCAAGGTGTGTTCCCTGTTAATCCAGTGAAAAATTCCATCTTCTTTTTCTGCTAGCCTGACGTCACAACATTAGCGCTAGGCTCAGCTACAACGGTCTTTAAAACGAGATGGACTATTTCATCAGATTTAGCTTTTTGTAAAATGAGCTTTCGAATAATCTTAACACCTCTCTCGATCATTATTATTATCGATCGAACTTTGGAGGTCTGAGCCACCTCGGCCGGGATCGTTATTCACAGACGTACAGCCGCCTTTAAAACGTTTGCACTATCCAGATGTTTTACTGTCGTATTGTCTCATCGCCGCATTGTGACTGAAGTCTTCTGTAAATGTCGATCATTTTTACGCCTTCATTCTTGAGAAATTTCACCACAAGTCCTACGCCCACTCTGTCAAATCTGCATGTATTTATTTATTTTTTTTTAATGACGTACCTCAAGCAAAACTAAAATTGTTTTAAGACAGATTCCACACCAGAGCAGTGACACTGAGAGGTTATTAAAAAAATAAGATATGAAATGACCCACAGACTGTATTATGATGTGTGCTGTTAAGGCAACATGCCACACTGAAAAGAAGAAGCTTTATTGCATTGCCCTTACATCACATAAAAAAGTAATAAAAAGTCATCAAAATTAAAAACTTTTACTATTAGTAATCAAATCAAATTTATATATATTTTTTATTTATTTTAAATTTTCTTGTAGTTTATAACACAACTCTGTATTGACAATCTCATGAATGTCATTATATTTTATAATTTGTAATTAAAAATCCTGAAAAGCTTCAATAAATGTGGTTTTCACACCGTTCTCGATCCTGAGCTCAGATTACTGTGCATGTAAATGTTCACGTGTTCTTCTTGTGGCAATATGGGCTCCTTAAAGGTTCTCCGGTTTTCTCGCATCTCCTAAAACATGCTCAATGATGGACTGGATTTTTTTTTACATCTAACCGAGTGACAGAGGTGGAAAGTAACGAATGACATTCACTCGCGTTACTGTAACTGAGTAGTTTATTTTGTGTACTTCTACTTTTTAAAGTAGTTTTTAAAATCTGTCATTTTACTATTACTATTAAGTATGTTTTGTTTGAAGTTTTGTAATTCGCTACATTTTAAATCATATTCGCTACTGAGTAAAACAAATGAATGAAAATGTAAAAATAATAAAAATATTCTGCTTTGTATAAATGCTCCGTTGCGCGCGCGTGTGTGTGTCTCGTGTCCTGGTCGCGCGCCGCTCCAGACTCCACTCCAGGTTTCCTGACTGTTTCCCCACATCGGCATCTACCTGACCTTCCACACGGTCGCTTCCGCCCTGAGAGTGACGTCATCAACCAGCGCCACCAGATATAAACCGGAGAGAGACGCGGGAAAGAGGAGAGAGATTGTGATTCTGGAGTTTTGATATTTGCTTGTGTTTTCTGGTTTTGACTTTTTGCCTCCCATTGACTTTGATTATTGCTTTGCCCCGTTGGTTTGGTTGGTCTTTGTATATATTTGTAGATAATGTTACTGTATGTTTGTGCACTCACCAGTAGTAGGGGCGTGGCTGCCATTTATTTTGGGAAGAGGGAATTTATTCACTGTTTTTGGTTTAGGGAGTCAGAGAAGGGACCTGGATTTTTGTTTGTGTTGTTTTTTTGTTTTTTTTTGGCGTGTGTGTGTTTGTTTGTAAAGCAATACAAACCTCATTATTTCATCAGTTAATGACTGGATCTAGTTCTTTCTGCCATATCCCACCATTTCCATACAGTTTATAATAGAACCCTGAACCGTTCTCTTGCTGTTCGGCCGACACTAGACTGGGACGTAACGCCATATTTAAGTGACCACTTTGATTTTCAAGCACAAGAAATACAACAGCTTTATTATGCAAAGGTGTTTCTTCAGGCAAAAACAACTAGTGTGAGATTTATATCTGCCCCCCCCCCCCACCCTTGTTAAATAAATAAAAAAAAAACTCGGTAACTTTTACTCTGAGTAAATTTTTTTATGAGCTACTTCTTACTTTTACTTGAGTAGATTTTTATAATGGTAACTTTACTTGTACTTCAGTAAAATTTCCCTAAAGTAACATCACTTTTACTTGAGTACAAAATTATTGTACTCTTTCCACCTCTGAATATGTGTTATTTCACAGTTTTGAGAGAGAAAAAAATCAAGGATTTTTCTAGAATGTGGGAAATAAATCAGTAAACACAAAACACTGAATGAGAACGTGTGTCCAGACTGGTGTGTCTTTAACTGGGGCTGTATATCATTTAGGTCATAGATTAGCACAGTGTTTGCAGGATAAACTCTTTGTTCTCTGAAGGACTCGAGAGCTCTACTGCGCTGCGATTGGTTTGGCGAAGGAAGTTTTTCAAAACATAAATAAATAAATAAATAAATAAATTCAAAGAAGCATTGGATGCAATGACGGTCTGGACATGACAGGTGTTAATTACTTCGAAAGCATGTGGGACCGCGGGCTGGGCCACGTTAATCAAATAGCATGGATGTTAATTACTGATCTTCTTTCGACAAGAGTTGCTGAGACACAGATGATCCTCTGTGTTGCAGATGAGTTTGAAACTGTCTGAGTAAGCGCTGAAGCTCAGCTGGGGTTGCTGATGATTGGCAGTATATGGGCACGCTGGGCTTCTTGGGAATCTACCATGGCACCTAGTCAATTCCGAGTCGGAGATCCGCAGAGGACTTGACGATTGGTCGCGTTTCATTGTGAAGCTTTTGTGCTGTGGTAATTAGTGGGTAATCAGAACTAATTACACCCCTCATTTCTGCTAAGGTCATCTGATTCGAAGCGAAGCCTCATGGCTGAGATGAGCAAGCCAAGATTTCTGTCGAGATGAGACGGAGCAAAGCTCCAGAGGAACACCAGCAGGTGCCAAAGGCTTCCTGATTCTTCACATCTCCCCATTCTGAAGAAGTGATAAAAATTGCACCCCACTGTGCACCCGAGCCTGTCTGCCATGAGGGAAAATACTGGTTAGGAGAGAGATATTAAATGCAGCAGGAGATATGGCAATTTCCTGTCAAGGAGGGCTATCTGTGCTCTCACGTGTTGCCCTGGCTAGGTGTCACATGGCATTATTGGTCCATCAGAAGAGATAGCCCAAGCCTGCTGATTGAAGATGAGAGACTCACTCACAGGGTCAAGGGGGTGTCTGGAGCCTCTCCCAAGGGAACCAGGTGCGGTACACGTTGGATAGAGTGCCAGTCTGATACGCACTCACTCACACACGCAGAAAACCCACCAAACATGGGGAGAACATGCAAACTCCACGCATGTACACAGACCTGAGGCGGGACTTGAACCCTCAACCCTGGATATGAGAAGCAACCGAGCCAACCACTATGTCACTGTGCCACCCCAGGAATAAACAAAGAAAGTAATGCATCAATCATGATCGAGCTTAGGTCATACTCCTCCGCTCTCATTGTGTGAAGATACATGCTCTTCATAAAAAAAAAAATAAATAAATAAAATAAATGTCTTGATATGCACAACACTGCACCAGACAACTTTCCAAAAATCTCCAGGAAATTAAACCTAAATGTTCATTCACATATTCAAACACACACAGAGAAATTTTCTCGGTTTTAACTGCCACTGAGTCGAGTGATACAGTAGATGTTTGTCATGACGCTTCCCAGGCTGATGTACAGTACAGAACAGTACATTAAAACAAAACATCAAGAGTAACAGTGATGATGTGATGCGTCAAACAGGTACCATTCATTTCAATATGTAGAGGTTTGTTTATACGTTTAATTAACAATGAGGTTGATGACATCAAAATTGATCATTTTTCTACAGCAGCTCATCGCTAAGTGTTTTATTCTCCTTATAAAGCAGCAATGCATCCGTTATTACTGCCTACTGTTTTTCATTCGCATGATACTGAGTAATTCTGGATTCTGATTCGTAAGAAGGTGTTGATTGATTTTCTATTACGGCAGCTCTGACAATAGCGCGGATTTATAATAATCCACTTGTTCTAATAAGTGGTTGTTTCAATAACAGCAACTCAGTCAAAGAAAATGAGCATATGATGACATTTAATTAGTTGGAAGGAGTCTCCAGTGTCCGGGGTTTGACATGATGGTGATGGAGATCAGAGATAACGCTGTGACTTTAATGGCATTTTCACACTAGGCACGATTGATTTGGACCATTACCAGTAACGCTTACTGTACGTATACACTTGTGTATTTACACTCTCCCATACAGCAGGTGGCAGTATGCACCCACTTGGTTTGTGAACCAAGAGAAGAAGAGAAAGGGGAAGTTTTTTTCTTTTTTTTCTTTTAGGACTCTTTTTTTTTTCCTTCCTAATTTAGTCAAACCCAATTCCCACCCTCCATTAGGCCACGCCCCCATTAAGCCTACAACGATCAGACAGGGTGGAGGAAGACCCTCATGTTTCCTCTGAGCCATTGATCTGCGAGCTCACAGGCGCCCGGCTGTCTGAGGCTACAGCATCATCCGGGAATCGGTCTTGCGATCTCCGGATGATACGGCTAACAGTTTAGCGCTGTGCCTCTCGCGGAACCCTTGTGTTCTCACTGATCAAAATGACCCAGACTTTGTGGTCAAGAGTTCTCCGAAACGATTCCGCGCCCTAATGTTGAAAACACTTGTATGAGTTGATCACGACTTTAAGTTTAAATGTTAAATATAATTAGTATTATAAAGAAGATTGTCATCCTCGGGTAATCGCGGAGTGAACCGAGGCGACTTTACATCAATGCCGGCCATTTTTAAATACAGAACTGCACTCAGGTCACATCATGCATGTGCCAGAGAAATCCCTTGAACATGTCTTCCGCGCCACCTGAAGCAGAATTCTTCCTCTGCGTTGGCTTTTAATGCCTGGTGTGTCATTTACCTGTCAACCCGGCCCACGTCACACAGAGCTACACCAGAGATTACGCCGAGGAAGCTCTGAAAATGTTCAATCAAAAGCCTACGCTGTCAGATACGCGGGCTTGCGCGCAGATTTTAGATTGAGATCTGTGTCAGTCTTCCGTCTCTCCGGTACGTTATTCAGAGAAACGGCGAAAAGGGTAGCGCGGATCTTCGGATATTATTTCAGTCGTACGCTCGGTGCGGGGATTAGCGCGGCAGATTATAAACACGAACCTCTATTTCAGGCTTTTAAGCAAGCTCCAGATCAGCCCCGATATCCTCGGCTAAGATCATAAGCTGTGCCGTTTTGGCGAGTACACAAATCAGCAAAGTCATGAGTCACAGCTCTGTAAACAAATCCAGCGCGATAAGCTTACGTTTACACCCGCTAATCCCGGCTCGAAGGATACCGAGATCGATTTAAGCTACGAGGAAGAAAATATAAATATATATATATATATATATATATATATATATATATATATATATATATATAGTCTGCAAAAAGGGAAAGTAGTGTTTCACACTGAGGGAAAGTCTAAAGATGAGACTGTTGATCTGCTGATGATTTCCTGTAACAATGCGCTTCACCTCTGCGTGCGTCAGTATTAATCTGAGCTGGGAGCATCATCGATTCGGGCGTATCAGCATTTCCTTAAGACGATCCAAATTTCCCCGTAGCTCCTGCTGGGCCACGCCCCTTCAGACAACAGTAGAGCTGAGCAACAAGCTGGGGGAGGGGCTTCTCTTTTCTTATATGAGGTCACAATAAGGGGGGAATCTAATTGCTGTGTGGAAAAAGGACAAAACGCAGGGAACATTTCTTTTTGTACACACGCCGTGTCAAGTTTTTTTTTTTTTTTTTTTTTTAAATGCATACATGCGTCCTTCAAACTAATGCAGCAAGAACTTGTTTTACAGTAAAAGCTTTGATTACAGCTGAAGTGAGGCATATAACATGGTGTCATGCTGTTACAGGAAAATCGTCAGTGTGCCGTGTAGTGCGAAGTCAGTTGTTCTGTTCTAACAGCATGAAGTGTTTTTTTTTTTTTTTTTAAATATCCTACAATAATTTGCTAACAATCACAACATTTATTTATCAGCAAAGGGAAAATCTTTCTTTAATGCACTTTGAGTTCCATTTCATTCGTAAGGAGTCCCTGTTCTCATGGTTTCGTCCCGTCCTCGCTTGTGTTTTCCTCATGAACAGTTTGTTTTGTCTTATTTCCCTTCTGTCTCATTGCTCGGCGAGAAGTCTGGCCAAGTGCATTCAGGCTTCTCTGTGTGTTTTGGGTTCTGTGTTTACATCAGACGTGTAAACGTGCATTGATACAGACGCGCCCATGCTAACTTTTTCTTCAAAAGATGTTTGGATTATTTTTTGATGTGTTGTGATGATGTCATTTCCTTTAAATATACACGCTAAATAACAATAGTTACATTTTTGTTACGTTTTAAATATTTTCAGCAGTTCACAAAAAATCTAAGCAAACTGTTCATCTCACCAACACATGCACCTGTAAAAAACAAACAAACAAACAAACAAACAAACAAACACACAAACAAACAAACAAACAAACATAAGAAACTAAGTATTTTGTTTTTATACAGATATATAAAACTTGTCTCCCTCTGACCAATCAGAATCCAGAATTCGACAGCGTTATGATCTGCGCAGTCTTGTAGCCTACAGTATAATGTGTGTAGCTTCCCACCTGTGTATGCAACATTGATGGAGTGTGTGTATGTAAATGTGAACTCCATCACAGCCGGAGTCACGAGTCTGACGCCCGAGCGAGCCCGCTAACCCTGGACCGCTCGAGCGCAGGCGTGGAGTTTACGCCACTCCAGACAACACGTCTGTGGAAAGAATGAACGTAAACGAGGATGGACGTTCTGCCTGAATGGCAATTACGCCCTCCAACAATCTGCCTCCATTTATAGCAGCATAAATTGTCTCTCCCTTTTCTTTTTTCTTTTTTTTTTTTTCTTTATTTATAATTGGAATTTATTTTGCGCTCCATTTTCAGAGGCCGCATCCATCTCTCCGTCTCTCTCTAAGTATTTATGCAGACGAGAGCTCCCTCGAGGCCAGAGTCTCACATTACTTAGGCATTATTTATTTATTTATTTACTTTTTGGGGGGCAAAAATAAAAGAACAGATTAACTTATCCATAAAACACGAATACAATTTAGGACTAAACTGTGTCATTACAAGACTAGAACCGTTCTCTCTCTCTCTCTCACTCTCTCTCTCTCCAGCTTGTTTACCACTCACACACTCACAGTTAATGTCCTGCTGTAATCAGTGTTTTTTTTTTTTTTTTTTACTTTTGATGAGCGAGCTGGTGGAAATGCCCTGCAGATGATTTAGCCGCGCTCCCATGCTCTGAATAATCAGGCCACTAATGCACTAAACTGTAAAAGCTGTAAAAGCTATTGACCCGTGCAGAGAGAGAGAGAGAGAGAGAGAGAGAGAGAGAGAGAGAGAGAGAGGGGGATGATTGTGTGCATGACACATTAATCTCATATTAATGTGTCACGCAAACAATCAGCCCAAACAAACTGTGATCGAGGCCAGTAAACAGCACAAGATAAAATGTACCCCAGCCACTAAATCCAGGTCATCACTTAGAATAAATAAATAATACTAATAAAAAACTTTATCAGGGAGTTTTCCCCTCAGCACCGACGCCCTCGGCTCGTTCATCAGGAACAATCTGATCATTCTGATTCACACACATTCACATTTCATACACACTTCCAGCATTTCTTTTGATTGTGTAAAGCTGCTTTGTGACAATGACGATTATTTTAAAAACGCTAAACAAATAAAAATTGAAAGAAAAACCTTAGTTTATACAATCTCACAATCACTCAATCAATAGCAAGAAAAAATGTGAAACAAATTGACTCGCAAAATCTTTCTTTTTTTTTTCTCAATGAATCATTTTTGCACAAAAAAGTCTATATTTAATATTTAATAACAGGTCCAGAGCTCTGACTGATTTCTTTCTTTCTTTCTTTCTTTCTTTCTTTTTCTTTCTTTCGCATTTTTTCTTTCCCTTTGCTTTACCTCTTTATTGTTTTTCACATTTTCTTAATTTTTTGTTGCTCTCTTTTTATTCATTTCTCATCCTCTTATAATTTCTTCACTAAATTCTTCTTTCCTTAACTCTAATTTTCACCTGAGAGAAACTGCACTTTTTTTTATTTCATTTTGCACTTTTATTCACTTCCTTTCCCATTCTTTCTTTCTTTTCATTCTTTCTTACTTTTATATTTCATAATTATTTCTTTTTTTTTTTTTCACTCACTTTTCCTCTTCAATATACACTTTAAACCCAGCAAACAAACAAACAAACAAATAAATAAATAAATATGTGGCATCTTCCCCCCTTTTCCTGTTGCAGTTAGTTTCACTAGTAAACGTACAGTAGTTCTGATTTCTGCTGTTAATTTATTTTTTCTCTCTCCACATTTCTGCTGTGAGGTTGAGGTTCAGCTCAGGGTTTAATAACTTGTTGGGCGACTGTTAACAGAATTCCTTTCATCTCAGCTTTATCTCATTAGTTGTTGTCGTTGCTTGATGCAGGGCAATAATTGGTCCCATCTGAAGAGTGACTTTCTTTTGGACAGACTGTGCATTTGTATCCCTTTATTTATTCTTTTTTTTATCCTCTTTTTATTTTCTGACTATTTATTTATTTATTTATTTATTTATTTATTTTATTTTATTTCTGTGTGGCTTCAGGAATCGCAGCTCCAACTCTTTAACCGTCTTAAAATGACGTTGACAGAGAAAACGAGATAAAAGAGATAAAGGACTGATGGCACGCTCTTACATTCTCACTCTCACACCATCTCAAAACATCTGCTTTCTTTTCAGAAGGATAAAAAAAAAAAAAAAATCACAATGAACGTACTCTTGTTTCACTGTGACTGAAAATGTGGCCAAAAAGGAGCAGCGGAGGAGAGAGGATGCTAATGTAGGAGGTTAAAGAGGAAAGAGGGAGGCGTGATGCGTTATAACGGGACTCTATAGAACACACGACCGCACGAGTCTATAACTCATCCTCTCAATGGAAGGGGTTGAGTTCTCTGAAGGAACACGCTCACACAGCTTGCTTAGCTCTAACTTAATCACTGCCGTTCAGGATAAACACTGAAACCCGCCCACTTATTTATTTCAACTTGAACGTTGCCTCCGCTACGGAGCGAATTGCAATATTACACAACCGCTTGTGTAATAGAACCGAAAAAAGAAGGGAAAAAAAAAAAAAAAAGTTTTGACTTCCTTTGTTCTGAACAAAAGGTTAAAGAAAAGGTTGAGCTTTTTTACACCGCAGGCAGAATCGGTGGTCGTTCTTCCACTTGTTAATTTCCTGATATTTTTAAAGGTGGCATATTATCCTCTTTCTTAACAAGTTAACATGAGTCTTAAAGGTCTCCAAAATGTGTCTCTTAATGTTCCAGTTAAAGCAGCACTTACTGTACATCCGGCATTCTGGCCTCTTTCTATTTTTATTTTTTTTCCAATTGAACCAAATCATACTCTGTAGCGATGAATGAAAACGAGTTCCTCTCTCCACCACGCCCCTTTGTGCTGGTGCATTTTTCTAGCCAATCAGAGCGAAGGAAATCCTGCCCAGAATTTTAAAAAAGGTTTTAAAAAACGTTCTTGCCTGGAATGATTTCATAACAGATTGCCAGTTTGAAGGCCGTGTTTATTTACAGACAAAATCTGTGCAAGTAAACAGAAAATAAAAAAAAAATTATAATTCTTTATATTTTGTCTGATTCATTCTGAATCATTTTGAAATGATTACAAACTAAAATCCTGCAAAATAGCTAACCTTTAAAATCCTAAAGCGGAGTGAAAATATTTTTTCAGTCATGTTCAGAAGTAACAGAAGAGAAATAAGAGAATGTTTAAGGCTTTATGTGAAAAAAAAAAAACTGTTATACAACTAAATACAAATTTAATGAACTAAATTAAATAATAATAATAAAAAAACGATTTACGTAGTTATCTCAAGTTTTATTTATAAAACGAAAAATCAATCTTTTAAAAATTTTGGTGAGAAAAAAAAAATGCGGATGAAAATCTTTTAACCTAAAACATTTGTAAACGCATTTATATTCGTTTTTAATGCGTTACGATTTTACTTTGTGTTTCTCAAATATCCATTGATGTTTTTTTTCTTTTGTTTTTTAATCCATATTCACAGTACAGGTGATATTTAAATAAATCCAAAAATATATATTTTTAAAATAAATGAATAAACAAAAAAATGAATAAACTAATAACCTTAATTAAATCCTACTTGTTAACGTGTTTACTTTTCTTCCCACATGGTAATTCATCTTGCTGCACGCTTTGCTGCTGCTGCTGCTTTGATGTTTGATGCTTCGCACCGTCATATTTCTTCCTTCTAGTTCACCTTAAGAGCAGCAAAAAGCTAACCAAAGGGATGGATAACAGGGAAGCTCGTCTTCAGAGAGAGAGAGCGAGGGAGAGAGAGAGAGAGAGAGACTGGGACGCAGTTTTAACATTTTCCTTCATCACACTTGCTGCGAGAAACAGACCAGATCTGTCTGAACAGCAATATGTAAATATAGACATCCTGACAAAGTGATCAGGAATTTCTGCTTTAAGGATATGATGCAACGGGGAAGCAACGCTCACTGAGACCAGTTCTGATGAAACGGCTCATAAATGCATGAAAAAAAAAAGAAAAAACCTTGTGGATGGAAGTCTGAAACTGATTCATCTCCTCATGGCTGACGCCAAGCCTCTGTTCAGACCATCAGGCTGCAGCTGTGTTATAAAATTTTACGAATGGGGTGCATTTCAAGTCATAATAAATGCATTACATCATGGGAAAGGTGATCGTCTTATTGGCCGGTTCCTTCTGAGCGCCAGTGAGTCTGCTGTTAAAAACCACTCAGTGGGAAAAGAAATAAGAAAAAATGAAGACATAAAATGCTTCAGGAATTAGAATTTATAAAGCCACGCCTCTTTTAATGAAACTTGCAGAAGATCTGTTGAAGCAGCATGAAGAGGATGGACTGAGCACTGGTACAGAAAGGAATTTCCGGTTGTCACTAAGGTCGCGGTGATGTTCATTTGGCAGCGTTATGGATGCTGGGACAACGGTGGTATGAGGTTGAACGATTTTGATGAAATGGTGTCGGAACAACGCTGGCTCCATGGCGATGGGATACAGTTGAATGAACGCACCTAACATGGGGCTGCAAAATGATATCAATACCGAAACAGAGGGCCTGAGTGAGATTCAAATCTTCTGAGTGCTTACCACTGGGCCACTAGAGGGCGTATGTTGATGCTAGTAAATGTGCATTCCTACTGTAACAACAAGCACCACAAACACCATAATACAGCGGAGTAATCTGGGAGATGAGACGCAGCTCACAGGAATATTTCAGATAGAAAATAAAACAAAGCGGTGACCATACAGCACTAAGTGAGTCGTGACCTGAGATACACACGTGTCGTGTCAATCTAAATCCTGTTAGAAACTTAAGGGAGCACGGATGTGCCAATAAATGTCAGGTTTACAGTAGGTTATAATTGTATTGTTTTGAGGTTGTATTAGCATCACGGTATCATCATTAAAACTATGTTACAATGCTTATACGACATCAGCACATACATCAGGCTTCCTTGGATTTGGTGTTTTTCTACAAACTTGGATTACAAATGTTTTTTTGTATCTGTGTTCTCCAGCTTAATTAAAATGTGTTTTCTTCCTGTCTTATGAGTTTCTTCTCTGTTCCTTCACCTCTGACCTGACCATGACCCTTGAACACTGTCCCCACCTGTTCCTTATTATCCGACTCATTTTTCGGATTAGTAACCATTACCGCACACCGTGGACTGTACGAACGGTTTAGGTTAGATGTTTTCCTGCTTTTTCCACATTCTACTAACTATTTTTTTCATTTTATTTTTTTATGATTCATGAATAACTTGCCGTCTGATCTCATGGGGTCGATTTCATGCTAATTAAATTGTAATCGCAGCATCTGTAGCGTAGCATCGCAACGTTGCAGATCCATAGTCCGTGATTTTTATCCTGAGGTTATGTATTTAATCCTGGGTTTGCTTTCCAGTTTCCTCCAACCTACATCCAGTCTATAGATTGGTTAAGATACACCACTCTTTGAAGTGTCATAATGTGTTTGAGTGTGTGTGTGTTGTCCCATCCAGGGTGTATTCCCAGCTCATGATGAAATTATACAGTATATGACCATTAAATATTCTTTAGCTGCCTCTCTTTGGGAAGAAAACACTTTTCTATGATTATTCATGCCTTATTTTAATGCCTCGTATGGATTGAAACTGAAACTTCCCTCCACACGATATCCGGGAGACATTGTCCCGTCCAATCCTATGCGCTATGATTAAATTTGATTGGCAGGAAGGCCTCAATAAAGAGATTTCTATCTCTGGGATCTCGATTGCTCCAGCTGAGAACCAATTCATGTGAGGAACCACAATCAGAAATCTGCAATAAGCAGATCCATTCAGTCGCCGGTGGAAACAGAAAACATCCGATTCGCTCCTGATTTCCATCTGAAAGAAGAACTCGTTCCTGAGAGCTGAGGAACGGGGGACGACTGCAACGCGAATCAATCGGTTAAACCGCAGCGATGCCCCCTGAAACAAAGCGCGTGTAACCTCAGACTGAAGGGAGCTGGTTTTATTCCCCACAGCTCTTTTTTGCTGCCTAATGAAGCCAATTAGCTTTTCAGCTCAGAGTGCTGAAGCACCTCTTACTCGTGCTCTCGCTCCTCTAATGGCCCACGAGGTCTCGGAGGAGTGTGTTTACCTGCCGCAGTGCTTGTGTTCAGAATGTTCTTCTGATGTTTCACCTCCTCCTCCTCCTCCTCCTCCTCCTCCGGCTGCTCCGCTCATTCTCTCATTCGCTTTTTGTTGCTGCTTTTGGTTGGTTTTATTGTTAGTAAAGTTCTGCCGTCTTTTTTTTTTTCCTAGCTGATTTTATGGTCCAATATCTGTGAAATAAATGACCTAATTTGAAAACCCACAGGGAAATTTATAACCACGTCTCCTTTATTCATTCTAATGTGTAGAGATTTCTAACTAGAGCAGACTGTTTATTCCTAATGTACTGATGTAAGCTCATCTTTAAGAATCCTCTTGGTGGGATTGAAAATAAGTTTTTTCTCCTCTTTTATTCCCTGACCAATTCCCAGTGATCAGTGATCAGTCGGGGAGAGGAGAGTGAAGTTCTGGACTTGCTTCCTTCGAGAAATAAGAATATGTTTACAAGCTGCTGATCAAGTTGAAATAAAACGTAACAGAATACATCCAGGCATGTTTCAAACAAGGCGGTCATAAAAAAAAAAACATTTTTATGCCTCCGAGTGGCGCAGTGGTTAAAGCGCTCGCCCTATCATCCGGAGGTCGCGAGTTCGATTCCCGGGTGGTGCTGTAACCTCTCGCAGCCGGAGGTCTAGAGAGAGCTGATTGGCCGAGCTCTCTCAGAGGGGAGGGATGAGAGGTACTTAGTGCTCCCACATTAATCACGGCTCTACAGCCAGTCAGGGGCGTCCGTGAGCTCACGCGAGCGAAAGGAGCGGGTAGCGCCGTCCTCCGAGTGTGTTACGCCGCCCCCAACGGTGCGCGAGCGAGCAGTTCGAATAGATGTGGTCGACTGGCGTCACGTGGTCCGGAGGAAACACGTGATAGTCTGTGGCCCTCCCGACTGAGTGGTAGTAGTAGCCTTAATGTGGGAGCCCCCTAGTGACGGGGAGGAATTGGACACGACTAAATTAGGGAGAAAATCGGGGAAAAAAACTGTTTTATAAAAAATATACATCATGGCAGCAGTTACTCATTGGCTTACGGTTTGCACTTGGTTCAGAAGGTCTGTAGTTCTAGCTGCTGCTGCTCCATGTATGCCGGCACTGTTGGGCTCTTGATCAAGGCCCTCAATCTGGTTGGATCTGAATGTACTGTGTATGTGATGGCACGCTGGCGTCTGTGCGCCCTGCGCCTCCAAGGTCTGTGTTCAATTCCTGGGTTTGTAGAAGTTTGTGGAGTCTTCTTGAGCCCCAGCACCACCAAGTTGCCCCTGTTGGGCCCTTGAGCGAGGCCCTTAACCCTCAACTGCTCAGATGTGTAACGAGATAAAGTTCTGTATGCAGTAAATGCTGGAATGTTGGAAAGTGAAATGTATATGAGTAAGTGTGTGAATAAAGACCAATAAAGACTTAACTAAAATTAAACTACTGCTATTTCTTAATAAAAATACATTGAGCTACACATAAAAACAGAGGGTTCAGCTCAGGTTCTTAATTGTTCTGTTGTACAATTGTAACAAGAACGTCCTCCAAGCCCATCGGGCCACATAAATCCTCTCTACAGCCGTGAGGAGTTTAGTGAATCCCAGTGCTTTGCTTCAGAAATACCAGTAGATCAGCAGTGCCTGAGCAGTGTTTTTCCCAAACGCACAGATCATCAGAAGATTCACAAATAGACGTGAAGCAAGAAAAGCCTGCAAACTTACAATCTTCAGAACTGTGATTTATTTAGAATTGAAATGAGCCAAGTGTTACTGTATGTAATAAGGCATGGGGTTAAGACCGTTGCTATGACCTTTCTTATGAAACTCAACTACAACAAACTTCAAAAAAATCACCAAAACAAAAAAAATTTCATCAGAAAAATGGATCAGTGTGGATCAAATGGACACCTGAGTCTAATGCCAACTTCTCTTAGTATAACAATAAACCAAACAATAAAAATCCGAAAATATGATGGCATGACTTTCTTTTTTATTGTTGTTTATAACTCTAAATCAATTATTCAGACATCAATATCCTGGCCCTAGCTCGATCACGGCGCTGTCCTGACTCCAGCGAGGCATTTGAAGGCAAAATGGCAGCAAATTTTTCTGAGCAGTTTTATGACATCCTCAGATGCCCTGCTGTGAGATTATCTTATCCTTATCCTCTGATAATCCTGACAGGTTCACTATGAGCCTGAGATCAGTCAATTAATAACCTTTAATCAGAACAAAGTTGGTTCATTAGGAATCTACACTCGAAATAAACATGTTTCATTAGGAAACTGTAATGGAAGTGAATTCAGATCATTAGGAACCTGCATTGGGAATAAATTGGCTTCATTAGGATCTAATCTGAATTCATTTCATTCCTTAGAAATCTGCAAATTAGAAAGGATCAGGATTTTTTTTTTTCCTGTTCATTAGGAATCTGCTATTGGAATACATCGGGTTCATAAGAAGACAATCTGAATGACTTTGGATTCGGAAACGATCCCGTTTATTGGAGTTTGTAGTCAGGATACATTCAGGCGTTTATGAATCTGCAATAGTAATGATCATGTTTTAATTAGAAATTGAAAGATAAAATGAATTCAGATTATTAGACATCTGCTAATGTAATCACTGATAACTCAACGTTCCTGTTTAATACTTCCTGTTCATTCATTTGTACAGTCTGCACATAGACTCTATACAAATATACAAATATACAAATATATATATATATATATATATATATATATATATATATATGATAAAAATAAGGTCTATGTATAAATTGGATTACAGAAAGAATATATATATATATATATATATATATATATATATATATATATATATATATATATATATATATATTAGTTTTATAGATCTGTATATATGTTTATATTGCACTCCTAATTTGCACTTCTGGTTAGATGCTAACTGCATTTCGTTGCCTTGCAACTATGTGCAATGACAATAAAGTTGAATCTTTTAGGAACTAAAAACAAAAACAAAAACTACTGCTGCATTCTCGAGACCCGACCTTCTCAAGGCGAGTCCGCCCTTACTGATGATTTATGTGTGATTTAATATATTTTTGAACTGTTAACTTAAACTGAAAGCATTCGCATGTCGGATGGCATGCCACGCTCTCTCTCGCACTCTCTTTTTTTCTTTGCCTCTGATACCTTAATGATCGCACAAAGTGAAACAGGTATCAGGGCCCTTAAATAAAACCACTCGCCAGGTGCAGCGCGTTCGCATTGATTGCACTCACTGCTTTGTTGCCTGGCACCCGTGAGTCTAGATGACCGCGGCTCTGCCTGTTCTGAACGGTGCAGGATGTTTTCTTGTGGCTCTTCCCCTCGCCAAAACTGCGTCATTACACAATCATAATCTGCAGTCAGAATTAATTCAGTTCACTAGGAATCTGCACTTTGAATAAACCTGTTTAACTGGAAGTGTAATCAGCATTAATTCACTTAATTGGGAATCAGAAATTGCAATAAATTCTATTCATTAGAAAACTGCCAACAGCATGAATTCAGATCAGTGAGAACCTAAACACAGCCCCTGTCTGATTGCTGGAATTGACGCGGCATGTTGGGAGGAGAGCTCATGCTCGGCTGTTTCTGATGTCTCCTTTATCTACGGCAATTTGTCACTTCTTACTTCTTACTAGTCTGTCGCTTTCTGATTGTAGATAAAGCAGGAACACATGAGCAGCACAGCTAGTCAGAGACGCTAAGCAGATATCGCCGTTTTATTATCATCACATTTCATGGCAGCTTCAATGTTTGGCTTTGGCTCTGACTCCAGCTCTGAGTTCTGCCTCCAGCGCGTAAGGGCTTCAAGGCCAAACTGGCAATGTGGGAGAAAATAAAAAAGGAGTGAGAGAGTGAGAGAGAGAGAGAGTGAGAGAGAGAGAGAGAGAGAGAGAGATGAAATCCTAGAGAAGAAAAAGACAGATTAGGAGGAAAACTAAATCAGACAGCGAGCATCAGACAAGGTCTGAGAGTTCCAGAGAGGTCCAGTTTCAAATTTATTTATACAGCAGCGATCCGTCTGATACTGATACTCGAGTCTGACGCTGAGAAACAGAAGACGTAACACTCATAACCCCAAACGTTGTGCTATAAATAAACAGAATTAAAGGAAAACTCCACTGGATTTAATGCTTCAGTCGTCTGCGTCTGCGTCTCCTCCTCCCTGTACACTCCGCTTCCCTGTGTCTCCTCCTCCCTGTACACTCCTCCCCCCTGTACACTCCGCTTTAAGAGCTCTTCTACTTCCTCATCAGATCCAACTCATGATCGTTGACCTGTTTTACAGCTAGCTGGCTAAATAGCTAACAAGCCAGCTAGGTATCTAGTTAACACATTAACGAGATACCTAGAGAGGTTAGCTTGTTAGCTATTTAGCTCACCAGCTAATTGGCTGATTAGCTTGTTTTCTAGCTATCTAACTAACACACCAGCTAGGTATCCAGCTAGCATTTTACCTAGCTAACAAGCAAACAAGCTAACTAGCTGGTGTTTCTCTTGGTGTTTTTTTTTTCTTGGTTTTCTTCTTTATTTTTTAACTTTCCTTCATTTCCCTTCTTTATTAGCTTCTTTCCCACTCTTATTTCATGCAATCCTTTCTTTCTTTCTTTCTTTCTTTCTTCATCCATGTCTACACTTCACACACATACTCACAGATAAAGTGATTTAATTTAAAGCTTAACTGTACTGAGACGTGTGTAACGTCACTACACATGTAAGACACCAACGCCTTTCCCAGAGAAATAAAACAATGATTGTAACAGAAAGTAAAAGTACAGTAAAAGCGCTGTATCACACAGTTGAGTTGAGGAGGAGTGAATCTGAAGGCAAACCTAGAACGCCAGTAGCTTTGCTCGGGATTTTTGACATATTGTCCTTTTTAAACAAACCAAACTCTTAAAGCGGACCAAACGAAATAGAGAAACAAGAAATTGTTCTTCTTGAGTTCACACCCGAGTTCATTTGGACGTTCGTCTCTTTCTGATCCACTGATGTGGCTGCTCTGATCACAGATTCATAACCGGGATATGTGAAAAAAAAAATGATTTCACTGTGCTGTCAGGTCCATGTGACGAATAATAGAAGTATATTATTATATTATATTAACGCCGTGTCCAGGGAAACAGTGACTGTCCGCAGCTGAGCGAGCTGTCCCGCTGTACAGGACACACACACACACACACACACACACACACACACACACACACACTGCCTCTAAACACTGAAACCACAAGCTGAGAGTCAAAGAGTCAAAATAAAAACATCACTCAGTTCAAGCATCTTCACCAACACCAAAACATCAGCTTTCCTTCTCCTTATTTCCTTCTTTTTTCTATTGCATGTATCTGTCCTTCCTTCCTTCTTTGTCCATCAATCCTCTTCCATGCACGCTATCATACAGTATTTTTCTTAGCATTTATTCTTTCTTATATTTCTTTTTTTTCATTATTTTCTTTCCCTTTCTTTCTTTTGTTCTTACTGTATATTTCTCTTTCTCTTTCCTTTTCTTTCCAACATTGCATGCATCTTTCCTTCCTTCCAAGTCCGTCATCCTTTTCCGCGCATGCTAGCATACTTTTCTTAGCCTTCTTTATTTCTGCCTTTTTCTGGATTGTTCTTTTTCATCTTTCATTGCTTTTGTCGCATGTATCTTTTCTTTCTTCCTTCCTCTCCACTGTATGTCAGAAACGTCCAGATCACGCTGAGTGTTTCCTGTTGACCGCAGCGTGCCCGTTTACTCTGAACACACTCCTCATCTCTGCCTTTCAGAGGATCTTTAACATTAAAGCACATCTTCATGAAAGCGGATGAATAAAATGCCAACGTTGCAGCGCTTCGCGCGTTCCGCGTCACTGGCGGCCGAGCTTCAGGAATGCAAATGCAGCGGCGGAAATTCAGATGGAAACGGATAAAACAGCGAATCTCCGCGCTACATTGACGTGCCGTGTTTGAAGCTAGCGGTGGCAAATTTACCCTTTAATAAAAGTGACACCTGCTGTTGCACGCTCTCTTTCCTGCTATTATTAAACAGCGGATAAAAGGCAAATCCTGCTCGCTGCTCCGTCAAGCAATTCTTTTAAATTAGCAATGGACGGCTAGCGCTGAGCTGTCTTCCATTTGCACATTCCTTACATTTTTATATCCTCTCTCTCTCTCTCTCTCTCGCTCACTCTATGTGCAATGAAACAGTCATTTAAATTAGTGTGCCGTTTCTAAAAGGCAGGAAAGTTGCTGGCAGACTCGGCTCCTGCGAGATAGAAGTCCGCCATGTGCGTGATGAGCATGTTAATGCTAATGCTAATGTTACAGTCAGTGTTAATGCTCTTGCTCACCTCCTCTACATGACATGCAGGATAAAAAAAAAAGAAAGAAAAAAGAAAAACAAACATTTTTCCTCACAGGGTTGCCAGGTCTGCCTGACAAAACAAGTGCAAAGGTCGTCTCATAATTAACAACTCAAAATCCCTTCAACAGCATCGGATTCACCCTGCAGTAGTCTTATACGATTTAAATAACACACTATGGGTCGTGATGTGATGGGAAAATCATCCAAATCTGCATAAGTGTGTGCATTTATCAAAATAAAAAAAAAGTCACCTCGTGCTTCTTCTGCATTTATAGCCGTGTCAGTTCCTGTTGTCACTTATGTTATTGCAGCTATAAACAGTCAGAACAGTCAGGATCTGTTCCCTCCCTCGACAGGTATTTAAGGCGTGTGTTTCTTCACCGGCTCATCATTCCAGGTCAGTACTCATATTACGACTGAGGCATCCCGCAGTGCTCATCGAATCTGGGGTTTTAAGGGGACAGAATCCATCCTGCATGAACAAACCCAGAACTGAACTGAGAAGCGTTATATGCTGATAACAGACAGTAACAGCACTGTGAGGTGTAACTATCTGTGTGACTGGGCGTGTCCCAGGTGTTGTCCAGTGGTTAATGACACTTAACTGTGTGTCTCGGCGTGGGTGAGAGTCGGTCCGTACGGTCCGCAGTACTGAGGAGAGAGCAGCTGCCTGACCACGCCCACATTCACACCCAGTCACAGAAGCACTTTCAGCAACAACACACATCTGATAACGTCATGTCGTCTTAAACAACACGCCTCACGTCTCTGCACTAATCACTTCTAAGTCCTTCTGAATCGCCTCTGAACCGTCCGCGTCGTTCTGTTCACGGCTAACGCTTAGCTACAAAGCTAACTAGCTTCGAAGACGAGTCTGAATCCCAAATCCCTCTCTAACCCCTGATCAAGGGCACTACATGGATTGTACACCCTACATAGTGCACTAGCTTTACATTTTACACTATTTGGGATTCGAACCCAGAACCTGGAAGTTAATTGGATTGGAACTACAAGTGGAAATATAAATTGAATCTCATACGTATCTTGTTTGGTTTGTTGATGGTTTGTTCAGTATACTGAACATCTATAAACACCACATATACACATCCTCTTCCCAAAATCACACAAATGGTGTCTCTAAGACTTTCCCGCCGGTTCCACTCATTAAACCTAAACGTAAAGATCGGATTAAAATCTCCCAATCGATAGCAATTCTGTCTCGTCACGCCGACGTCTCATCGCCGTCCGCTCGGCCGCGCTCGGCTATGAAGGAAAGGCAGCGGGCAATTTAACATCTCTTCCACAACAGCCAGGAGGACAGGCAGGAGTAATGAAGCGCCTCCGAACCTGAAGGACCTGACGGGACGTGGACTCGGATAAACGCTTCTGACAGAACACAACTCTCGGCCACTTCCCTTTAGCTCAGACGAGATCGGGCGGCCAACACACACACACACACACACACACACACACACACACACACACACACACACACACACATCTGAGGATGGAGCCTGAGGGCTGGACAGGCTCAGGTCCAATTAACCATCAGAAGACAAATAAATAAATAAATGAAGGAGACATTTCATACTTTTTGTTTTAAAAAGAATTTATGATGAAAAATTTATTTACGATATTTATTATGAGATGTATTTTTAGTGAATGTTTTTAATTAACAGTATTTTTACTTGGGTGTGTTCTTCACTCACGGTTATTTCACAAATTAGACTTCTCATCCCTTTTCTTTTTGACATCTGTAAGCTAATGATAGATGAAGGTCAATAGCTAATTCTATGCTTTTATTCTTCTTAAGAACTTTGTACGTTTTTTTTTTTTTTTTTATTTGTACATAATTTATTGGCGAACGCTTAGTTTCTGGACAGCAATGTCTGATTTTCTCAGCTGTCTTCATTGTCCAACACGATCAGGTTTGTGATTTCCAGTATTCCTGTCGTGAGTCACGTCATTGCGTTTACTCCTTAACAACATCGATGATCTTCTTTTTCGCGTCGAGTGTGTTTCTGTGTCTGTGTGATGCGGTTTGAGGAATTTCAGTCGCGTGTTATTGACAAACCTCGCACAATTCGGGTTCTGATTACACATAATAGTCTTGACTCTGCTTTGAGCAGGGTTAAACACACACACACACACACACACACACACACACACACACACACACACACGAAGCAGCAACTGAGATGAAAACCAAATTGCTGGCTCGATAGAAATTACAGTCATTTGATGCAAAAATGAGTCGGATCATCTCTTCTTATGTTCATGATACTTAAGAATCCGTTTGCTGCAAATGTTTCTGAGCCTCTGTTTATTTTTACAGACTAAAGAAGCACAAGATCAAAAAAAAAAAAAAAGATCACCATGATTTATCCGCCCTTTAGAGCAGAATCTCGACGAGAGCTGCAGGCAAGAAAACCAGGTTTAGACAGAGCGTTTCACCTTCTCTCATCCTTACTGTAGGACTCTGGATTCTGATTGATTGATTGAGAGAAGGAGTCTCCAGTGTCAGAGGTAAAAGCTATGTACCTTCGAGTCAGTTCAGGTGTTTATGACTCTTTGTGGTTTCTGAGTAACAGAACTGACCAGCTGTGATTTTCTGTCTTTTCAACTTTGTGAGAGATTAAACAGACGAGACTTTATAGCTGCTACAGTATAACATCAGGGCGTTTGGGTTGTTTGGATGATACGGAGCTTGTGTCATTATTTAAGCATGAACAATCATGAAGTCTGGTGATGGATTTACTGTTTATAGCTGCTGAGAGATTAAAGGAATTAAGAAGAAGACCTCCATGTAACTGTAAAGAGACGAAACGCACAGCTCCAGTCACGTGTGGTGTGAGAACGTGGTGGATCTCATCAGCCAGAACGATGAGACAGCATACAGAGAGGAAGTGAGGTGGCTAATGGATTGGTGTAAGGACAACAACCTGTCTCTGAACGGGACTTCAGGAGGACACGGAGCAACTGCTCTCTGAACAGCAACGTCTTTTCCTCCTGAGAAGTCTGAGGAAGGCCCAGCTTCCAGCACCGATCCTCACCACCTTCTATAGAGGGACCATCGAGAGCATCCTGAGCGGCTGCATCACTGTCTGGTTTGGGAAGTGTGCTGTCTCGGGCCGCGAGACTCTACAGCGGACAGTGAGGACAGCAGAGATCATCATCGGGGTCTCTCTTAACTCTGTCGAGGACATCTACACCACACGCTGCATCAGCAAAGCCTCCAGCACTGTGGATGATCAGACACACCCCTCACACACACACACACACACACACACACTCTCACTCTTCACCCTCCTGCCATCTGGAAAAATGTGCCGAAGAATTCACATCCAGACTGTGCAACAGCTTCTTCCCACATGCCATCCGTCTCCTCAATAAAAGGGGACTCGAATGACACACACACACACACACACGCACACACACATACAATAGGACTAGACTGACAAAGAGATGCGGAAACACACTGATCTACAGCCATCTAGCCATCTCGCACATCAACCTGCAATTGCTTTTTTTTTTTTTTGCACAATATTTATATTTATTAACTGTTATTTGCACATGAACTCTTTTCTATCTTTTCTCCTACTTCAACAGGGAATGATAATTTTTTTTGCTCCATCTATCATCTCACAGATAATTCACTCGCTCTACCTCGACACACAGGACTCTGCTGCATTACGTCACATTGTTGCTCTTTTTTTTTCTTTTGTATAGTCCTTAGACAGTTCTGCTAATTCATGGTGTTCATTTGTTCCGTCTTCCCTACTCAGATAGTTATGATGGCTGGTTAAAAGATGGTAGATGGTTGAAATGAAATAAAATAAAATAAAATAAAAGCCTGACAATGTTCTTGTCCATGTTAGCAAACGTGAGTCAGGTTTACAAACGGTGCCTAATCTATCTTTCAGTATGATGAACAATAATAATTACTCACTGATATAATAGAAATGGCTGCAGAAGTAGAAGTCCAGGGGGTGGAGCCAGAACTGATCTGATCTGACTCCTCCTACAACCCTGAACCTTAACCCTTAAAGCCTGTGATGGCGGGTCCGGAGTCGGCGTCTCTTACTATCTGCCACCATCACACTCACCCA